>OY747720.1:36933409-37400909 GCA_963556495.2 Valencia hispanica | reverse complement strand
AGGATTTGATGTCTAATATGCAGTTAAAAAGTGCATCCATTGACCGTGTGTCATCAGGAGACATGGAGATGTACAGCTGTGTATCATCAGCATAACTGTGAAAGTTAACTCCATGTCTTCTGATGACACCGCCAAGAGGGAGCATATAAAGGTAAAAAAGCACTGGGCCTAAAATTGAACCCTGGGGCACACCACTAGTGATCTTATGGACCTTAGAGGAGCAGGTATCTAAACTTACCATAAAAGTCCTGTCTGTGAGATAGGATGTAAACCATTTGTGAACACCACCAGAGAGGCCAAGCTTTTTTAAACAGGTTAAAAGAATAGTGTGGTCTACTGTATCAAAGGCAGCGATTAGATCCAGTAGAACCAACACTGTCACACTCTGTGCATAATTTTTTTAATCTAAAATCAGTTAAAATCTACTACAGAGCCGTCTCTGTGCTGTGGTTCACCATAAAACATGACAAAAATTTCTCTAGGACATTATGAGGGTTAATGAAATCATTAAATTGAATTAAAACAAGCATTTCTAGAACTTAAAAATGGTATGTTAGATACCGGTTGGAAATTGTTAAAATCATTCAAATCTACATTGTTCTTCTTCAGCATTGGCCTCACTACCGCCTGTTTAGAGGCGGCAGGAAAGACCCCCGTCTGAAGGGAGCAATTCATCATGGTTAAAATCTCATCTCTAAAAGATCCATAAAAAGGCTTTAAAAAGAGGTGGGAATCTGGTCATAAACACATGTGGTGGGCCTCACTGAGGAGAAAACTTTATCAAGAGTCCCAGCTTCTACCAGGACAAAACTGTCCACTGTTTCCTCTGGTAAAGACACACCATCAGATTTGTCTAAAACCATGTTACTTTGAGAAGATAAAATATTATATATGATGGTGTCTACCTTCCCTCTGAAGTGGTCTGTGAACTCCTTACGAAGCGTGTTTGAGGGGGTTCTCCGATTTGCATTAGTTAAAAATGTTGTCTGTAGCGGAAAACAGAATTTTGGATTCATTTTTATGTTCTGAGATGATTCTGGAAAAGTATGCATGTCTAATATTTCTTCCAGCGTTATTGTATGCTTTGAGACGTTCTATGTATATTTGATGATTTATTATGATTTTATTTTTCCTCCTTTTTTCCTCTGCCACCCTGCAGCTCCTCTTTACTTTTTTAAGGCCTTCGTTTCTCCATGGTGTTGTTGGTTTTGAGTGTGTGTTTACAACTTTAAATGGAGCCAAACAGGGCAAGAGCAGATTGAAGCCTACTGCTAAAATGATTGACAATAAAATCACAGGGGGCAGGTGAAACAATGAGGAATCTTTTGAAAAACTTCAAGAAAACCTGCAGCCACTTCAGGGGTTAGATGATGTTTCCTGATAGTTCTCACAGAGGTCTCCCTCTGGATAAAACTGGTGATGTTAAAAAACACACAGTAGTGGTCAGAGACAGCCAAGTCAACAACAGAAGACACACGGGTGGACAGCCCATACGCGATGACCAAGTCCAGGGCGTGTCCTCTGTTGTGAGTCGGGTGCTTGACATGTTGACTAAAATCCATATAATTCAAAATATTTAAAAATTCTGTTGATGTTGGACCTAAAATGTTATCTATAGGTAGAATAAAATCACCAGCTAAAATTATTAGCTCCTAGGACAAGAAGTCGTAGAAGTGATGGTTTGGCCTCCACAGAGCCTTGATCTCAACATCATCTAGTGTGTCTGGGATTACATGAAGAGACAGAAGGATGTGAGGAAAGCCTTCGTCCACAGAAGATCTGTGGTTAGTTCTCCAAGATGTTTGGAAGAATCTACCTGCAGAGTTCCTTCAAAAACTGTGTGCAAGTGTACCTACAAGAGTTGATGCTGTTTTGACTGCAAAGGGTGGTCACATCAGATATTGATAAGATTTAGATTTCTCTTTCGTCCATTGCCTGCTTTTTGTTGATTGATGAAAATAATTAACAGTTCAATTTTTGAAAGCATTCTTTGTTTACAGCATTTTTTCACATCTGCCTAAAACATTTGCACAGTACTGTAGATGAACATTTAGACTAAACTGTGCAGCAGTGGTGCAATGTAGCAAAGTTCAAGTGCTTAGTTACTGTACTTCATTTGAATTTTTCTGCACCTGTACTTTACTCAAACGATTTTATTGAGGCCTGCCTTTTACCTTTCCTTCACTACATTTTAAAGCAATTATCGGTATTTTCTACTCTGCTACATTTTTAAAAGGTTTGCATTGCACGTTAGTTTAGGTTGCATTTCAGTAAACCTGTTAGCCTGTTTAATGTTCTTTGAAACAATCCTGTTTTTATACATATTGTGGATCGTTGTCTAAGGCCATGCTCCTGTTCATTAAGCTCTTAGTTTAAATACAATTTGAGTGGAGTTGCTTATCTGCACTGTTTTTTTATTTAATGTATTTGGCAACACCTTAATTCATACACTTAAAATACAACACAAATTTAAATGTCAGTTAAACACTTTTACTTTAAAAAATATTTGAAAATCCATACATTAACACTTAAGTCAAAAATTTCTTGGATACTTTCACTTTTACTTAAGCCTTTTTTTTAACCACCTTTTTGAACTTTTACTTGAGTAAAACAATGAACTACTTCTTCCACCACTGCTTTTATGTAAAAGGCTGTAAATATTGAAACAGTTTGTCCGTCAGTTCTGCTTTTAAAGTGTCGTCTTCTTATTGCATAAGCATTTAGCTTATCCAAAAATGTCATCTGCAGCAACACCAAATCTGTGAATACTGTACCTACTGTGTATTTGTTAGATCTGATGTTCTGATTTGTGTTTTTAATCTCTGTTGTGGTTCGTGGCTTGATCTGGATTTATTGGTCTCAGTCTGCATCTTTCGGTGTTTTGTAATCATTTATTTCATTTCTTTTTTCAATCTTCCTCCTTTTTATAATATTCAATCAACCTGCCACGGATTATGGATGGGAACTAGTCTAATGGCTGAATCTGGCACATTTACCAGCTTCAGCCATGTTTATTAATATTGCACTGTCCCATTGTAACCATTCTGGGCTGCTTGACATTTTATGTTGTTTATTTTTATTTTTACCTAATTTAGACAGTGTTGGCAATGCAACTAGTGTTCAATTTTGCAAGGTTGTGTATTTTATTTTCTTATATTTTTCACTCAAGTTGTAGTTTATGTCCCTTAGCATTTTTGTATCTTTGGTTGCCATTCAAATTGCAATTACTCAACACACTAGCATAGCAATTTGATTTCTGTTTTTATTTTTCATCGCTTTGTATTGAAATTCCTTCAGAAATCCCATGTTTTATAATTTTATGCTAGGTGATGGTATATTTTAATCTATATTATATCTCCTAACTAGATTTTTTGGTATGAGAAAAATTTCCCAACTTGATTACTTTTTTTATGATTACACAAAAAAATTATCACTACTCCTTCCCATTTTGGACACTCCCAGGATCAGGTAATACAATTTCAGTCAGATTTTAAAGCTCACCATAGCACTGATTCAGCACTGGTGAAAGTCACTAATGATATTCTCATGGCCTCAGATAATGGACTTGTGACTGTTCTGATCTTGTTAGATCTCAGTGCTGCATTTTACACAATCGATCACAATATTCTCTTAGAAAGGCTTGAACATGTTGCAGGGATCAAAGGAACAGCTAGGCTGGTTTAAATCATATTTGTCTGATAGATTCCACTTTGTCCATGTAAATGATAAATCTTCTTCACACTCAAGGGTTACCTGTGGAGTACCACAGGGTTCTGTGCTTGGACCAATTCTTTTTACTATATATATGCTTCCAATTGGTAAAATCATTAGACAGCATGGGATAAATTTCCATAGTTGCTGATGACACACAACTATATCCATAAATCCTGATGAAGCCAGTCAGTTAGGTAGATTAAAGGTGTGTCTGGAAGACATAAAAACCTGGATGACGCTAAACTTTTTTCTCTTAAATTCTGACAAGACAGAAGTTGCTGCCTTTGGACCAGAAGCTCTAAAAAAGAAACTACCAATCACTTCATCTGGATGGTATTAAATTGGCCTCCAGTAATAAAGTAAAGAACCTCGTTATGCTGCTATAGGACAGACTGACCACTTTTCTTCACTCTACTTTTCTCTTCTACTACTCTCAGTTGCATTATTTGCTGTTATTTTTCGACTGTTAACTTTGTTTTCTCTCAGTGTTTTTCTCTCCATAGAAGCTACACCTGGTCTGGTATCCTGCTTAGCTGCGAAAAATCCCTGTTGGATTGGAGGCATCCCAGTAATTGAGCATCACCCCTGTCCTGTTATCAAGGTTTTACTTTCTTTAATATAGAAAGTACTCTTACATCAGATCTTCTGTTCCTTCTGTGTCTCTGCTCTGTCTACTCGAACCCCCAGACGGTCGTGGCAGATGGCCGCTCGTACTGAGCCTGGTTCTGTTGGAGGTTTCTTCCTATTAAAGGGGAGTTTTTCCTCTCCACTGTCACTACATGCTTGCTAAGTATGAGGGATTCCTGTAGTTGGAGTCAGCATCAACGGGGCACAACTGCCAGTCAATGACTCGATGCAATCTGCTGGGATTCCTTAAATAGAAAACTAGCTAAAACTTTAGACTGATTGGAATGTTTGTATGATTGTATTGAACTGACTTTTGTCATGTTTTGTAGATTTAAACTGGACCCAAAAGCAGCAGAGTTGAAAACAAAAAGGATTTAATGAAAAACCACACGGAACTTACAGAAACTCGGGAGGGTACAGGCAGCAACAGGGAAACACAGGAACCAGACGGGCAACAAGGAAGGCAGGAATCAGGCAGGGAAGAAAGACGGACGAACCAGCGAGTCGTGACTGAAAGAGGGCCATATTTATACTGAGGGAGGAGAGTGAAGAGTGAAGCAGAGAAGGAGCAGGACCAATTAAGGGAAGCGGTTGCAGCTGAGGGGGAGTGAGCAGGTGGACGTGATTAGCTGGGACAGGAGGTGAAATGGCTGGGAGACAGAAAACTGGGAAACTAGAAGGATCTTAAGAAACTAAGACAAGACTACAGGGAAACCAGAAAGTACAGAAATCACAAGAAACACTAAGAATAACTAAACATGAAAATAGAACTAAATAAGGAAAATCACTAACAAAAGACAAACACCCGGGGATCACAACAACTTTCTTATGAAGTGCCTTGACATGACATCTGTTGTGAATCGGCGCTATATAAATAAACTGAATTGAATTGAATGTGGCTCCAGTGTAAAGTGCCTTGAGTGGTCAGCATGACTAGAAAAGTGCCATGTAAGTTCAGTCCATTTATCATGAAGACCTACAGAAAATGTTTGACCTCTGTCATTGCCGACCAAGGTAACATTGAAACTTATTAAGATGAACTTTTGTTATTGACCAAACACTTATTCTCTGCATAATTATACTAATAAATTCTTTAAAACAATACAATTCGGTTTCCTGGATTTTTTTTACATTCAGTCTCACAGTTTAAGTGTACCTATGATGAAAATTGCAGACCTCTTTTATCTTTTCAAGTGGGACAACTTGCACAATCTGTGGCTGCCAAATACTTTTTTGCGCCACTGTATGTCTAAAACATAGGAACTCCTTAAATCAGATAGTGAAGTGTTCCATTTGTTTCACATACTTGTTATACATTTGTTTCATGTAAATTAGGAATCTATAACAAGACTTGAAAAATGATGTTCACTGATCCAATCTGACTTCAAAAACAAATACGCACAAAACGTCAGTGACTAGATGTGTAAAACTGGCAGAGGCACAGTTTAACTGCAGTTGTAACAGCGGCAGGATGTTCTTCAAAAAAATGACTCAAAGGTGGTACAAATTTATGCCACACCTTTTGGGGTTTTATTTGTAAAAATGTTAAGCAAAGCAATCATGCATTCATTTCCTGTATCTTCATAGTTACACACAACTTTTATTTGTCACATAAAATCCTATTAAACACTGCAGTTTGTTGCTGTAAAGCATGCAGTGGCCAAAATGTGAATTTGAAAGTACTCTTGGACCACTGAAATGGAAAACCAATTTATTGTGACTTTTAAATTGTAATTTTTTTACCTGCTCAACAATAGACCAAGCACAGAATATTTCAATGAAGCAAACCTATTAATCGGATTTTTGTAGAAAGGAGATCGGTAAATCGTTGGTAACACAGAAAGCGTCTCTTGTATGCCTTTTTAAAGAAAACTCATACATGTAATTTTTTTTAGGTCAATATGTTTTATTTTCTTGATCTAGAAAGGTAATTTAGTCAATTCTCAGCTACAAGAACATTATGTGGATCTCTCTTTGAAAAAAAATGCTGTACTTTGCCACATTAAATTGACGGATCTGATAGCCAACTTAAAGCAGTTTTGTGCTGAACAAAACATCCTTTTATTTTTTAGAAGAGTTTAATTTAATGCAATCTGCTGGGATTCCTTAAATAGAAAACCTTTGAACTGATTGGAATGTAATTTTTAATTGAATTGAAATGACATTTCTTGTAAAGTGCCTTGAGATGACATCTGTTGTAAATAGGTGCTATATAAATAAAATGAATCGAATTCAATTAATTTGTAAGAGAAAAAAACAGGCCAGGGGTCATGAAGACTTTGGTGAGACACTATGTATGGTCACCTTCCTCAGTTACTTTCATTTTTAGTTTACGTCACCTCCACCTCCTCCTCTTCAGATCACAACATCGGTTTTAAAGACAATTTTAACATTCACTGGGGCAGGAGTCACTTGTTTGGGGCGGATGGGCTTCACCTTAACAGACAGGGCACCCGCATGTTGGCAATGAGCCAGGCATGCCCACGCCCCTCCCTGTCTACCACACTGGCCCTAGCTGCCCCTGCCCTCTCTGCCCCCTCCGCCGAATCCTGATGACCAGCTGGTCCCTGCTCTTATGAACTCAGCCCTGATTTTAACAGTAACTCACATACTGGACTTGGACCTTGTTCTACATCATTCATACCTGTTATGCACACTTTCTATTCAAGAATTTTCAGAGTTTTTATCAATTCTCCACAACTCTTATGAAAGGATCATTTTAGCTGGTGATTTTAATCTACATGTGGATAACCTTTTAGATCCTTTATCAACAGATTTATTAACTATTTTGAATTTCATGGATTTTACCCTGCATGTCACACAGCCGACTCACAACAGAGGACAAACCCTGGACTTGGTCATTGCGTATGGGCTGTCCATCAGTGTGTCCTCTGTTGCTGACTTGGGTGTCTCTGACCACTACTGTGTGTTTTTTAACATTAGCAGTTTGATCCAGCGGGAGACCTCTGTGAGAACAACCAGGAAGCGTCATCTAACCCTTGAAGTGGCTGCAGGTTTTCTTGAAGTTTTTGGAAAGATTCCTCATATTGCTTTACCTGCCCCCTGTGATTTTATTGTCAATGATTTTAACAGTAGGCTTCAATTCGTTCTTGACCTGCTTGCTACACTTAAAGTTCAAAGTTTACTCTCAAAATTTGAATTGCCTTGGAGAAATGAAAGCCTCAAGAAACAAAAGAGAAATGGCAGGGTGGCAGAGAGAAAATGGATTAAAAAAACCACGATAAACCATCAAATATACACAGAACTTCTCAAATCATACAATGATGCAGCAAGAAATTCCAAGAAATGCATACCTTTTCCAAAATAATCTCGGATCATAAAAAGAATCCCAAAATTCTATTTTCCACAATTGACAACATGTTTAACCGTACTACTACTGCATTTCCTAAACACCCCTCAAACACTCATTGTGAGGAGTTCGCAGACCACTTCAGAGGTGAGGTAGACACCATCAGATGTAATATTTTTTCTTTTCAAAGTAACATGCTTTTAGACAAGTCTGATGGTGTGTCTTTACCAGAGGAAACAGTGGACAGTTTTGTCCTGGTGGAGGCTGAGACTCTTGACAAAGTTTTCTCCTCAGTGAGGCCCACCACATGTGTTTTAGACCCGATTCCCACCTCTTTTTAAAGCCTTTTATGGATCTTTTAGAGATGAGATTTGAACTTTGATGAATTGCTCCCTTCAGACTGGGGTTTTTCCTGCCGCCTTCAAACAGGCGGTAGTGAGGCCAATGCTGAAAAAGAGCAATTTAGATTTGAATGATTTTAACAATTTCAGACCGGTATTTAAACTTACCATTTTTAAGCAAAATTTTAGAAATGCTTGTTTTAATTCAACATAATGATTTTATTCATGAACAGAATGTCCTGGAGAAATTTCAGTCTGGTTTTAGGGTGAACCACAGCACAGAGACGGCCCTCTTGAAGATTTTAAATGATTTTAGATTAAACTATGATGCACAGAGGGTGACAGTGTTGGTTCTACTGGATCTAATCGCTGCCTTTGATACAGTAGACCACACTATTCTTTTAACCTGTTTAAAACAGCTTGGCCTCTCTGGTGCTGTTCACAAATGGTTTACATCCTATCTCTTAGACAGGACTTTTATGGTAAGTTTAGATACCTGCTCCTCTAAGGTCCATAAGATCACTAGTGGTGTGCCCCAGGGTTCAATTTTAGGCCCAGTGCTTTTATCCTCCCTCTTGGCAGCGTCATCAGAAAACTTTTACAATTATGCTGATGATGCACAGTTGTACATCTCCATGTTTCCTGATGACACATGGCCAATGGATGCACTTTTAAACTGCATTTTAGACATCAATTCCTGGATGGCAGAAAACTTTAGTCATCAGTCCTGGGGCTCAGAGAAAGAAACTTGTATCAAAATTACAAGCACTGTCTTTTAATCCTTCTTTACAAGTAAAAAATCTGGAAGTGATTTTTGACTCTGAGCTGACTTTTATCCCTCACATTAAAAATATCACCAAAATAGGTTTTATCATCTAAAAAACATAGCCAGAGTCCACCCCATTCTCTCTAGGGCCAACACAGAGACACTGATGCATGCTTTTATTAACAGCAGAATTGATTACTGTGATGCCCTGCTTTCTAGTCTTCCCAAAAAGAGTATCTCAGGTTTACAACTTCTACAAAATTCAGCAGCACATGTCCTGACGAAGAATAGGAGGAACACATTACACCTGTCTTAAATTCACTGCACTGGCTACCCACTGGCTAGGATTGATTTTAAGGTTCTTTTAATGGTTTTTAAGTGTCTTAATGGTCCTGGGCCTTCTTATCTTTCAGAACTGCCTCAGAGAACGTTCATGTTTTTAAGAGCAGGCTCAAGACTCACTTTTTTAGCCTAGCTTTTAACTGATTATTGCTTGATAATATTTTCCGTGTTTTACTGCGTAGTCTTATCATATATACCTCCTGTTATTTTTATACTTTAATCTATTATTTTAATCTTCCTGCCAGTGTTTCCTCTATGGGAGCCCTCTGCCTCAGAAGGTGGTCGCCTGTAGCTGCCTGCGCGCTCTTCATGTAGAGTTTTGGTGGAGGTGGGTGTCTCGGCCTTGTCTCCACTGGGTGCCCTGTGTGCTTAGGCTGTTGCTGTTGATCTGCTGCTGCTGGCGCAGATGGCTCCCTTGATGGCGTTTCCTTACCTGACTCATCTGCATTTGCCCCAACGTCCTTTTTATTGTTATTCTTTAGGTTGCTTCTACACTAACAAGGCTAAGGTTATAGAGTTTATATCCCACCTACCCTTATACCTGTCCACAAACACACAAAGACCTAGTAGGCATGCATGAAAAACGGCAGGCCCACATGTATGATGTCACAGTCATGGTGTATCCGACATTGCTGTAAAAGCGCCCTGCCTTCTCTTAAGGTTTTCTTGTGTAATTTTTACAAGCGCCTCTGCATGTACAAGAAGGAAAAACAAGTCTGTCTGGATGATTCGCCTCCATCTTCCTATTGTTTACCTCTGAGTGGTCACCAGCTGTTATTAAGCTTGCTGTGGTTCGTGTTTTTTTGGCATCACTTCCTTACCAAACTCAGTTCTTAAACGCCTAACAAATCCACACCAATCTCAGAGCAGGAGATTTAAGAAATAGACAGCCCACTCACTTGTGTAAACAAATATCCGGGGAGGAGAACCTTAAACGATGGGCTATTGTGGCCGAGACAGGGTGTTGATTAAATATTTATTTTTTTAAGCACTTAAACGGCCTAATGTACACAGGGCCTAAGAGTTTGGGTGCATGGGAGTTGGGCTGGGGGAGGTGGGGTATAACTGTAAGCATGCTTTTAATTCTGTGGGTAAGGGGGGAGCACGGTGGCGCAGCTGGTAGCGCAGCTCACCTCATAGTAAGACGGTCCGGGTTTCGATTACCGCCGGGGACGCTGTGGGTGCTGAGGGTGTGTTTGTTCCTCCGCATCATTGGCACTCACACCCTGGGTGGGGTTGGCGAAACGGCCTTTCAGTGTGGAGTTTGCATGTTCTCCCCGTGTTCCTTTGAGTAGCTAACGTGAGCTACTCTCACAAAAACATGCACTAGTCATGGGCTGTATACTGCCTCCTCCTGGCTGGCTGGGGCGCCTGAGGGGTTGGGGAGGATCTGGGTGGAATAACGTGATCCTTCCACGCGCTACGTCCAGCCGGGGAAACCCCGCCTCATGAAAAGAAGGGCCTGCTCAGTCCTCAAGCAAGAAGGAGGCTTGAGTTTCAGTGATGGGCCCTCCCGGGGTTGGCAGAGGGAGAGCGGAACCCAGGACTGGATTTAGGTAGGAACACAGGTGATAAATAATGGGGAAAAACCGTGGGATAATAATCTGTATCATTTTAATCTGTAAAGCACTTTGAGTTGCAACTCTTGTTTGAAAAGCACTTTATAAATAAAGATTGATTGATTGAGATTAGAGAAGATTGAATGATTGCACAGGGACCTAAGGAGCAGATAGGTGCAGTTAGCAGTAAGGGAAGTGGGCAGAAGGAGAATAGAAGAGGAAAAAGGAGGTATGGTAGAAGAGTAAAAGAAGTGGGGGGCAGGAGGCTGGGTCTGTGGAAACCAGCCACGGCAGCAAACACCTCTGAAACAGAAACATCCATTTAGCAGCGAAAACAAGCTCCCCTCACAAGACGACCATGAATGGGGCACTTCAGCCAGCTGAGGAAGTTCCAACGAGGGG
Source organism: Valencia hispanica (assembly GCA_963556495.2). NCBI lineage: Eukaryota > Metazoa > Chordata > Actinopteri > Cyprinodontiformes > Valenciidae > Valencia > Valencia hispanica. Next base: position 37,389,848 of record OY747720.1, on the reverse strand, counting down.
CAGGATGTTCTCCTCAGGACGCTCTTGAGACAGGCTGCGGGCCAAAAGTATGTTTACATAGACCCGTCTCTCTCTCCTTCTGTCACTGTCCGGCTCTGCCCTCCTTCTCTGGCCGAGAAGAAAAGAAGGAGAGGAAAAAAACACTCCATGCTGCCTGCTTGCCCACTCCATCCCCTCCTACCAACCACTTACAGAGCTGCAGCCAGTGAGGCGGCAAGGGAGGGCGTGAAGCTGTAGTCAGCAAACAAAGACAGAGAGGCAAATACTTTCTGTGATTAAAGAGCAGTTAAGATGCTATGAGAGACAAATTTGTTCACTGTGTGACAGAACCAACAGGAACTGGGTGCAAAATCTTTCTGGAGCTTACATTTCCTGCTCCGGTTTAAAACAAAATACTAGCTATTTAAGCCATAGAACACATTTCCTTTCTTTGTCCTTTACACAAACTACTATGATAAAAACATTCTCTTTATCAGTCCTACATGCTTATAGATTAATATACATACACTGAGCTGCATCTCATTTGTACCATAGCACACCAGCATCATGAAGTTCTGAACATCTCACAGTCCTCCATTTGATCCGTCATCTAGCTGAATGGTTTAGCTAAAAATATATTTATGTTTGACAATGGCCCAGTCAAAGTCCACACCCACATCCAATTAAGAATTTGTATTAAAACCTAAAAACTGATGTCCACAAATGAAGAAAACCTGTTAAGGCTTTTCAGAAAGACTTGAGTATAAGTGGAGGTTCATCTTTCAACTATCTGTCTCCCAGGAAATCTATGCAATAATTTAGCAGTAATTTCCCCCCTGCTGACTTTATTACAGCCATTATGCGGCAATTTTGACCACTGGGATGTCCTCTCTTCATTATTTTGCTATTCTTTGTTCTTTTTGCAAACTGTTAAACAAGAGTAAAAAGTCTTACTATTCACAGAAAACATGGAAAATAGGTGCATAGTGGTGAGTGAAGGCCTGTAAAACTATTTTCTACAACATGTTGAGATATGTCTGCAGTTCATTCAAACTGTGGGAGAAAGCTGGACTTGCTGCAGATAACATGAAGGCTGACCTTATTACAGCAAAGTTGCTCTGATTTAGCCTTTTGAGCTTTCAACCTCTGTTTGAACATGCTGGATTTGGAAATCTTGACCGCCTTTCATACATAATTTTTTTTTTCCATGAACCGGACGTAGATGGGCGTGACTTAGGCTCCACATAGTCCCTTGGGAAAAGCTGACCAATTGCTGAGCTCACAGAGCCTAGATGATCCCGCCCTGTTTAACTTCTGGTGCTACCTCTGGTTTGCAAAAATGGCGGGATGAGGTGACATAATTAAAAGCTTCTAAAACTTTTATTGTTTACAGGGTAAGCTGCCTTATTATTAACCCTTCAGTAGAGCTTGGTATCGATTAAAATGTCAAGAATCGAGTCGATTCCGATTCTCAAGAGTTAGAATAGATTATCATGATCCGTTCAATTCCAATCTGTTCCAATTTGATATTGATATGGGTCAGTGGTATTAAAAATGTTTTAGAGTTTTTTTACAGTTCACGGGGGGAAACTGCATCAACAGTTTCAGACATAGGCCTTAAATTGCCTGTCTGGACTTTTCACTCCTATTTTAGCTATAAAAAGGGCAAACAATGTTAATTTTTTTAATCGATTTTTGGATGTCCAAATGAATTTTTAGGAATTTTTATAAGAATCGATTCAGAATGAGAGAATCGATTTTCTTCAACACAACACTACCCTATCAGGGAATCAACTATTTTTTTAAAGCATTGGGTATCTGACAGCGACCATATTGTTTACACCTTGTAGTCTAACTGTAGTGTACTTTGTTTTTTGTTCTAAGCTGTTCGTTTAAAACTTACTGTCGGTTAGCTTTAACATATTAATGCTCATCGTGTAAATAATTATTGACCACTTACTGCAGAAAGGCTAGAAAGCAGACCCTAAAACTGTCCTCCATCAGCAGGTCAAAGCTACACTAAAAAGTTGTTTTTTTGTTGTCTTAGGTTGTAATTTTATGTCCGGTGGAGATTCATTGGGAGTTAAATTTCTTTTCTCCTCACTTTATTGAAAACTTTGACCAGGAATTTGGCACATCGTGGGAGGCTCATTCATTTAATCATCTTAAATGTAACAAGCAAGCTGAATTCAACAACATAATGTGAATAATCCTAAATCATAAAAAACATATCAGTCCTGTCTGTCCTTGCCATCCCTCAGTAATCTGCATTTTACCATTACCAAAGCTTGCTGTGATCCACTTAAACCAACAGTTTGTGATGAAGCAAAAACAACATTACTGGGGCAAAACAAGCAGGAACAAACTGACTAACATTTGTACTCTGTGGTATTTTGGTTCCAGTTCATTTAAATTTTCCTCCAAACTTCAGGATCGTAAAGACTGGCAGAGTTTTGTTTTTGCCAACAGAACAGAAGTGTTTGCTTTGCAAATACACAACGACAAACACACTGCTGACAGAAAGTTCTGTTATAACGTGTTTATTCAGAACCGGGTTTGACAGCATAGTTTGTCAGGCACAGAGAAAAAGAGGGAGACCGAAAGATGTTGTGAAATAGTTCTGTTTTTTCCCTCCCATGTGGGGGGAATGTCTGCCCCGAGGGGTTGTTGTGGGGAGATGTTACATCGTGATAAAAAAGATGAAGACTGAAACAAACAGGCTGTGAATACAGACAAAATACTCAAATAATGCCAAACAGTTTCACCTTCTGAATACAAGCGGTAAGAAATAAATTATGTGTGACGAAAAAACCAAATGAAACGTGACAAAAGAAACTGAATCAACATGTCTGAACAGCTCATGTAGCTACATGAATATCGGCTCATGTACATCAGCAGCATTATAGCATTTTTCAAACTACAGATCAATTCAAACCTAATTGCTGAAAAAACTGTTGAGAAGATAAAACAGATGAAGAGCTGTGTGAAAACGGAGAATTAACAGTTAAAAACGTAACTTAAAGAACGTGTGTACATCTTTCGATCTTATATGAATAAATCATTCATAAAAGAGATCACAGGTGGTTTGAGGTCAGTTCAGGCCTATTTGTAGTGCATTGAGCCCTATCTGCTGAAAATACAGGGATTTTTTCCCTAAGGTGATGGAAGCATTTGTATTCAAAAAACAAACATACTACCACATAAGAGTATTATAGGAGAAACAGATGTTTTCCATAAAGGCGTAGTTTGGAGTTTTGAAGTATGGTGCTATGCAGAGACAGTCAACATCTTAGCAGTAGGTAATTCTCTCTGGTAACTTCACTTTGAATAAACTGTTTTCCAGTTTTTTCTGAGCATCACCAGGACACCACATTGTACTCCAAACTTAAAAATAGCAAGCTTTCAAACTAGAGATCAAGCTTTTCCTGGCCGATTTACGGTTACCTTGAGCCCTGACTCTAATGGTTTCTCTTATTAAAGAGAAAAATGTCCTGCAGGCCACTAGTATTTTAAATTCTTAAGAAAAGTAAAGAATTACAAGGTTATTCCTATTTGTACATCAAAAAATGTTTATCTATAAACCTTTATCAGTTTTACTCAGATAAAGTGTCATGGTACATCTTGTTAGGTGATGCATTTAAGGACCAGAAAATGGTGGGAGATTTTAGTTGTGATGCCTTCACTCAACAGGGAAAAAGGGAATGGAGAAATACGACTTTTCAGTATTTCAATTCAATTCAGTTTGTTTATATATTGCCAATTCACCACACATGTCAACTCTAGGCACTTCACAAAAAATCTATTGAATCCAATTTGACCTGCTGATTGAACTTCCCACAGCCATCACCAACTGCATGTCGGTTTAGAAAACGATGGAAATTATCTACCAGAATGTTACTGATGTAATACTCAAACAAAAATACACGCTGTTAAATTGGTCTTTTGTGATGACTCTAATGCCCCCCCCCCCGTTGCTGGGACAATGTTGCTGCTTGGTTCACTTATGCCTCTGGCTGGCTCCAACTTATGAAATAGAATTTGCATGAATGACTATGATTTTTTTTTAGAGACTGGAAGTATTCTAACATATTTGGATAGAAGTTTGCTTACATCTCAGCCCTAATCTGTGTTTCATCGAAGTAGTTAACACCTGAAGTTAAAATATTTACTGCTGCTAACCTTAGGATCCTTTTAAAAGCTGACACAAATACATTGTTACAGTTTAAAAGTGAGGGATGTCCTGATCCAATCACAGCTTTCCTGATCACAGCATTTTCTAAATGATTGACATTCGACGTTCCTGATGAAACTTTCAGGATGAAATCCTCCCCATATCTGTTCCCGTTTTACTTTGTGATATTATGCACATGCAGTGAGACCTGTGGTCCCATCTTGCACAGCCAGTTTATAATAACCACACTCTATTTCTATTAGCAAAACTGTACTATAGTCCATGCATATCTTCATTCTTCATTATGACGTTCACAGTATGAGCTCCCTGTCTTAACTGTGCTAGAGGGAGCTAAATGCAGTTTTGAAGTTTTTCAACAAATTATTGAGTTTTTGATTTTTTACTAGAAAATCTCTTAACAGATTTAAACAACTTTTTAAAAGGAACACTACCAAACTAGTCAGACAGAAATATTATTTTATAGTTTATTTTCATTGAAAGAAAACAATGTAAGTCACAAAAAGTACCTTTGATGTGTAATGAAATGCATTTATTTCCAATCCTGCTGCATAAATAAAACTAAGTACTTGGAGTCAGTTCTAATGTTAGTAAGCTATTCAAATTAGAACCCCTCCACAAAACTAGAACAAAGCAAGTTTTTAATTTTGCTGCCAAAACAGAAAAAGAACAAATCCAGTTTAAAAGAGATCTAACAAAGAGAAGGAGGGAATTCAAAGATTAAAAGAAAAAAACAGAGAAAAATTTAACCGAAAGGAAAGCTGTTTAAGTATCTCTACATCACAAATCTCTTCTTCTGGCTCATAATAAAAACACTGAAAAGCAAACAGCTCTGAATAAAATACTCTCACCATAGGGAAAGCTTTTACCCAACATGGAAGAATAAATAAGAACAAAACACCACCTGTTTCATTATATTCATCCGTTCTTTACAGAAGTGCTTTTTTTGTCTGTTTGGCTCACTTTTAATATTATTAACATTATTGAACAAACCAGGTCAATAAGCCCTAGAATGCATCCTTTAAGATCTACATTTTTCAAACATAAAAATTTTATGCATTTATACATTCATAATAAAAAATTCAATCAATCCCTGTTTGTTGATTTATGTAATTGAGGCACAACTTGTGATAAGAACACAAACAGCATATCCAATAAAAGCTTTCTGAGAGTTTCTGCTCACCTATGGTTTTTTTTTCTATGACAGAATTTGGTGCCAATAGCAAAAACAAACAAACAAAAAAAAATCTGACATTGCAGCAAAGTTATAGTCCAAATTTGTATCATTATAAGCCATTCAAATATAAAAAAGATTCAAAGGAAGTACTGGCGCAAACTTGTTGGTGACTTCCAGCTCATTTTTCATTGCACAGTAACATGTTTCCACCGTTTCCGTTTAGCAGCGAGTGAATCTGTGAACCCTTCAATGCCACATAATAATCGTTTCCCTTTTGTGATTTAGCTAAAACCAGACTGCAAACATTTCAGACTGAATGCTTTTTAATCGAAGGGGTCAGTTAAAAAGACTCAACACTCAAATATTAAGATACCCATAGTTTTTTACTTACTCATTCCATATAGTACACGGATTCTCTGGTCACCTACATTCACCGATTGTTTCAGGCTGTTAAGACTAATTTGGCACTTTTCTCAACACAATCGAAGAACATAGCAGACTTTAAATTATCTCATGTTCTTTCGACATACAGATTTTATTTGATTGCTGTGTGGTCTAAGTCACACAACATGCCTTCATTTCATTCAGTAATAACGCTAAAGAGAGGCAATAAAACAGGCAGTTTTTTGTTCCATCAACAGAGAAAAACATGCATTTATTATTTACCCCTTAAGCTAGACCTTTACCAGTGAGTATTAAAATGAGTGCTTTACCAGCGTTGACCTTGTGATTTTTGAACGTTCTGATTAAAACCCTACGAGGCACCTCTTTAATGAAATATTCTTTAGTAAAATTGCATCCATTGTCACCTAGATGCTTTTTGTTTAATTGTTAGCTACTGTAAACTATTTAAGGGCTTTTACTGTATCCTAGCTGGGCCTATAGGCGGACTACACTGAATGTGAAGAAGAATTGTGAATCACATGCATGTTCTCTGATTGTTGATGCAAAGCCTGCAGAACACTGAAGCATGCAGCCCACAATAGTCATTTTATTTGAATAAACTACATAGAACCTCAACAGACGAGTCTATTCTGAAGTACAGGACAAGCAGTGTGGTCAGAGATGATATGAAAAGGTGCTGAAGTTTTTAGCAAACAGCACAGCTCAAAAAGGTTAATACAATTATGGTGACCTGAATTGGATTATCTTCAGCAGAAGGGCAACAATCGGAGTTCATCGAAATCATGAATCTAATCTTCTTCAGTGAATGGAAAAATATGAAATTTTTGGTTTAGGATGTCCAGGTCGGAAAGTTGTTACTAAGGGAGGAATCATTAAAGCAGGCTATTTCTAGTATTAAAAAGGAGTTTAACATGAAGTCCGAGGAAGTGTGAAATGTGTCCGATGCTTTTAAGAAAGAATTTAAACATAGATCAATAAAAGTACATGATTTAGAGGCAGGTGTTTTGTTTTTGTTAAGCTGATCTAAACGGTGTCTGAGTTTAGAGATTTATGTGGAATATTTACATATTCCACAAAAGGACCACAAAATCATGTAAATCATTTAAAAGATACAAAAGATCAAACAGAAACTCAAAAACCGCTTAATATGATTCAGTATGAATGATAGATATATTTAACGACAAATATTGATAATCAACCACTGGAACTGAGAATTGATGCTTGCTTGATATTGTCTGAGACGATCTTGGGTTGTTCTCATAAAAGTTACATTTCCAAACAGAACTAATACAGTGGCTAATTACACAGAAATGATGCTGCTTAGATTAGGAATAAAGTTGAATTTGTTTTTGTAGAAAAGAAAACATCCGTAGGGAGGGTAAAACCATCACTAGTGCACATAGTCTCGGTTCCGAATGATCATTTCCAAATAACGTGTAGCTCATCTGGCAAAGCTGTCAGTGACGGCTCCCAGTTTCAATCTTAATCCACTTTTTAGTTCTTTTTTGATGCATATTAATCTGGGCTAAACCAGGTCTTTGTTTATACTTTTAATAAAAGCACTAAAAACCTATTTTAAATGTGAAACTTTTCACTTTTAGACCAGATGCATATCAATTTTTTGTTTTAAAATCATTAAACAGTGATTTTCCTCCCACATATATAAAATGCATGACCACACAAAGCATGAAGGCTAGAAACAAATGCTGTTTTTAAATATCTCCCTGTTTTCTGGCTCTTAAATTGGGATTTGGCACTGGCAGGTCGGAGCTATGAAACAAAACGGGACTAGAAATTGACCAGAAACATTCTGATCGGTGCATTTCTAATATCGTGTTATTTAAAAACAGATTAAGGTCCTCTGAAGGCTGAAAGATTCACAGCTCCTTGTTGATATTCAAAGCGTGAATACAGTCAGAGTTAAAAAGAACGTAGGCCTGCTTTAAATGTAAAAGTGTTCCATAGTTCGTACATATGTTGGGTTTTTGGGGTGTATTTCGTTTTGACCAAATCCTAGAATTCTGACTACTGTACATCTTTGTTTAATAAATAACATGATGTGTTTTTTTAGGTTAGATTGAAGTACTTTTAAAATCTGGTTTATATGTTAAAACTGTAGGAGTGACAGAAGGTGCACTTTATTTTGTGAGTGACTGAATACATGAAAGGTCTCTGTAATGTGCTGCTATTTCTTGCCCAGCAAGAGTTAATCATTCCTTTCATAGTGCAAATGCCAACATCTGAAACCAGAGCTAGAACTCAACGGAAACCTCCAGCACCTTTAGTCGGAGCCTTGGATTCATAAGTCCATGTCTGGCTGTCGCACCACACTCATTCTCAGAAACATCATCTTCTGTCATACATTCTTCTTTTTCTGTTTCAAACTGTAAACAAACCAAGAAAAAGGTGGATCAAAACAAACTAAAAAAGCTCTGCCAGTTTGTGACAAAATCATTTCTGTTGCAAAATAAGTTACAAAAACATTGAAATAAAAATCTTTGTGTACAGTACTAAAATCCTAAACTAGACCTTTTCAAACTTAAGAACCACATGTTAAGTCTATAAATACCTTTACAAATATACATGTTAATTACTCAAATAAAACCTTTCTGATCACCCTAAATGATTCAATGTTTTCAACGCTTCGACAGTGTCTTCCATCCTCAATAACATACATTACATACATGGCTGTGGACAGTGATAAGATACATATTTGCATTTATATATTTACAATAAATCACTTTCTAGATATAGAAAAGAAGTCCTCCAAACGCCACTGTTTTTATTACTGAAAGGCCCTGAAACTTTCCCATGAGGAATTTGTTTGGAGACTTTTACAAAAGGATGCAAAAATGTGGTCAGAGAACACCGATGAGATCCAATCTGTGGCTGAAAGTCTTCTGTCCTCAGCGAGAGTTCCTGTGAGTGGATTCTGGTTTTGCTGGCAACTTCTTAATGGAATACTTTTAAAATGGAACATTTTGTTGTGATCTATGGGCTCTGTGCAGATTAGAGAACAAAAATCAATTGTCCTCCTCGACCACTAATTGGTCACTTTTAAAATGCCCTTCATGTCCCCCTCTAATGTTTCATTATTTCAGTCCCAGGAGGTTTAATCCCAGTAGGCACGGAATGGTTCCACCACACAACTGTTTGTAGCAAAAGACTGGCCAGAGTATAAAAATATAATTTAATTCCTGAAAAGAACGCAAAACATGGTTCAACAGCAAAAAAAAAAAAGAAAAAAAGAAGAAAGAAAATCCTTCAATGTTGAAAGTGTCTCTTGGGGATTTGGAGAAGAAAAGCCTAAAGAGAATGCCAAACCAAGAGTTTAAGACGAGTTGAAAAGCTGCAGGAGTATTGCAGAGTTTTAATTTCCATATCTTGAGGAATCTTGAGTCACTGAGAGGTGATTATTTGTCACAAACTGTGAGAGGAGGTCCAGACCTGACCTCCCTAAGTTCAGGTTTTATGTCCTTATCGCGCCATTGCTGGGAAGCTGTTTGGGAAGACAGGGCTCATCGGGCAGCGGGTCGTGAGCGAACACGGAGTCGTCTCCCGAGGAGCAGGTGCTGTTGGAGTCCTGACAGGTTGGAGAGTACTGCTCGAAAGGCACCGACAGGTCCAGGTATTCCTGTCAGAAGAAGGCGCAAAGGTTACACCTGGATGTCATTATCAATGTGCTCAAATTACTAATGGAAAATCTGAGATTAGAGCTTCAACATTCTGCATGAATAGAACCAGTAAGACTTCGCACTGCTTTCAACATCTGAATTCCATTCCAATAGTACCTTGCAAAACTAATCACACCCCTTGAACGTTTTACCCTTTTGTTATGTTACATCCACAAACATCAATTTAATTGACAAGGAATTGATATGGTGGAACAACAGAAAGTAGTGCCTATTGTGAAGTGAATGTAGTTTTCTTTTTTACTATAACATAGTGGTGGCAAACTCATGCTGTGGGACGCATTTCTTCAGAAAAGACATACGAACTGGTTCGAGTTTAAAGGAAGATGGATGAAGCTAAAGATAATGATCCTAAATAAAGCCAGAGCTACAGTGACTTAGATATGCACTGCATTTTATTTAGGGGCATCAGAGTAAAGAAGGCTGAATATAACTGCAGGACACACCTTTCAGGATTTTCTGTAAAGAATTATGAAAACCAAATAGAAATTCCTTCCACCTCATATTTATGCACTACCATTTGATCATCTATCGACTGATTAAATTGACTGAGGGTATGAAAACCTTTGCAGTCAGGTATTTATTTGACACTGTGAATGTTGGTTTTACATATTTCACCATAATGTAATTTTAATTTTCGATATACACACTGCAATGCTTATTATTTATTTTTAGATGTATATAATTTACACAAAAACTCTGTAATTTGAGGTTCCTAAGTGTGAGATTTAAGGCCTAATCTTTTTCTCCACTATCTCCCTCTTCTTATAGTTTTATGTTTTTTCTGTCTTAGTAAAAAATAAACTTCAGGAATTTAATGCGATGAAGGATTTTGTTTGTTTTCTTTTCCTGTGATCCAGCTTAGCTAAACCAAATATTACATAACACCTGCATACAAAATACTTAAGTGTATTAGGAAAGCAAACAAAAGTTTTAATATACTGTATTGATTCTACTAAGAACACATTAAATTCAAACAAAACAGACTTGATTTTTTTATGGCTTGATATGAAGATACAGTCAGAAAAAACAATGGGTTTGTTCTCCTAAGTTGCTAAGAAATGTGAAGAATTTTTAAATAGCTAACCAGTATAAAAAAGGGCCTTCTGTACATTCAGGAAAAGTTAATGACAAAATGTAAATGTGTTTTGCTAAATAATATCTTTTACTTTACTAAAGATGCTAACATGTTTTTGCAACTAGCACCAGGTGCTATTACCCTTACTATACTGCCATTTATCCCTTTGTGTAGCAATAAATAAGCCTGAGGTAAAACTGACAGTAGCATGTAATGCCTTATGTATTCGTTAACAGCAGCTTGGAAGAGCGACTTACATCTGTGGAGGTCATGGATAAAATCCGGTCCAGATCTTCTACCAGCTGTCTGAACGTCGGCCTCTGAGATGGGACCGCATGCCAGCACTCCCTCATGATCATGTACCTGAAAGCCCGCAGATTAAAGCCCTGTTACTCTGCAGCCAATCAATTTCAAGTTACTGAAAAAACACAAAATCCAGGCACTGATGTAATATTGACACAGCCTATTTATTTAAGAATCATGTGAGGAATTTAGCTTCCTGATAACAGTGATAAAACAGGGTCATCTCTGTTTCAGACACATACAGTTCATGCGTGCAGTTGGCAGGTTTGTCCATCCGATGTCCTTCTTTCAACAGTTTGAAGAGTTCCTCCACTGGGATTCCTGGGTACGGTGAACCTCCCAGGGTGAATATCTCCCATAACAAAACCCCGTAAGACCACCTGAGCAACACAAAACACACACACACACACACACACATATATATAAGAAGCACTGATTAGTAGGGGTTTAACTTGTGGTATGAAATCTTGCATTATTGAAAATGCCACAATTAGGTGTGGGTGGGTATGAAGATAAAACTTGTGTTTTCAAAACCACAAACGTCTTCTATTAAACTGTCCCTACGGCGTGAAGTCACTTGAGATTGCAAATGAAGTGTTGGAGTTCTCTCCAGCTGTATAAGTCACAAAGTAATGCAGTGTTACCCCTACCTCACATGTTGCTGTTAGGCTGGCGGATAGAAAGCAACTACACTTTTACCTAACAAACAAGAATTTGTCTGTTAAGAAATATTTAAGCTCATAAATGGGGGTTTTAGTTGGCTGTAAATCTCTTTCTATCCAGTTCTTGTGAACACAATGTTCTTTATAGTCTTGTCCTGCAGATAAAAGTTCAAACATTCACATGTTGCTGTAACTGAAATATAAACATTTGGGCCAATATAGATGTGAACATTGCTGTTATGGGCCAATAACTGATGTTTATATTTCTCTATCCTTATTCTCATTATACTCTCATCCTCATTAGACGTACTAACTGAGTGTACAGCATGTTAAAGAGCGGTTCCATTAAAATCTTCACACATTCACTCGCTTCAAAATACTAATCTGTAAAGAAGTCATTAAATTGGGATCGCTCCACTTTTCACAGTTATTACTCAGAGCAAACGGGGCATTTTTATGGACAGTTTCCAGCTGTGAACTGATCTATATTTCCACTGAAAGTTGTCAGGAGGTGGACCAGTATTTTCTTTAGCTTGTAAATATTCTATATTATCTTATTCTTAAAGAGAATGAGACTTCCAGTCTTCCACAGGACATTAGAAACCAAAAGGTTCCCACTTAGAACTAGGAACCAATACTGAGATGAACATAGTGTGAACATTTCCATCCCAGCTGCAGTCCGAGCCCCCATCTATTGTAGTTCTAAACCAAGCCATCATCTCTCTTTCTTTCTCCCTCCGTGGCAGCAGCTTCATAAAACTGTTGAGTTACTCCTAAATCATTAAAAAGGAGAAAAAAAAAATCAGGGGAGGTAATCGCATAATGGGCAGTCAATTAACCCGGTCTACTTTAGTTGGGGGGTTCATCCTGTGAATCACAATAACAACCCCTTCTCCCTTTAATCTAATTATCTATGCTCTGGTCCGCAGGGTGGAAAACAGCCGTCGCTGTTAACAATGGCTGAAAAATAAGATTCAAGTTTCTAAGCACTGCTTATTTTAATAGTTGAAACAACACCTATACCTATATTACGCATCAGTATTCACAGTGCAAACCTTCACTACGTCAAAAAACTGATATCTTCAGTCGTCTTTATCTCTGCTTTTAGGGGTACAGCCAATACGCGCAAAGGAAAATAAACGGCACTCCTGGATTGGCTAACAGCAGCCAATAGTGTGCCAAGCAGTTCCTAGGTACTTCAGCTTCCCAAGCTGCATTTCCTTTCATATATTGTAAAAAGAATCCACAAATAGGCAAATTTTCCATTACTTTTTTGGAGTTCAATTCCACAGAGGAATCCATGAATAGCCAGCTGTCATCTTTAAAAATCCATGTGTAGTTAAAAGAATTGTTCAGGATCTTTGATGTGATGTTTTGTTAAAATGCTACAAGCATTATGGCCCCCATAGACTGAAGAGAAATGTTCTGAGAGTGGCCAAGACCAAAGTGACTTCTACCGACTTGGTCGGCGTCTTATTTTTCCGTTTGAAATCCTACTTATAACCTTTTAATGGAGCCTCACTTCAAAAATGGATGTTCCCGGAAAAGAAAGCTAGGCTTAAATTTCAAGTGATGCTACTGTAGAGAGCAACAGTTGTCTTAAATAGCACTGAGCTGAAAACCACTACACTCCTTCCCGGTCACTAAAGTCTGCTGACCAGCTGCTCCTGGTCATTCCCAGTTCTAAGTGGAAGCTTAGAAGCAACAGAGCCTTCTTTACTGGGGCTCCTGAGTTACAGACTGTCACCTTTGTGCATTCAAACCTTCACTGTCCAATTTTAAAACCTGTCTAAAAGCACATCTTTACTCTTTTATCTCTTTTACTGCTCTGATTTATTATGCTTTTTTGTGGATTTTAAAATTTTCTTTCCTTTATCCTATTTATCTCTGATGTACTGCATTTTGTTTCAACTGTGGCTGGTGTTAAAGCGCTTTATAATATGTTGATGATAATGAATGTCCTAAAACATCCTCAAAAAACTAAATTCTTCTTTTCCTTTATAATAACCAAGTGAAACTACTACAACATCTAGCTAAGATATGTATTTTAAAATGTAGCTCACTGTCATGCACCTATCATAACCGTGATGCTGTAACAGGTTAGTGCATCTCCTGGAAGTTGCCATTACATTTGTTAAATACAGCTTTTAAAGTCTGACACTTCTAAAGTTGTAGATCTACACAGAGAAATCAGCTGGTGACCAGAACACCAAAGATTTTCTGATTGATTGGCCTTGACAGCTGACCCTGGCTTTTTGGAAACCAAGAAACCAATTTTTTCCTCCAGTGAGTGCACCATACTAAGCACTATCTTTTTGACATGGGTGGTATTCTTGGGTAAAAAAAGACTCAAGGTTAGCTATTTTCAGTATCATTAAGATGTTTAAAATTGAGTTAGAGAAAATACAGATGTATGAAGCTATTTTCAAAGAGATGCTGGTCTTTCATGGTGGGAGAGAATGAGACATTACACAGAAAACAGGAAGGCTGGATGGATCACAAAAAGAAGCTTCTTTTAAGTTTTCAATCTTTTTCATGTAACATAATGGATATGACATTTTGAAAATGTTAGAGTTAAGGTAAGGATCTAAGACTGTTTTTCATAATCAAGATGATCATATATCTAGAATATATAAACTAAAGCTGCTATCAGCAGCTGAAAGCTTGACAAAAGTTTAGTATTAGAAATCAGCTCTAAATCTCTCTTGATGTATCTCTAGGTAAAATAATCACTTTCATGGGACTAACTGTAAGAAGAGCTTACCAAGACATAAATAAGTCTTGACTTAAAGTCTTTTATATATATATATATATATATATATATATATATATATATATATATATATATATATATATATATATATATATATATATATATATATATACACACAAAAAGTCAACTAAAACACGCTTTCAGTAAATACTGAAAGGTGTGTCGGACTGAAATATGACTAAACATTTTGCAACTCTGCATGCTCTTCATTTGTTACTTATAGTTTTGAGTTTTTAACAGGTTGATTTAAATGTTTATAACTGGCTCCCAACCAGACTGTATGCGGAAAAGTCAAAGGCCCTCCGCGGTGCATAAGGATAAACTGGCTCCGAGTGACTACTGTATAAAGGGAGGGGAAGATTTGGAGTCTGTAATCCAGTCCTGCTGAAATAACAGAGCAGGCTGATTCTCCCCTCAACCCGTTCCCAGTCTGCAGTAATCACACGGCCTGGCAGTGTTGACAGGGGCCCTTGTTTGGCTTGGATGGCTGTGCTGGGGACACAACGTCTGGCTGTAGCTGGCGGGGGAAAAAGGAGCAGTTTAGGCTGTTGGAGCTACTGCAAGATAGATTGACTTTGTGACCTCTCCATCTGAAAAGGCCCGTCTCCTTTAGATCAGAGCCGACACGGATGAAGTCGGACTTGGTAAAAGGTGTGTTTGTCTTAGAGAAAAGCAGCTTGCAGTGAATCCACAGGCTTTCTAATCTCTCTGTCTTTTGGATTGAGCCTGATAAAAAAACAGTAAGATGCTGGGGCTTCGCCGTGTTTCTGTCTTTCTCTGAAGTCATTTTGGGGATTTAAGAACTAAGTGGTAGACAAGATGATTAGGATAACCCAGCGAGGGTCAGCTGACTGCATACAGGAGATATTTGGCACAGGAACCCGTCGGTTTAATATTCTTGATGCTAACACGCTCAGTCACTACATTTCAACACCCGCATTCCTCCAGTGTACAGCAGCTCCACATCAGCGGACAGTCGGCATGTGACAGTTAGTTTGTGCAAACTCACACATCGCTCTGGTGCGTGTAGACCCGGTCGAACAGAGCCTCTGGAGCCATCCATTTCACGGGCAGACGGCCCTGAAACAAAAGAAGTACAACAGAACCGCTTTTGTCAGCAGAACTTTTCTGTATGGATCAGACAGAAAAAAAATTAACAATATCTGACAATGTTTAGCCAGATCCTCCCATTTGTATACTGTCAGTAAATGACAGTGCCGTATTGTCTGAGCAGTCATACCAGCAGCCTGGAGATACTCAGCAACATGTATTTAGATTAAAATTGTAGTAATTTGCTGGTTTTCGAAAATGTCTTTTTACTTCAACTTAAAGTGATTCTTTTTAAAAACCAAGTTTGATGTAAAGGGATGTACCTACAGTAGAATCCTATAATAAATCCTGCCAGGGGTTTCAAGAGACTTAAGATAGGGAGGATCAGTTTACAGTTTTTTGCCACTTTGTATGGTCTGTCTCATTACGTTCCAATAAAATTCTTTCATGTTCATGGCTGCAATATGACAAAATGTGTTAAAAGAAGTAAAATGAACACTTCTTCAAAGCACTGTATTCTTCTTCATTATAAATGCAAAAACATGCAGAAATGCATGTAAGCTACAAAATAAAATGAGAGAAAACATTAAACAGTCGAGGTTTATTATTGTGATTACATAAAAGGGCAAATAAATTAAATTCATAAAAATTTTCCATACTGTTCCGAGTTTTTCTCAACATTTCAGAAAAAGTAATCATGTTATGAAACTCACATTTGTGGTCTTCTTGTAGTAGTCTATGTTGTGGACGTCTCTGGCGAGACCGAAGTCAGCTATTTTCATGATGTTGTCTTCCGTCACAAGAACGTTTCTGGCTGCCAGGTCTCTGTGGATACACTGGAGAAGAAAAAAAAAGTCAAATTCAGATTTAAGAGTTTTTTAGTTTTACATATAGACTTGCATATAACAAAAAGGTTTTGGCTGACAGGCTTTCACTGAAAATGTTTTGCATGAGGTTGTTTGTTCCTGACAATAAGGATTGCAGTGGACAATTTTCGGCCTCATTAGGAAGTAACGAAATCCAATCATTTTCCCTTTAATGAACACACCATAGAGCTATCAGGTCTTGCTAACAACATACTTCAGTATGATAGTTGTTACTCAAACTATGACTTAAAGTTAGCCATTTTTACTACTAGTGAGGTGCTTTGAAGTAAACAAGAGACATGTTGGCTTTTCATACAGGATGCCACACCAGGGAGCTTGACTTCACCATGTGTTGGTGCTTTTCTAATAAAGAAAATGAGCTGTCTGTCACTTGATGACAACTTGTACCAGCATTTATGTTTTATTAACTTGGCAAAGGAGTGAATTGACCCAGAACAGACTTGTATTTCAAAGTTGTATAGTTTTAAATCTTTTGTTGCAGTCGGGTCAAAAGCCTTAGGCCTGTTTCCACTAGACTCGGTGGAAACATGCTCGGTCCTCTCAGCTGTTGTGTCTCCATACAAAATTGTCTCTTTCAGGAATTTTTTTTAGCAGTGTGACATCACTGATCAGCACCAAAAGGTGCTCACGGCAGCAGAGAATAACAAGTGATCAACAATGACAGAAGCAGGGATGTTTGCCGTGCTTGCCATGTTGTTATAAACTGCATCGCCAGCAACTCTTTCAATTTTACAAAGCCAGTTGTCTGGCGAAGTCTCATGGTAACATTTTCATTTTAAATTAGAAAATAAAAACAGTTTTACAGCCACAGCTTTCAAAAATAATAAAGCAGAAAGTATTTATAGTTCTTAACAAAAGTTTTTGTGTCAGAAGTTCAAAACGTTAAAAAAATCCAAACTTGGTCTGCTTGGTACTGAGTAGGTCCTGCCTTTAGAAGAACAAAATGTCCTTTGTCCAAAATTTATTTAAAACTAACCTCACTCTAATCAGCGGTCAAGCAATAAAACCTGAATGCATTCTTGTATTTTAATCTATCTAAAACACAAGTTACATCCTAAAACACTTCCATGCTGTATTTGCAGTGCTGCAAAACAGCAACCTTACAAAAAAAGATAGAGAATGCAAACATTGATGAAATACTGTATGCTTTTGAACATAAAAAGACTGTATAAGTTTTAGAGAGAGGAGAGTAGCTGACCTTCTGTGAAGCTAGATACTCCATTCCACGGGCGACCTGGTAGGCGCAGGACACCAGGTCTTTAAATGTGAGCTGCTCATCAGGAATTTTGCAGGTGTCAAAGGAATAATCCATGCCTGGAGGACGGCGTGCCCTGAGGTACTCCCTCAGGTTCCCTTTTGAAGCATACTCCACCAAGACGTACAGTGGACCTTGTAAGACAGAGATGAGCATCACTTTAAAGATACGCCTTAATTCTTGTGTTAATCTTCTCTTTCTCTCCATTTTCTTTGAGGCTCACCATCCTGAGTACATGCTCCCAGCAGGTTGATGATGTTTTTGTGTTTGCCTATCATCTTCATCATCTCCATCTCTGACACCAAGTCTGACAAATCTTTATCTGTTGCATCATCTGGAAAAAAAGCAAAGTCAAATCAGAAATAGCACTGATTTCTTTTGGATTACTTAAGAAGAACAATATCTCTGCTGTCATATACATAATGTCCAGTAAAGGGCAGGTAAGGTGATGGTTATTAACCTTTCAGCATTTTCACAGCCACTGTGAGAGGCTTGTTGGGCTTCTCCTTGTCGATGCCAACTGCCTCCGCCATGACCACCTGACCGAAGCAGCCCTCTCCCAGAGGTTTACCCAGGGTTAACCTGAAAACACAAAAGCTTTTAATTCCTAAACTCTTGAATACTTGTTTTTTTCTCCAAAAGCTTCAACAAGCGGGCCCCTCCACAGTGGCGTTTGGCCACCGAATAAAACCTAGTACAGCTAAAATCTACCAAGACATGTCCACCTAAACTGACAGAAGGGCAAAGGGAGTTCGAATCAGAAAAGCTGCCAATAAGCCCGTAGTAACTCTGGAGGAGCTGCAGAGCTCAGGTGCTATAATCTGTAAACAGGGCAGCTATTGGTGATAAACTCCACAAATCTGGCTTTGGACAACTAAAACAGTACATCTCCCTGAACAGACCATCACTATTCTGAAATAGGGTTGTGGCAGCTAATGCTCTGGGGATACAGGCTGCAAAAAAAAAAAAAAGTGTGGAGCAGGGGTCGCGTTAACCAAAAATCTGAAGGTCGTCAGTCATTTTGACAGATTAGTATTCACACCTCTGACCACTTGGTGCAAATGAGAAGATATTTTCAACCTCACGCCAATGACTGACACAATCTGCTGGGATTCCTTAAATATGAAACTTTTTAACTGATTGGAATGTTTGTATAAATGTATTGAAATGACTTCTTGTTAAGTGCCTTGAGATGACATCTGTTGTGAATCGGCGCTATATAAATAAACTGAATTGAACTTTACACACGGAGTACAGGTAACAAAATCCAATGAGATTATCTGAGCATCATCTCAGACCTGGACTCTGTACTTAATGCATGTTGCTAACCAGGAGCTGAAGCGTTACCCCCAATTTACAATGGGAGCATCAGCCACTGAAACAATAGCTCGCAGGTCAGGGAGCGGCTGGTTCAGAGTCTTTTCGACTTCTGATCACTTTAATTGGATAATTCTTCCATTATTTCAAAACGCTGACTAAAGTGGCGCTTAATTCCAGTCTTCAGTGTGTCAGCATAACGCTGATTCAGCCTCCAGAACAACATCTAAACTCACATGAGAAGTCATCTGTCCGAGCAAAAGTCAAAAGGCAAACTTCATGACAATAACCTCTGTAGTAATCCCACTATTCTATTAAGCACAAATGGGTGTGCATTTCATTTCTATGCAGTGCAGGAACTTGGAGACTGTGCGTTCATTTAAATGATTTAATTTAATTTTTTATATGAAACTCTCTCTTCTAAATAATATTCAGTTCTGTTCAGACTGAATATTATTTAAAATGAATAAAAAAATAAATACTATTGAAGATGTTTTTTGATTTTAAAAATTGACTGGTAAAAACAGATTATGACTGAATCTGTTTGACCCCGTCGGTCAAAATGACGGACAACAAAAATATCTCCTGTGGTGTGGAGGCTATTTTGAACGTGTGTTAATTGAAAACTAATGGACCCCAAAATGTTGATTTGTAAAATACCTGAAAACCATGTATCCTCTTCCTTCCACTTCACACACTATTCACCAGAGGTGTGGACTCGAGTCATGTGACTTGGACTTGAGTCAGATTCGAGTCATGATTTTGATTACTTCAGACTCGACTCGATAAAATGTACAAAGACTTGCAACTCGACTTGGACTTTAACATCAATGACTCGTGAATTTACTTGGACTTGCGCCTTTTGATTTGAGAAGACTTGCTACTTCCCATGAAAACGGGGGGGATTTTTACACACCATGGAGGCATTCCAATTATATTATCAGGTTGGTCCAGTTTTTCGGAAGTGATCATCTTGAGGGGTGAGGATTTTATTGATGACATGTTTAAGGACCCATGTCTATTTGAAAGTTAAACTGTTTTGCAATATGAGGTCAATACATTACAGGACTGAAGCTGCTGTGCATTGTTCTAGTGCAATATGCTGTTGAAATACAAGCATTGTTTGTGAAAATTAAATTTTCAGTTTTTTACTGTATTTGATTAATGTTATTGTATAAATAAAGGTTTAAATAAATACAAATCTTACAGACATACATGATTTGTATAAATTTATTTCTGTGGTAAGAGGACTTGAAATGACTTGAAACTAAAATGGTAGGACTTTTGACTCGACTTGAGACCTGTTGGCTTTGACTTTTGACTTGTCTCATCTTTGACTCAACTTGACTCGGGACTAGAGGACAAAGACTTGAGACTTGCTTGTGACTTTAGAAACAATGACTTTGTCCCACCTCTGCTATTCCTTTTTACTACACTTGTAGCACCTAAAATACTTGATTTACCTAAAACTCATTGAATTTTGTGGTTGTGTTGTGACAAAACGTCAAAAAGTTCATGGGGTCTGAATATTTTTTACAATCACTGTTAGTGCTGACAGCCTACACAACACAGAGCAGACGTACTGCCTCACGCCCTTTGGTGTCACTGCCCCTTCTTACCTTGTCCGAGGAAATTCCCATTTGGGGTCGGAGGGCAGCTCCAGCTCTGAGACGTTGGCCAACATGGGCCCATCGCTGGACGACAGTCGAGCAATCCGGACCAGAGGTGTGTTTGAGTTCATGGAGGAGTTAGAATCCAAGGAAACCTGCTTGGGTGCCAAAGAAAAAAATATCTGTTATAGTCTCTGAAGAAAATATGGTGAAATCTGTTTGACAAGGAGATAGAAGGGAAAATGAAAGTTCACTTTTGATTTTGGTATATAACTGCATTTTTTGCTTAAATGTTCTCCTTTCATTCTAAAAATCATACTGCATTCTTAAAAAGGTACTAAAATTAATACTCATGTTGTCTAATCATATTCTAAAGAGTTGGCAGCTGACACTCCAAATATAATCCTCTAAAGCATATCCAGCACCATGTCATCCACTGCTGGCCTGTGGCTGTGTGCAGGACGAAGCAGGAGGAAACAAAGACGATGAAGATGAAGCAGGGAGCTGAGGGCACTCTCCTGCTTTCTGATGGATATGTTTGTGTCAGTTTGCTGGTTCGGACCCCTCAGGTGGGGGTCTGCAACACCAAGTCTACTTACAACGAGTCATGACTGTAAGAAAACGAGGAATATGATGTTTAGCAAAAAGTAAAAAAAAAGAAAGAAGCTACAACCCCAATTTGAAAAGCATGAAAGTAATATCTGACAGAACATGCCTGGAGGTTTACAGGAGATTTACTTTGAGTTATGAAAAAGAGAGGAGAGAACTGGGAGATTAGCCTTACAAAATTGAAGCGGAGATTATAGAAAAATGCAATAAGAATTTTCCCTCTGCTACCTTATAAGACCATGTATTTGAAGGTGAAAAAAATTAGAAATGACTTAGAGGCTGCAATTTGAGGATCTACTTGACTAAAGGAAGACATCATTATGTCCCAAAAAGACAATGTTTACAGCCCAAACTCTGCTTTGTTGTTTTCCAAGAACTGAATCATGACGTCCAAGCGTGTGCTTCTAGAAGTATGAATTTTGAAGAGCGCAACCTTTCAATTACAAAGCTGGAAAGCTGGAATTTACTCAAAACAGCCTCTCAGCAACTTTTCCCAAAAGCCGCAGAGTCCAGCTGAGTGCGGTAAGTAAATGAAGCAGTCAGATTGGGGGTTTATATGAGTGGAAACCTTCAAGTTTTACAGGTTCACTTGCCTTTATGAATAAAGAAAAACAACAAAGTTAAATCTACTGAAAAATAAGGGATAAAATTTCAAGGCAACTATTTGTTCCACTTTGTTTTGAGCAAGTTTCTGGCTCTAATATCAAACTTAAAGTTTGAAGTTTAAAACAATTTCCAAATGGTCAAATTGTGCCTACTTCTTTTAAGACGTAGTTCCTGTTAATTGGAACAGAGTCATCGACTGAACTCCAGTTTGTTTTCTAAGCAACCCCGACATTAAAAAAGGTTCTTCCAATTGCAGGTTGTGGCAAAGCAGCTGCTGCACTTCGTGTTTCTCTAAACAGTTGAGTGTGAGAGAGTGTGTGTTACACTCACAGTGAAATCTAAAACTGACACCGACAGTCGGAGGAGGGCATAAATATCCCTGTGCTGAATCTGCTCCAAGATAAATGTGAACACATGTCATCAGAGTGATGCCTTACAGTATCCCAGCAGGACAAGTGGAAGATCCATGACAGACAGGTGTTTGATACCCTACTGAGTTCATCTGGGCCCTATGTAGTATTCCATACTGGGACTTTTTCACATGTTGTCATATTACAAACTCAAACTTCAATGTATTTTTTGGGGATTTTATGTGATAGACCAAAACAAAGCAATGCATGATTGGGGTCGATACATGGTTCTCAAAAGTTTTGAAATGAGAAAATATAAAACCTGCCGAGTGTATTTGTGTGGAGCGTTAGAAATTTATAGAATTATGTTTTGCTGCAATTCCATCTGCAAATCTTTTGTGGGAATGTCACAACCAGCTTTGCACATGTAATAAGTTTTGCCTATTTTTTTTTTCCTTTGCAAAATAACAACCTGATGAATGAAGAGCCTCCGTGAACAGCAATATTCAGGTCTTGCAAGAGATTTCATTTAGATTCGGTTCTAGACTGTGCCTGGGCCATTCTAAAACATTGTATTCCAGCTGCTACAAGGTCTAACCCCCTTTGATAAGCTTTCTTTCAGGATTGCCCTGTATTTAGCTCCATGGATCTTCCCATCAACTCTGAACAACTCTGTCTGTGAAGAAAAGCATCCCCACACCATGACACTGCTACCACCATGTAACAATGTTGGGATGGTGTTTACACTAACGGAACTCCAGAGGTTTTTAAAGAACCTCGAGGTGGAGAGGTTTTTTGCCCGCTGCCACTTCATTTCACCCAGATTATCTGCATCCAATCGGGTCAGTTGGTAGTTTTAGCACCAAAACTGAACAGGCATGAAGAGAGAAAAGGAGGGGGGGAAAGGTTGTGCAAATCTTGTATCTACTTTCTGTTACCTGTCTCTTAAGGGGGAACTTTGACAGTTTCTGCACAGGAGGCGTGGGGAGTGTCTTCTGCGTGGTCATCCTCATGCGGCAGAGGAAGACAATAACCACAGCGAAGACGAAGAGCACGCAGCCCGTCAGGTAGATGAGGATGTCGGCATAGTAGTCGTCTTTGCCTGAGTTCACTGCTTGCGAAGGAGGAGGTGGAAACACATAAAAGACACAGCTAAGTTTTTAATAGCTGCACAAACAAATCAGAAACTTATTTTTGCAGAGTAAAGAAACATGCATCGCTTTTAGTTTAGAGCTGTGGGAAGTAATTGTAGCCGTTTCCCCTCATGGAGGCAATTACAGTCTTTAACATCAAGCACAGGGATGTTTTACACTGTCTCATAGCCTGAAGATGTTTGAACAGATGATTTAAACTGATCAAAGAGCAGGAAAGGCGTTTCATTTCATGCCTCGTTATTTTAAATAAAGACATAATAACACATGCTTAACACATTCAAACGGTTGGTAATAGTCCACTACAATGCACAGTAATCAGATTAAAAAACCCTGCAAAGCGTCATACTGTATAAATACCTCAGTAAACTTTTGCATGAGAGAAAGATGAAAGAGATGAACAAGAATCAACAAGAGTCCCGTGTAGTCAAGAGGAATATACCTGGAAGCACTGTCAGCCAAGCGGAGTGGTAAGCATAGCCGATAGAGTTCCCTGCCAGACAAGTGTACTCGCCCGCATCCTCAAAGGATACATTGGTCAAGAAGAGAACCTCTAGCTCCTTATCTGTTGTGTTAATACCAGCCGTCTGTGGGGGAAGAGAGGGGGATAGAGACAGAAGGATGGAGAGAAGAGATTCCATGAGCCCCAAGGTTTTTTAAAATAAACACCAAACACCCACTGAAGAAAAGGAGAGGGCCGAGGAGTCAGCTTTGCCACCACCAACAGCTGAAAGCACCAAAGAAGCGCCGTTACTCTGCTGTGTTCATCTGAGTTCCTCAGGATTATATTCTTCCTTTAATTTGTCTGTGAGGCTTTCTTTAACAAGAAGATTCAGATGCTAACTTCCATCTAGAAAGATCTTTAAACGTCCATCTAAAGAAATGTGCATTTCTTAGCCGTCTTTGGTTGTGTAAGGTAAAGGTGCTAAAGAACTTTTAACAGGATGTATTAACCAGGAGAGAGCTCTTGTGATTTTAAACTGAGTCACTAAAAACTCCATATTATCTATTCCCATTCCACCAGGACAAATGCTATAGAAAAAGAAAAACTTGGAGTAAAGGGATTTTGGCTGGTCCATAAATTTGCAGCCACATTTCATCGATATATGCCAAATGGATCTGTCCTCTGCTTATTAAATCTGAAAACATAATTATTTTAATAATCATTAAAAGAATTGTTCAAGTTTTTTGAAGTGTGAAAACGTTGTTCAATATCGTACCAGCTCTGTAAGATATATTTTTGCTGTTTTCATTTGACACAAATTT
Source organism: Valencia hispanica (assembly GCA_963556495.2). Taxonomy (NCBI): domain Eukaryota; kingdom Metazoa; phylum Chordata; class Actinopteri; order Cyprinodontiformes; family Valenciidae; genus Valencia; species Valencia hispanica. Next base: position 37,365,489 of record OY747720.1, on the reverse strand, counting down.
AGATGAGTTGGTCCTATAGGCTGATTCTGAGAACTAGTTCTCAGAAAGGGGCCAAAGGTACCAAAGGTAAAAAAACTGCAATTGCAAAAAGTCACAGTAGTTTATGCATGCTATTTTTGTGTTTAATTTTATAATGCTATTTTTTTAAACCTTCAAAAGTTTGCTTTATACAGGTAATTACAAATAATGTGATGCTTATTTACACAGGAAATAGAGATAAGAGGAGGTTCGCCACTAAATTACCAGTCACGTGTCCCTTAAAACACAATTTCCTTGGTGACACATGGTGGTGGCCGTATCATTCTGTGGGGATAAAGTCTTACTTTTCAGTTATGTAGTAAATATGGCCAGAAAATGCTGTTTTACACAGAAAGATGACCAATCATGTACCACCTCTATTCTGTTTTACTGCCTAAATTTATGTGCAATTATATAAGAGAATAAATGTCTCTTTTCGAACAAAAACAGAGTTTGATACCCTGCACTTTTACTTTTTCACTTTTACTTCAATATGAATACTTAAAAAGTACATCACTTCATTCATGGTTTTTCTCCTTTAACTAATGCTATAGCTGTAAGGACCAGTCAAAGTGTCACAGTAATGAACGCTGCTATCACAGCCCTGTGCTGCATGCTTTGATATAAAAGCCCATTAATATTGCGTGAGAATGTCCTCCCTAGGAAATCAATAGTAATCTGTGTGTGTTTGAGGGAGGTTTGGGGAGCGAGGGTTTTAGATTTATGGCGCATTTGTATGTGAGAGTGATACTTTTGAAGCCACAGTAGCAATTAAGAATGCAATGTTGTGTTTGCTATTGATCAGGGTCAACATGGCACTCCGAGTTAGAATGAATGATAGCTACTCACTAGCAAGATGTGATTACTTGAACTCAGTACAAGAATGTGTGTGTGTGTGTGTTTGTCCTATTAGCAAGTCAAGCAGACCCACAACCAAGAGGAACATTGCAGGGGAGGGCAGGCAGCGGAGAGCATCAGATGCGGTGAAGGCGGTTCCTGCAGGGAGCACAGTATTTACCTGGTTTGTGTAACATAAGCCAGAAAGCTTTTTCCGACTTGCCTACAAAGTTTGAGGCACGACACCAGTACTTCCCGGCATCTTTCTCTGTCACGTTGGACAGTTTCAGTATACTGTGAGCCACAGTGTGTTTACTGACATTACTCTGTGAAGGGAAAATTGAGAGGCACAGTGAGGCCTTAGAAAGCCTTGCAAGAACACATTGTCAAAAAAAACTGGAGTAGCTCAAGAATACCAACAGTTTTATTTATTTATATTAGCTTAGTTGACTGAACATTAGAAGCACACTATAAAGCTTCAGAGATGAGATGATAATCGGGCTGATCACTGGAGTCCCAGACTAAGACTTCAGATGTTATGTTACTCTCACTCTAAAGTCTAGGCTTGACTTGGACTCATGGTCTGGGACTAGAGATTTGACTTTGACTTAAAAATTACAAATAGAACATCTCTGGTGTTAAATCTCATGCACGCTTATGCATCTGTGAACGCATACCAACTACAAGCTGCCCCCGATGTACCTAAATTATTAAACAGTTAAAGCACATGAAAGAGAAAACAAATCACGATTTAATGTTGCTAAGTGAACATCCAGGGCTTGACTCCTCCCCTTGACCACGCAGAGCCTGTGCCTTGTCGTTAAGTCTTTCTCCAGGCACCAAAGATCAATTCAGGCGGATCTCAGAAAACAAAAGAGAGAGAGAGAGACTCCTCCCATCCTGCGCTGTGTTTAAATGCTACAGTCTATGCCACACATGGGAGAGCCTATCATGTCTGAATGAGCTGTGGTGAGTCTGGATAGAGAGGCACACACAAGTTTCTGTAAATACTGTTTCAATTATGCGGTGGTCGAAAATAGAGCCTGGAGCCACAGTCTGGGTCCAACAGACCCACTTTTCCCATCTTTCTCTTTCTCCCTGTCACACTCCGTCTCCCTGCCCGTTCATCTCTTGATTTCATCTTTTATTTAAATTAAAGTAATCAGTTTTCACACGCTCTCCCGAAGTCCGCTGGATGATTTATACACTAACATGTGTTACATTGAGTGCTCAAATACTTTTTCCTTTAAAATGTACAGCAATTAAATTGCTGAATACTAAAATGGATGGTGAAAGAATAACCAGGTGCAATCAATGTTACGTATATAGCATAAACAGAAGAGGTGGGATAATTGTGTTACTCTACAATGCCACAAAGGTACAAGTACTTAAAAACTATTAGTGGATGATTATTCAAAATATATATATATTTTTTTTATACCAAAACCTAAATAACAATGAAATAGTTGTCACAGATAAAATCCTTCTAAATGTAATAACAAATATGTCAGACAGGCAGATAGATTATAGATAGACAGAAAAGACCTTTCCATCTTACATATTGCTGCTTTTAATTTTTAAAGCAGCAGCCCATGACCCTCCTTCTTTCCTTCCTTCCATTCTCTCTGTTTCTATCTCTAATTCTTTTGTCTCATTCCCTTTTTGCCACTTTTCTCACACTAGCCTTCATCTAACCCCAGCACTCTGTCACACGTTCTCTCTCTCCCTGCTGACTTTGCCCTTCCTTCAGTTTCCCCACTCATTTTTTCCATGGCTTTTTTTGGGTGCCTCTTTGCTCTCTCATTCTCTCCTCCTCCTCCTCAAACCACGCGACGCAGCACATCTGACGGCAGCGGCGGTTAACTGAGCCCGTCTCCCTCCCTGCGTTGCCGCCACCACAGCAGTTAACTTAGTCCAAACCAGATGTTTTATTTTTATTCCCTCTCTTCACTCCAGAGGGACGGACAAAAAAAAAACCTTGAGGGTGCAAAAGCCCTGTTGGCTGCCGACAGCAGTCTTCTTCTCATCAACCCAAAAACATAAAAACAGGGTTAATAGCGGGTTTAAGGTGTTGCCCTGTCTTGAAGGGATATTTTTACTTTATTCATGAGCACCAAAGTTTCTTGGGAACTGATAAAAAAGGGATGAATTTATTTAATGAGGGGAAAACCCCTACTACTCCTTCATCAGTGTATGTGCTCATGCCCCATTCACAGTAAGAACAGAAATCTCTGCTTTGATTTGCAGTGATATCATTAGCTTAATGGATTTACACTTCCATACGCTCCAGTATCTTGTAATGATGCTTCATGGTTCGAGAAATGAGCTCTTCAATTAAGTGCAGTGATGGACGCCTGTGGGCCCCCGCAGACCCACCTTCTGCAAAGGCTCATTAAACAAGACTTTTAGGAAAGATTAACTATGTGTAAAATTGTCGCGAGCTGAGCACGGCTCCAGGCAGACTCATTAGATATAAAAAACTACGGCGTGTGGCTCGGGAACCCACCTTCAGAACATTTACGTAGGGAGCGCCGTCAGGGCCGTAGCGGCTCCCGTTCACCTCGATGTGTTTGAGCCACTGGATGTGCGGCTGGGCGTCGCTATAAACCTTACAGTGAAACTCCACGTCGCTGCCCACCACCACTGTCTGATTGGCTGGTAGGCCCGCCTGGAGAATTGGTCTGTGAGGTGACCGCTCTGAGGGAAACATGGAGGTATTAGTTATGCAGGAAAATATCTGCTGCAGGGAATGTAAACAGTAACCGTTTTAGACTTTTTGTCTAGAAGACAAAAGGTTTCATGTTACCAACATGCCTTATTGTACAAATCAACAAAGTCAGATGAATTTTACATGTAAATCCAGAATTAGGCTTTAATCAAAAATGACTCCCAAGTTTTGGAAATTGGACTTGGTGGATATACAAATAGCTAGAGATAACCAGTGTTCTGGCCAAGTATCCATCTCCCTAGTCCAAGTTACTCTTGAATCCTTAGTGCTAGAGTCCAAGTGCAAGTCCAAGTCACATAAGATTTGTCCAAGACAGGCCGATTCAGAGTCCAAGTTCCGAAAAGAATCTTCCAGTCCAAGTCAAGTCATTATCACCCGAGAACAAGTCAAAACTAAGAAAGCAGGGTGTAGATTTTAAGACTACAATCCGACAATCCTACCTGGCAATCCTACAAGGTTTACTTTATTTAGAATCAATGAGAACTCAATCCCCCCACACTATCACCAAGCTACACAGTAGCATGTGCAAAAATAATAAATAATTGGCATGTCACCTGTACACTTACAAAGGCTTTGGGAAGTTGTGGTTATTAGCTTTGTCCAGTAATCTGACCTAATATAACAAGCTAACATTAGCATTGGCTACATGCTAATTCCAAGAATAGCAATTTCACATGTTGGAGTAAGAGTCCCAGTTTAAGTCCTAACGTTGCAAGTCAGAGTCCAAGTGCAAGTCATCGGCATGCTGCTCAATTTAAGTCACAAGTCCCTTAAACGTGACTCGAGGCAAGACTTGAGTCTGAGTCCAGGACCTGAGTCCTCCATCCCTGGAGGCAACAGCTTGGCTCACGCTGGAGTGTGTTTCAGGTGGAGCTATAATCCTTGTTTCTGCTCTTCTGGGATCTAAATAGCTGTGGTGGCTGATAACGGTGGCTCACTTTTCAAACTGGTGTTGTTTTATAAACACATATAAGAGAGTATCATCGACATAAAAATTGCATTACAGGACCGAATAATACATATTCCCTAAGGAAAGTGCTTAAAATTGAAATAATAATGCATCAACTATCGAGCCTTGGGGAGAACCACGAGTCAAAAAAAGCTTTCATAGAAGGTTGCTTATTCTCTTTTATGAGTTAAAGTGAAAGTAAAAGTTTACCTAAAACATCCAGCTGGTAGGTGTGACTGATAGTGCCGTACTTGTTCTGCACCACACAGGTGTAGTTACCCCGGTCCGATGGCACAGCACTTTCCATCACCAAACTCCACTGCTGGTGTCTGAGCTGAAGAGAGAAGGGGAGGAGAAGGATTGTGTCATTACAACCTATTTAAATTAGAGGGAACAGAACTCCATTTGAGCAAATCTAAAGAGGTATGGGTGTCTTTTGAGAAGGAGCAATAAACAAGCAACCTATACAAATTTTATTCTACAGCGCCAGTGTAGCAACATAATGTGGTTTAGATCAGACTTTATGGCTGGTCTTTTGTTATGCTCAACCTCATTACAAAGCAACATTTGTAAACAATGATGGCTAGATTATTATCATTCAACAATAAAACCTTGTAATAAAATCACTTGTCACACTGGATTACTTTCATAGGAGAGTGTTCAGTAAAGTCTATCAAAGAATTTTTCTGGTTCTGCCTGCTGTGAAGGCTGACAGAGTTTTTTCTTTCTTTTGCACCTCTGAAATTGGTTCCACTGTACCACTCAAGAGCAATCCATCGTCTGAGACTCAAAGGCTAAATTTTGCGCAATAATTCAAACCAGGTGCAGCTGGAAAGCACGGCAGACAGATACTAACTTGACAAGCTCAGAAGGCAAATGAGAGGAGGCGGTAGCACAGTAGGCTGAGAGCAGAAAAGTCGCTACGCATCGACAGGCAGACTCTCCACGGGCCAGCAGGGACGACCGCGTGGTTTAAGGGGCGAGCGTGCACCGCAGATTCCACCGCCGGACGAGAGCAGGGTGAACTTCACTGGGGGAGGTCAGAATTACTAATGAGGGGAGTGAGTGATGTCAACAAGGTGACTTTTCAGGGTGGACCACTTAAGCTCACCTGCGTAAGAAAATGATCTGACCCAGAGAGGGTTTGGCGTGTTCACAAACATGCTTAGGGGGCCGGGCAGCCACGGTATACGCATGCATCTGTAGGCTACAAATACTCTCTCCGCCCCTTCTTCTTCCCTCTACGTCTTAGAGTACTCACTTCTTCACCCTCTCTCTTGGAGGTGCATTCGGAAAATAAAGCAACAGTGTAAATATTATGCCTGAGTGTGCTTTTTTTCTCTCTTTTGCAGTTGCGTGGTAACATAAACCAGGCCGCCCGCTCAGCGTTGGCAAATGGTTTTTCTGTGGAATGGCTGGCTCCACCCCGTCTACCCCCTCTCAGAGATGAGGAGTCAAACTCAAGTCAATGGTTGCTCTCATGAGCAGATGAGTGACGCCTTGTGCTGTGGCCGCTGAGGGGAGTAAAAAAAAAGTGGTGCATGAGAAGGGAGGAGGCTAAAATGTGGTAAAATATGAGCTGAAGCTAATATTCAGTAAAAGCCAGGACCACCAACAGAACCGGGGAGGCTATAATCACAGCAATGCCATACATTTACCATACTCTCTCTACTTCTGGGACTTTGATGTGCAAAGTTTCAACTTAAATGTTAAGTTTTTGATGGACTTTGCAAATCTGAAATCACGTTTTGCTTTTAAATGTGGTATTTCACGACCTACAGTGTCTTGCAAAAGCATTTACACCGCAGTAACTTTTTACAAATGTGTATTTATTGGGACTGTAAATGATGGAGCAACATAAATGTGTGCATAAATAGGGAAGTGGAAAGAAAAGGGCACATGATTGTCAAAATGTTTTTTATGTAAAATCCCCTGAAAAGTATTGCTTCCATTTCTATACAGCGCCCTCTACGGTCTCTATAGCCTCGTTTCCACTGAGCGGAATGGTGCGGCACGGTCCGGTCCGTTCCGGTATTACGTAATTCTGACTTTTCATGGGAGCGTTTCCACTGCCTTCTGAACTCTCCTTGAGCAGGCAGGGTTCACTCTGAACGCTTGCGTGCCGTCATACTGGAGGGACAAGGAAGTGGGTGAGGCGCGAAAAACACAGAAGAAGAGGAGGAAGAAAAACAACAATGGAGTCCATCCAGCAGCTCATGGTTGTCTTTCTTGCTTTTTGTTTTTTTCTTTACACGAGTACGACCGCTGTGTTTAATAAATGGCTCCGTGCGGAACAGAGAACCGGTGTATAAAGTTGTTGCGGGGGGGACGTTTAAACTTAGTGTTTATGCAGTGTTTATGATTTCACTCAATCAAAGGACTGTGTTATGTGACACCAGTAGCTCCGCCCTTACAGTATCGGACCATTGTCCTGTGGACCTACACCTGCAGGGGGACCATTAATGGACCGGTACGGGCCTGCTGTATGGACCGCTTTGACAATGGAAACAGACAAAAAGGCGGACTGGACCAGACCGAGCCGGACCGCTCAGTGGAAACGAGGGATAAGATACGCTTTAATAAAAGCATCCAGTTACATTCAGAAGTTACCTAATCAATGAACAGAATGTACCTGTGTGAAATTAAGATAAAGCATTAGTCCCCAAATGTGATAATCCCACCCATTTCAATCATGCCAGATTCCAAGCAGAATTAAATTATTAAGCAGCTTATGTTCCAGTCATACGAGGCTTTAAAGGTTTTAGGGTTTTGGCCATGGATGTGCAAAGCAGCGCCAGCTATGGGAATGGACAGAGGGCTTTACACTACAAAAAAACTCTGCATCTAAAGGAGACAAACTCTTCACAGCCTGGGAAGGAGGCCAAAGGAGGTGTTTGAGGATGACAATCTATTTCATTTGAAGTTTTTGTCGTTTCCCTTACAGAGGGAAGACACTGATGTTAGCTCATCCCAGCAGCTGGTTATTTCGTGTATCTCAACAGACAAAGTGATGGACGTAAAAAAAAAAGGACAAATTTTTTGGTAGTGCAGTAGTTGTCTGAGAAAACACAGGAAGCGCTGTTCCCTTTATAGTCCAAACCCTCTGTCTTCACCTCGCAAAATAGCCCTGTCAGAACAAGTGGGGCCAGTTAGCAGAATTTATGACTGTGTCAGAGCAGACCAGCGGCCCGGATCTGCGCTACCGTCTAATTTGACCCACAGAGAGGGCGGAAGCAGAAAGATGTGGCCCTACGGGCTTGCTATTAAAACTGGGAAAAGTTTTGTTAGTCTGTTGCTTGACTTTGGCTCAGCTTGACCTTGTATCAACAAAGAGGATAGGGTTGTAAAACTGGATGTGTGAAAGTGACAAAATCGAACCCCATTAAGAGCAAGACCTGTCCTTTAATGTCATTGGTATAATTTAATGAAACAACCGGCGAGCCGAGTGAATGTTGGGGCAATGGGAAGTCTAAAATTAGATGGGGAAAAAATGGTCTAAAAATAATCTTGCAAGCGTAGAAATTCTTAAGTACCCAACTGTGCTAAAAACTGTAGCGGAAACTCAAGGATTTTGAAGTGCTTAAAGTCTTAAAAAGTAAAAGTGTGGAGCCTGTTTTAAAGCCCCCGCTTTGGAAACCTGTCAAAACAGGGGCTGAAAATTCTGGATGGAAGAAAAAAAACAGTAATAACACTGTCAAGAACACAATGAAACCCCCTCTTCCATGCAGCCTTATGTGGCTGCACACAGCACCATCGGCTTTATGTGTTCAAAGACCCAGGATGGCTCAATAGGCTGATGGGTCGTCTTTCTCCTGCCATGTCCATCTGACAGCTCAATAGAAGGTTAAACTCTGACCTTCAGGCCCTGGCCTTCCATAATGGAGAGCTCCACAGTTGTCTGGGAAGCTGCATGGAGCTCGATCACAGTGCCCTGCTGGAATCTTATCTTCCATTTTAACAAATGAGGCACAAATCTTGATAACCATATTATGTAGTTTACCGTTTAGTTCTCGTTTTTGCATTTCAATAGACCAAAAACATGCCTGAAGATTCACGTAAAACATGGACTTAATGGCTGGTTTATTAAACCAGAAAATAACCATTTGACAACTACAGTTAGCTGTTTTCTAAAAAAAAAAAAAAGTACAGCTTCCAGCTAAACTGTACAACTCATCCATAAAACTTTTGTCAGCAGCTTTTTAAATGTATATATATGTATATGTATATATGTATATATATATATATATATATATATATATATATATATATATATATATATATATATATATATATATATATATATATATATATATATATATATATATATATATAAGTAAGTAAATAAAATATAGGCTGAAAAAGTATGCCCCCCTGACAAAATGTGATACCCCCCCATCATTTGTTTCTGCAAGCAGAATCGCTGGGGGTCCACTGTACTTAGAAAAGGTTTGAGTGTTCCAAGCAGGCCTGATAACCTACTGTACTATAGCTAGGAATTAGGGAATAGGACTCCCATTTTCATCTGAACTGGGAGTGTGATTAGGGGTGAAGATTAGGGGGATCCACGAAGGTTAAATCCTTGGACCAGTGCAAGACAAACAAAGGTGAAAACATTTGCCAAAAATGTATTCATTAGCTAAAGGCAAAAATAGGGTCCTGGGTGGTTGTAAAGTTGAAAACTGAAAGTATGATATTTTTACAACACTGTTTTTGCAACACTGATTTGCAAACTGCAGGTCATTTTGTAGTTGGGCTAATGGGCCATAATGGTCTGTTCAGTCAAGAGCTTTTTCTCACACCTTCTGAAAGCACAGAAGAAATGACAAACTGGCTGGTAGGCAGCGATAACTGGACAGAACTCCACCGGGTTGATCAGCGTGGGTCAGTTACCTGTTCCCACAACAACACAGCTCACTTGGAAGAGTGATGCCGTACTCCTGTAAACCTGTCCAAAGGCTCAAAACCAGCATGGCTGTGATTCATTCAGCTAAAATTAACGATGGCTGTTGTCACAAAGATGATGTCGTCAAGTCAGAACGGATGCAGGAGGAAGATGCCTTCACCTTGAGGACCCCCATGGGGGAATAGAGTCTTTAGAATGTCATTGTTGTGGTGACAGGACTGACGCCCCCCCTGGCTTTGACTCATGCAACCCCAGCCGTTCAAGATGAACTCATCACATTGACATGGAAGGTGGGGTTATATGGTCTGTGACACAGGGTGACAGGACACTGTCCAAATCTGTCTATTGCTCATGCTGACATGTAGACAATTCAATCTGTGGCTGTTCAGCTTTAAATAATTCATCTCTTTAATTTGTAATGATTTAATTTCAGTATTTATACTGACATCAAATTACACACAGACAGATTGTGTTTCCTAATTAGGCGACTTCTGAATGTAATCGGTTGTTTTTATTTAGTGGTACTAGAGTAAAGGGGGTAAATCAGGATTTGTAAAAAATATGGTTTCATTGATAAATAATTATTGAAAACATGTCGAAAACAGCAGGTGACTTTTTAAACAGCAAGAATCTAGATTTAGAAAAAAAAGCTATTTTTCCATTTCCTGTAAAGTAAAATTTTTGGACAACTAAAGTTTGATGCATTTTTAAGCTAAAGATCAAATTTAAGGGTTTTTTTTATGATCAGAGTAAATAGTTCAAACAGTGTAGCTAGCATTAAAGCATTGGAAACATTACCACAGACAACCTGAAGAGAACAGAGACAGAAGATGACAGGGAGAAGTTAAGAATGAGGATGTGAGACATTTGTTAAAATACATGTCAGAGCAAAGTTAATGATTGCAGTGTGTAGATACAGACAAAAATTAAGAACATTTTAGAAGACAAAAATAAAATAAAAATCTAAAGTGCTTTTAATACCAAACAAACTAAACTTTTGGACAGGTTGGAGTAAGGAGGTTCGGATGGGTTCAAGCTTTTACGGCTGACGCCCCCGGAGCTTGGCCGTGTCATATTGGGGTCTGTCAGCCAGTACCATGCTCCTTTAGAGGATGACCTCTCCCTTCACCTCTGTGAGGGCAAACACTGGCCACATGGTGATTACTAACTGGATTTTAAAGCAGTTCTGGGACAGAAGGGGAGGGGAGTAGCATGTGAATATTTCTCAATAAAGACACACAGGAAAATGTCTTAATCACCCAACACACACATAAAAGAAGATAAGCCATTTTTTCTGACATGTTCAAGAAAAGAGGAACATCTTAATAAGTCAGTCACCCCTGAAGGTCTAAACTTGAATTACGGTGAATGAGAAGTAAAACAGCTTCAATATACCAGCTATAATTAAGTAATTAAATGTCATACGTTTAGTTGAACATGTTAATAACTGTATGAATACGTTAAACTCTAAATAAAATAAAAAAACCCACAGGAGCTGATATTATTTTGAAAAGATCTTTAGCCTAGAACCGTTTTTGCCGTGTTCAGAATCAAATTTGAATTCTTACTTTTAGCTTTTACTTTTAGACTTTTAGCTCCATCTAATAAAAAAGACCCTTAATGCAAATTGTTCTTGATACACAAGAAAATAAGTTCCTGTAGCACTGTAGCAGGAATTTTACCCAACAAAGGAGTCACAGGGGGGTTTGTTGGAGAAGTTGAAGATTGGATGAACAGGTGGAATAAACACGTATGTACTCTGAGCAGTCTGTTGGGGATTAATCTCCTGCTAACAATGTGGAACTAACCTTATCATCAGCAAATCATCATGTATACTACAGACGCTAAAAGCTGCTGTCGGGGAGCCTCTTCAGTCCAAGTTAGGCTGTCCTGAGGGCTGCTGACAGGTGTTAGTGAATCAGTGTGTGTGTGTGAGAGAGAGAGAAGAAAGAGAGAGAGAAGAGAGGAGAAAGAGAGAGAGAGAGAGAAGAGAGAAGAAAGAGAGAGAGGAGAAGAAAGAGAGAGAGAGAGAAGAGAGAGAGAAGAGAGAAGAAAGAGAGAGAGAAGAGAGAAGAAAGAGAGAGAGAGAGAGAGAGAGAGAAGAGAGAAGAGAGAAGAAAGAGAGAGAGAGAGAAGAGAGAAGAAAGAGAGAGAGAGAAGAGAGAAGAAAGAGAGAGAGAGAAGAGAGAAGAAAGAGAGAGAGAGAAGAGAGAAGAAAGAGAGAGAGAAGAGAGAAGAAAGAGAGAGAGAGAAGAAAGAGAGAAGAAAGAGAGATAGATAGATAGATAGATAGATAGATAGATAGATAGATAGATAGATAGATAGATAGATAGATAGATAGATAGATAGATAGATAGATAGATAGATAGATAGATAGATAGATGAACAGAGAGTTGGGACAGAGCAGGGGAGACAACTGCTGTTGGTCTGCTGGGAGCAGATGTTGGAGATCTCTGTAAACTGTTAATGGCTGCAGGATCTCATTACATTTAACTCTTTAAAGGCCAAAGTTCGACTCGGGAAAACATTTCTTCCAGTGCTTCCCTTCTCGCATGAGACATGTTTACTCTGCTGACGTTACAAGATGCTCATTTACGGCCTTTCTCTCACAGTATTAAAATCATATGTGAATAAATAATGACGTCTGTAAAACCAATTCTAATTCAAATCTGCTGCTGTCCAACAACTATGTAAGATCATGTAGAGGAGATATCAGGAGCAAAGTAAGAGTAACACTGACCAAATGAACATGGATGGCAGGACTTTACAAACTGAATAGTTAGTATATTAGATTATTTGTTATTAGTTATTAGGTAAACGTAAAGCTGTTACAGTGAGAGCTGCCATTCCATATGAGAGCTCAGCTTGATGACAAAACTGAACACAGCAGCTGTTTGCTGCACCGCTTCACTGTCAGCGCTGAACTATCATGCATGTGTCCTGCTCTGGTTTCAGGGCTGCAGTTTAACCCCCCCTCCACCACCATTACATTTATTTTGGTCGTTATTTGGCTAAGTATTCCTCTGTGGCGTCTTTCCTGACCTTCATACACCGTGAGAAGGTCTGCTGGGCAGGACTTTCTTTCAGCACTCAAGGTTTACACTCCTTTAGTTACGGAAATTCACATCAAGGAGCATCCCAGCACTCCCCTGCAGAAGGATGGCTGGACAACAGCATTGCTATCCTCCCAGGGGATTAAAATGCCTTGCTACAGGACACTCTGGCAGCACCTTAAGCGGGCAAGTTGTGACCCCCACCTGGCAGAGTTCTGAGTGTGAAGGTTTGAATCTATAAATCACAGTCCTACTCCTCTACCCTTTAAGTGTCAACACGCTCCTTCTCTCACCTTGATGCCTCCCATTCTCTGCTCGCCCTTGAACTCCTTCCCATTCTTAAGCCAGTGGATGGTTGGCATCGGGTTTCCGTCCGCGGCGCAGCGGAACTTGACGGTGTTGGCTGCGGGGACAGCCAGGAGCTTCTTGTCCATCCGTTCAGGCCTGGTCCAAAAAGGAGCTTCTGTGGGTTCAAACACAAAACATCGGCACAGATTTCATTAGAATCAGCCGATGAAAATAAAGAAATTCACACTGAACTGAAAAGATATGAAAGAATAATGTAAACAGGAATGCTGCTCATTTTCTGCTCCTGGTTTTCAATTTTCTTTAGTATTCATAGATCATAGAACATTTGAGGAAAGACCCTTTGGGGAATGTACACATACATGTTACTATAATTGCAAAAAGATGGCCCAGATGGAAAAACCTGCTCTCTTGCCCTGTTCTGTGTGATGCAGCTTGGATGAGTTATGTGCTTTGCCAGAACAAATGAGAGATTCTGGATTCCGGATCCTCCACCAAAACAATGTAAAGACCAGGTACATTAATTTACTCTTCAGAGTTTCTGCTTTATTTATTTTTTATAATTTGGACGAACGTAACAGGAACAAAAACCAGCTTTAGGCTGTTTGGTACACACAGTGCATTGCAAAAGAAATCCCACCCTTTGTGAACTCAGATTTTGTGATATTACAACCAGGGTATTTTCGGGATTTAAAGTGATAGACCAACACAAAGTAGTGCATACTTGCTAAGGGGAGGGAAAATGTTTTTCAAAGTTCTGTACATGAGGCTTGGCATAAAGATGTGAAGAAGTTTAAAGTGAGGTTTAAAAATGGCCTATGGCCCATGTTTACTCTGAAGGAGCTGCACAGATCAACAGCTGAGTGGACAAACCACAAACCTGACCTTTATTGGAGGAGCAGCAAAAAAAAAGCAGTTGTGGAAAGAAGACAATAAGAAGTCCTGTAGTTTCTCACAAACCATTTAGTGGACACAGCAAACACTTTGAAGAACATGCTCTGTTCTTTAAAGTCAACTAAACTTTGTGACCAACAAGCAAGATCATCTGGGTGGCTGAAAACTGACACTGCACATCGCCCTGAACAAACAATGCCCTCCAAGAAACATGGTGGTGGCATCATTATGCTGTGGGGATAATTTCATTCAACAAGAACTGGGAAGCAGGTCAGAGGTGATGGGAAGATGGATTGAGCTAATGTAGGTCCATCCTAAAAGAAGATAGCAAAAGACTTCAGACTGAGGTAGAGGTTCACCTTCCAGCAAGACAACAACCCTGAGCTTACAGCCTGAGCTAGATTTGATCCAATTTCAAGCCCCACTTGGTTTATAAAGGGATGTTGTTCAGTTCATAACACGTCGCAGAGAAAAACACAGTTTGACAGAAATTGAAAAAGCATTAAACTGGTCCCTGAGGCTCTCCAAGGTCTGAACAAAACTTATCATCTCCTTCACCTCCGAAACAATACAAGGGTTCATCTGAATTGTGCGATCCTGGGAGTTTGGAAACCTGTCAGGGCGATTTATTGAGTTGTATTGAGAAGATGGCAGACAAAGGGAGTGCAGCCAGTCAGACGTGCTCTTTGTCCCATCTGTGAGGGTGAGGAGGGTGAGAGCACTGAGACTTGGTACGCTCACGCTCTTTACCGCTCTGTGTGGGAGTGTGCGTGTGTGTTTCCCTGAACAAAAGCTGGGGAGGTGGCTGACCGGTCATCAGATGTCTCTTTTACTTTTCCAAACTCAGGAGGGGAGAGAGGAGCTAATTATCATCTGAATGCTAGGACTTCTGTCCATGTGTGTGCCCTATCAGGCGTGGATGAAATAATAGTTAAAAAGTAATCCAACCCCTCAACAACAGAACTCATGGTTTTTTTTTTATACTTCAGGTGGGATGTCAATCACTGCCGAATTATGATCTCAGCGCCAGATCTACTACATGGGCTTTTATCACAATGCCTGTGGTGTTCTGATACATTTCTGACACACATTATTTTGGCTTCTGCTTTCAAACACTGGCATCAGCTTCACAGAGTAATTGCAACCAGACAGAGAGATATTCAGTGTTGAGAGACACAGACGTATCCTCAGAGAAAGCAAACAGATGGATACTAAAGTCTATCAGACAGACAGTAATCTGTGTGTGTGTGGAGCACAGCCTTCGCCTCCTCCGCTTGCAAAGACAAACACTCTCCCACATCCAACCACTCACAAACCACCTCCACCTTGAAGTAGAGAAATTGTTAGGCTTCATGACTTCCCTCCCCCTCGTCTCCGCTCTATCTCCCCGTAGCTTTTGCGACTCGTCACTCCCTCCCAGTGTGGGACAACCCTCCGAGGAGTCTGAACACATTGTTTTCTTGGCATCGTAGTAAGCCACACGCACTTGGTCCAAAAAGAGAAACGCAACACACACACACACACACACACACACACACACACACACACACACACACACACACACACACACACACACACACACACACACACACACACACACACACACACACACACACACACAAAGAGTTCTTAAACAGTCGCTTTCCCAATGTGTGGTCTGTCTGCTCCTGAACTCATCTGAGCCTGAAGACGCTTTCCTGCTGCTGATCCCTCAGTCACAATGATGTCTCAAACAGAGTCTCCGTGGTTTCCTACCCAGCTTCTTCTTTTTCTCTTATAACTTCTTGTTCAGTCATTGAGATGTCTTTTATTGTTATCAAATGTGAGCCCAAATGCAACATCCTTGTGAGTTTTCCCCCTACGATATCCTACTCTGATAGTGATATACAGGGGTGCACCAGGAATTTGATGGTGACAAAAACTGTCAGATTTCCAGCTTGACCAAGGCCTGATTGGTGATCATTGAACACACCATCACAAGTGCTTCCAGGTCACATTGACAACAACAAAATTTAGTGTGAACGATGGTACTAAGTGCAGGAGCCTCAAATGTAGCCTGTTTTTTTAGCATCAGTGAATCAGTTTGAAATGAAGTCAAAGGAAAGATAAAGATTTTACAAGTAAAGGTGAAGAAGTCTGATTTTGATAATGAGCACTCTGGTCTAAGGACTAGAACATCATATACAAGAGAAAAAAATGTGCAGTAAGTTCTTAGAGGTGACATTTTTGACAATGTTCCCCTTTTTTGCATCAAAGCATATGTTCCTAACCTAACTTAAAAAAAGTGCATCAAAGTACATGCTGTTGGTGCATTTTTAATGGTATCTAACTTTCTTCTATTTCATATTTTTGATATATTTTTTAAAATGGAGAAAGTAAAATGCACATTTTTTAATATTTGAGCAGTGAATCGTCTGATTCTGATCTTTGTCCGATTGATTGGTGCATCTTCATTTAAAAGAGAACTGTCATATGTACTGTTCTTTTAGGCTGTATGAAAGAGCAAGACTTTCAGCTGATAACAGGAAGGGTAAAGGAGTTCATCAAAGGTGTTCTGTTTTATCCTGTAATGCTTTCAGCCTCTGTCTGTCATGGAACATGCTGGGGTTAAAATGATCAGTTACAAAAAAGATGTGCATAATCTAGAATATTGCTTCTCTAATGCTAGCCCCACTAACTGCACTAAATGTTAATTCAGGATGCTAAAGTTAGTATGTCAACTCTGTAATAACTTTCTATTTGTTTAAAAATATTAATAATAAACCCACTTTTATAGAGGAGTGATTTCACCTCTGCTGCTAATATAAATAATTAATAATGACTGTTGAAAGGCGAGAAAAACTATTTGTGTGGTTTCCTCATTGTTCTTAAAAGGAAATCAGAATCGCCTTAAATTGGCATCGACAAGTCAATGGTTTACAAAGACTCGATCAGAAATTGGCCACAGAGTAGTGATCAGTGAATCTTTATATAAAAGGAGTAAAAATGTAAACATTGAGTTAAATTTAGAAGAGAGGACAGTTGTAGCCTTATACTGTGTCATTATACTAATATTGTAATCTCTTTGTCTGAATTAAGATTTAGAATCCTTACTGTAAGAAGAAGCAAAAAGCTAAAGTCTTTCTACAGTTTAAAAGCAGCAGTTATTTTGATTCCAATATGATTTTTATTTCACAGAGTAGTCCTGCTCCATGAGCTCTGCAGCACACAGGAATTTTATCCCATGTTTAATTGGCAGGATGGCCTTTCCTCAGCAAAGATGGGATTTCTTTGAGGCGATGAAAGGGCATTGAGGGGGGGGGGGGGGATGTCCACGTAACCCGTTTCTGCCTGGATATTTGCTGTAGTGGAAACTCCTTCACCATAACAGCCTGTTTCAGCCACGCAACTGCAGAGACATGTCCACCTGACAAACTGTGGAGGAGCAAAAGGCTCACTGTACCTAAAGCTACATGACCGGGTCCCAGTTTGTTTAGGTTTTTTTGATAACTTATTCCAAAGTGTGGTTGAGGGAATCGCTGAACACAGAAGGGAGAAAGGCCAGTCAGTGGGAGGAGTCCTGGTTGGATTTACAAAGATTTACTGCTAAAATAAAAAAATTAAAAAAAAGATCCTATGATTTAACAGGAAATACCAAAGTACATAAATATTTCAGTTAACTTGTTTTACAAATCTACTGCTTTTAAATTCATGGTAAACACAACTCCCTATAATGAAACATGGCGATGGCAGAATCATGCTGTGGATAACAAGTATAAGTAAAATACAAAGGGGAGGGGATTGTGCAGCCTCATCGGGGTTATACACTGTGTGACCTCTTTTCTTTATACCCCGCTGTTCTACCCTATGCAGTCCCAACCCCTGCATCCATCTCTTCACGTTCCCTCTGGCTTGCGTCTCTGTGCTGCAGGTCAGAGGCTGTGGAACTACTATCGACCTAGCTTCAGCCCAACAGCAATTAGAAGGTGCAGGACACGGAGAACGGCCGACGGCTGGGGCTCGAGGTCCGCCAGCACTGAGACAACGCTCTAGGCAAAGGGAAAGAGGGTGTTTTAATTGCGTAATTGTATAATTTGCCCTCACTGACGCCTGCGAGCACACAGGCAGATTTCATTACAGATTACACTGGGGCTCTTTGAAGGCACGCTGCGCCGGGGAGCCTAGAGGGACTCAAGGAAAACAGAGCTGGAGGAATGGCGGCTGTGGAGCAACGTTGCGTGGCTCGGCGTCCGGCTCTCTGCTCTCCTGCCAGGGTAAACAAGGAGGCTGCATAGCTCTGCAGCACAGCACAGATTAGGCTCTGTTAACATTCTGCCCTCCAATATACACACACACACACACACGCACACACACACACGCACACACATACTGGTTTCCATGTGGACAGGGGACCAACTTTATGAGCATCACCTGTGGGGACCACCTTTTCTGAAGTTATTACAAACTCATAAAAAATCAGGTACCACACACAGAGCTGCCTTAGTCTATACACAACTTCAAATCACAAAAATTTAAAAGTAATGTCATCAAGCTGTCAGGACCATGCTTGATGGGGACTCTTTAACTTTCTATTAAACGTTACTCATGAGGACCTGATTTGCATATTATTTGCATATTCACACATACTCTAATTTACTTAGTGGGGACCTGCAAGAAAGCCGATCAAACCTGCCTTCCGTGTTCTTAAGTCAGGCAGCCAGCCATAATAAGTCATCACAAGTCATCAAGCACTTAAAAATGTATAAATACAAATTAAATGGGAAACAAAACATTGCAGAAAACCTTTTAATGAATTGCAAAAAAATGACAAGGTTCAATGACCTTTAAACTTTACGTTTAGTGTAATTATAATTCAAAACAGAAAATGCTTTATGCTTTCAAATCTATCCAGGTATTTAAGAACTGTCAGCTGAGCTTGAACTAAAAAAAACTCACAACTTAAAAGAAGCAAACCTAAACATTTGTATAAGGCAACTTTTGCCTATAAATGTTTTTAAAAAAAGAATTAAAATGGTGGTTCCTGATCCCCTAAAATAATGCTGTTGCAGTTTTCTTTTTCTTCGATGTTATTCGGTTGTGAACATAAAATTTTACATTCTGCCACGTTCGGTTTCTTAGAGCATCGGATTCAGCCTTTAAACACCTCTCACAGTCATACTTTCCCGGTACAATGCATGATGTGATGAATCTATTCAAGTGTCTTTCCACGGCCTGGACTTCTTCTGGGCTCCATGGTCTCCTTAGTGGTGCTCTACCTTCAAAAGGTTAGAGAAAAAATTATTAGAAATTAAAAAGGAACATATTTAATTTAACAAGAATGACATTTTTGAATCCTGTGATATTATATAGCACAGTTACATGGATATTCTATTTATTGACCTTAAGTTGGAATTTTTAACAATTAACTGAACAAAATAACTTTTCAATATGAAACACATACACAGACTATTCAATTTCCAGATTAATTCTCTACATCTAATCAGATTAATGAGGTTATATATGAGTCAACAAGACTACGTTTCAAGAGAAAGGTTGCAGATATAACAGCCATTTTAGTTATTTTTCTCACCCCTGTTATGCAAACCCTATGTAGCTTTTGCATTTATCCAAGTTAAAGTACAGCTTTATTCTATTCTCGATTTAACAGGGAGCCAATGAAGGGAAGCTAAAACCGGAGAAATATGATTTCTCTTTTGCTGCCGCATTTTGGATCAATTGAAGGCTTTTAATTGCATTTTGTGGACTTCCTGATAACAAAGAATTACAGTAGTCCAGCCTTGAGGTAATAAATGCATGGACTAGTTTCTTAGCATTACTCCTGGAAAGGATGTTTCTAATTTTAAACAGCAAACACAAAGTAATAAATGCTTAGTACTTGACCCATGAGACACTTTTTTATATTGCTATCGGACTGGTGTTGAGTGTAAATATGTAAAGTTAATATTACTTAAATTTTTCAAAAGGTATTATGTGCAACCTTTAGAGGAAGATCGTGAGGTGCTGACTTCCACTGGCATCTCCTCCTCTGATGATGACAATGGTGGTGGTTTCCGTTTCCGAGATGGTGGTGGTATCATTTCATTTGTTTCTGCAGGATGAAAGATTTCCTCTGCTGATGGTTCTATAAAACAAAAAAGTATTTTTAAATGGTTACTATAATTGTAAAAATGCAAAAAAATTCAGATCTTGTGTTGTACTTTTAGATAATTATGTATGTATCACAATCATGTAATCATGTTACAATAAAATTGTTCATTTTACAAAGGTATTATACCAAAATCTTAGGATAAACACATTCTATAATGATTTTCCTTTCAAGAAAAAAGTATTTGGTTACATAGTAATGTATGGTCAAACCAGTTTACACATGAAGTGATGGAAAAATAATTTCTCTCCTGTAGGATGTTTATAGTAACTTTTCACAACTCCTACCAATGGAAGGTGAGTTCCCATTGTCCACAGCCCTGTCGTAATCATCATCATCATCATCTTGGCAAGTTGTAGGGTCTTCTCTGGAAGTCTGTAGAACTCGCGATGGATTCTAAGAAAAAAATCTAACTTTGTAGAACACTAATAAACTCAAAGCATCCCAATTAGTAACATATCTCTAACCCACATAAAGTTACTTGTCCATCTGGGGACCACTTAAGTCTTCAAACAGAATACACAGAATATATATCCAGTTCACTACTGAAAACGTCTCTTAACAGTGTAAAAAGATTCCAATCATTCAAAATAAACTTAACAGTATTGAGTGTGGCATTAAATATGAAGGAATTACCTGTTTAGAAGAGTCATCACCATCAGGACCATCGTCCCTCTTCGAGCCTGAATGTAGTGGACTCGAGTCCTGTGCTTCGGTTTCTACATTTGGGCTAGTTGACAGCTGGAACATTTAACAAAGGGTTGTTAGTGTACAAAAGTATAAAACCAAATGATATAAGGCTTAAAGTTTTAAATAAAACTACAGTTATATTTTAAAATAAACTCATAGCATCCTAATAAGAAAGAGCTATTATAATTCAGAAAATCAATGAAACACTTTTTAATAGTTCAGGTTATGTACCTGGTGTAACACACTTTGAACATGTTACATGGGGACCTAACACACATACAGTTATTAATGTCCTTCTGGGGACCACTTCACTCACAGTCTTCACACAGACTAGTGAATGTGTGTTGTGGGGACCCCGTGATTGTCCAGAAAGGAGAACTAATAGAACAATTTAGAAACTACTGTGCAAAATAAATCATTTCTCAACAGTAGCCCTGCACCTACATTTCAACATGCAATACATTCAATTGTTTGGTGTACTGTTTTTCAGGTCTACTGGCCACCAAATGTCAGTAAGCCACACACCTTGTAATCATGCTTCATGGGGACTTTTGACCCTCAGTTTTACATTTCCTTCTATTAAAAGTGTTATCCAAGTTTTCCAGTCCTGCTCAACAGACTAAAGTGTGCTACATTGACATTATGGGTGACTAGAAAACAGATCCAGTAAAATACTGAAGACATCTCTTGATCAAATAATAGACAGATTGAAATAATTCAAAACAAACCAAACAGTATTGAGTGTGGCATTAAATATTAAGGAATTACCTGTTTAGAAGAGTCATCACCATCAGGGCCATCATCCCTCTTAGAACCTGAATGTAGTGGTTTGGAGTCCTGTGCTTCGGTTACTACATATGTGCTGGTTGATGGCTGGAACATTTAACAAAGGATTGTTAGTGTACAAAAGTGGAAAACCAAATGATCTAAGGCATAACATTTTAAATAAAACTCCTGTTAGATTTTAAAATAAACTCAAAGCATTCTAATAAATAACTGCTAATAAAACACACATAATTATTTAAGAAGATTCTACAGAATCAAAACACTTTTTAATACTTGAGGTTATGTACCTGGTATAACACACTTTGAACATGTTACATGGGGACCAAACACACATACAGTTATATATGTCCTTCTGGGGACCACTTCACTCACAGTCTTCACACAGACTAGTGAATGTGTGTTGTGGGGACCCCGTGATTGTCCAGAAAGGAGAACTAATAGACCAATTTAGAAACTACTGTGCAAAATAAATCATTTCTCAACAGTAGCCCTGCACCTACATTTCAACATGCAATACATGCAATTGTTTGGTGTACCGTTTTTCAGGTCTACTGGCCACCAAATGTCAGTAAGCCACACACCTTGTAATCAGGCTTCATGGGGACTTTTGACCCTCAGTTTTACATTTCCTTCTATTACAAGTGTTATCCAAGTTTTCCAATCCTGCTCAACAAAAATAAATGTGCTACACTGACATTATGGGTGACCAGAAAACAGATCCAGTAAACTATTGAAGACATCTCTTGATAAAATAATGACAGACAGATTGAATTAATTCAAAATAAACCAAACAGTATTGAGTGTGGCATTAAATATGAAGTAATTACCTGTTTAGAAGAGTCATCACCATCAGGGCCATCGTCCCTCTTAGAACCTGAATGTAGTGGTTTGGAGTCCTGTGCTTCGGTTTCTACATTTGTGCTGGTTGATGGCTGGAACATTTAACAAAGGATTGTTAGTGTACAAAAGTGGAAAACCAAATGATCTAAGGCTTAACATTTAAAATAAAACTATAGTTATATTTTAAAATAAACTCAAAGCATTCTAATAAATAACTAGTAATAAAACCCACATCATTATGTAAGAAGATTCTACAGAATCAAAACACTTTTTAATAGTTCAGGTTATGTACCTGGTATAACACACTTTGAACATGTTACATGGGGACCTAACACACATACAGTTATATATGTCCTTCTGGGGACCACTTCACTCACAGTCTTCACACAGACTAGTGAATGTGTGTTGTGGGGACCCCGTGATTGTCCAGAAAGGAGAACTAATAGACCAAGTTAGAAACTACTGTGCAAAATAAATCCTTCCTCAACAGTAGCCCTGCACCTACATTTCAACATGCAATACATGCAATTGTTTGGTGTACTGTTTTTCAGGTCTACTGGCCACCAAATGTCAGTAAGCCACACACCTTGTAATCATGCTTCATGGGGACTTTTGACCCTCAGTGTTACATTTCCTTCTATTACAAGTGTTATCCAAGTTTTCCAGTCCTGCTCAAAAGACTAAAGTGTGCTACATTGACATTATGGGTGACCAGAAAACAAATCCAGTAAACTATTGAAAACATCTCTTGATAAAATAATGACAGAAAGATTGAAATAATTCAAAATAAACCAAACAGTATTGAGTGTGGCATTAAATATGAAGTAATTACCTGTTTAGAAGAGTCATCACCCTCAGGGCCATCGTCCCTCTTTGAGCCTGTATGTAGTGGTTTGGAGTCCTGTGCTTCGGTTACTACATTTGTGCTGGTTGATGGCTGGAACATTTAAT
The DNA here is from genome assembly GCA_963556495.2 of Valencia hispanica. NCBI lineage: Eukaryota > Metazoa > Chordata > Actinopteri > Cyprinodontiformes > Valenciidae > Valencia > Valencia hispanica. The sequence continues at coordinate 37,342,389 of OY747720.1, read as the reverse complement.
GAAGGGTTGTCAGTGTACAAAAGTGGAAAACCAAATAATCTAAGGCTTAACATTTTAAATAAAACTACATTTATGTTTTGAAATAACCTTAAAGCATCCTAATAAATAACTAGTAATAAAACCCACATCATTATTTAAGAAGATTCTACAGAATCAAAACACTTTTTAATAGTTCAGGTTATGTACCTGGTATAACACACTTTGAACATGTTACATGGGGACCTAACACACATACAGTTATTAATGTCCTTCTGGGGACCACTTCACTCACAGTCTTCACACAGACTAGTAAATGTGTGTTGTGGGGACCCCGTGATTGTCCAGAAAGGAGAACTAATAGACCAACTTAGAAACTACTGTGCAAAATAAATCCTTCCTCAACAGTAGCCCTGCACCTACATTTCAACATGCAATACATGCAATTGTTTGGTGTACTGTTTTTCAGGTCTACTGGCCACCAAATGTCAGTAAGCCACACACCTTGTAATCATGCTTCATGGGGACTTTTGACCCTCAGTTTTACATTTCCTTCTATTACAAGTGTTATCCAAGTTTTCCAGTCCTGCTCAACAGACTAGAGTGTGCTACATTGACATTATGGGTGACCAGAAAACAGATCCAGTAAACTATTGAAAACATCTCTTGATAAAATAATGACAGAAAGATTGAAATAATTCAAAATAAACCAAACAGTATTGAGTGTGGCATTAAATATGAAGTAATTACCTGTTTAGAAGAGTCATCACCCTCAGGGCCATCGTCCCTCTTAGAACCTGAATGTAGTGGTTTGGAGTCCTGTGCTTCGGTTTCTACATTTGTGCTGGTTGATGGCTGGAACATTTAATGAAGGGTTGTCAGTGTACAAAAGTGGAAAACCAAATAATCTAAGGCTTAACATTTTAAATAAAACTACATTTATGTTTTGAAATAAACTTAAAGCATCCTAATAAATAACTAGTAATAAAACCCACATCATTATTTAAGAAGATTCTACAGAATCAAAACACTTTTTAATAGTTCAGGTTATGTACCTGGTATAACACACTTTGAACATGTTACATGGGGACCTAACACACATACAGTTATTAATGTCCTTCTGGGGACCACTTCACTCACAGTCTTCACACAGACTAGTGAATGTGTGTTGTGGGGACCCCGTGATTGTCCAGAAAGGAGAACTAATAGACCAACTTAGAAACTACTGTGCAAAATAAATCCTTCCTCAACAGTAGCCCTGCACCTACATTTCAACATGCAATACATGCAATTGTTTGGTGTACTGTTTTTCAGGTCTACTGGCCACCAAATGTCAGTAAGCCACACACCTTGTAATCATGCTTCATGGGGACTTTTGACCCTCAGTTTTACATTTCCTTCTATTACAAGTGTTATCCAAGTTTTCCAGTCCTGCTCAACAGACTAAAGTGTGCTACATTGACATTATGGGTGACCAGAAAACAGATCCAGTAAACTATTGAAAACATCTCTTGATAAAATAATGACAGAAAGATTGAAATAATTCAAAATAAACCAAACAGTATTGAGTGTGGCATTAAATATGAAGTAATTACCTGTTTAGAAGAGTCATCACCCTCAGGGCCATCGTCCCTCTTCGAGCCTGAATGTAGTGGTTTGGAGTCCTGTGCTTCGGTTTCTACATTTGTGCTGGTTGATGGCTGGAACATTTAACAAAGGGTTTTTAGTGTACAAAAATGCTGAAGGGTGTTTAGGTTCTTGACAAACACAATTTTATTAGTAAATAAACGCTTCATAAAACATATAATATGAAGTTACATAAAATAAATAAACAATTTCATGCCCTGAAAAGACACATTTTTTATAACAGTAGCTTCAACTGTCGTTCATACGTATGCATAATCATCAAGTACAGTTTCCAGGATCATGCTAAAACATCTTAGAAAACGTAAAATTGAAACTTCTATTTACAAGCTTTTATATATTTTCTGGAAACCTGTTGTTAATTTCTGCACCGTTTCTTGAGCAACTTACCTGTGTTCTCCATGGACAGTCTGAACCTCCATAGTCATAGGTAATTTCTTCTCCTTCTTCAATGTCATTCAGGGCAAACAAACAGAGGTGGGGATGTCCAGCAACATCGATTTGTTTCATCCTGCAGTTTGGATGTCTGTGTTCGTCATTAACTAGTCGACCTAATGATCCATCTTCTATGGAGGCATCAATGCTTAAAATAATAGAAACAGAAGAATCTTAAAATGAAACATTAGCATATTTAGGATATTATTACAAAGCCGGAATGTACAGGAAGAGTTTTAGCTCTTACCACCATGTTTTGCTTCGCCATTTAAATGCAAACATAAAGGCTGCACAGGCAGGATGGTAGACTCTCCTTCTCCTCTCAGATTCTTCTTCAGTGATCCTTTCTCCCCTATATTCCACTACAAATTCACCTTTGCAAATGGAATGCTTTGCAAATACACCACGTCCTACAAAAGATGTATTCTTAGTAATTAAACGCTAAAATGTTCTACCTATCTTTGGTTGCTGCACACTTTTACGTTATCTAGTGCATCTTATTTCCCTTTGGAAAAGTCATGTTAGCAATCTTTGACTTAATTTGTTACATGAAATCCCAACTTACCTTTTACTGTATTGATGTACTTCACTTCAATTTTTGATGTTTTGTCCGTCTTGGAAAGAACATGCTGCATTGCATCATTAAGCGGACTGATACGTGGTGACATATTAAACTGCAAGAAATAAAAAAATATTTAGCTACAGTTAAACAATATTATAACTCAAACCCAGTTCATTATTTGGTAGAGTTTCACACATTGTTGTGTATTTCATATAGGCTCAGATTAAACTAAATCTGTTTACAGTACACCCGGAAAGTATTCACCTCACGTCTCTTTTTCCACATGTTATGTTACAGCCTTATTTCAAACTGGATTAAATGAATTATTTCCCTTAAAACTGCACACAAAACCCTTAATGACATGAAAAAGTTATGAATTTTTAAAAATATGTTAAAAATACTAAGGAATCCCATTTACATAAGAATTCACAGCCTTTGCTCTGTACTTTCCTGATGCACTTTGGCAGCAATTGCAGTCTCAGATCTTCTTGACATGTTGCAACAAGCTTACTACATCCATCCTTGATGTCTTCATGCCAAAAGGTTCAATCTAATCAGACCAGTGAATTTTATTTCTCATGATCTTCAGGTGCCTTTTGGCAAACTTCAGACATGCAGCCATGTTCCTTTTGCTAAGGAGTGGCTATCATCTGGACATTCAACCATATAGTCATGATTGGTGTATTGGTGCAGAGGTATTCCTCTCTCCACAGACTAATGCTGGATCTCTGACAGAGTCACCACAGGTCCTAAGTCACGTTCCTGACTAAGGTCCTTCTTGCCTAATCGCTCAGTTTATAAATCACTAGCTCTAAGAATACTCCTGGTGGTAACAAACATCTTCCATGTATGGATGATGACCACTGAAATCTTTGGACCTTCGAAGTAGCTAAACATTTTCTATACCCTTCCCCAGATTTGTGTCTTGACATAGTCCTGTTTTAAATATCTACAGACTTCTGACATGCACTATCAACTTTCAGGCTTGTTGCCTTTCCAGATCCTGCAACATCAACTGAATTTACCCTAAGTGGACTCTATTTAAGCTGTAGAAACATCTCAAGGATGATCAGTTGAAACAAGATGCACCTGAGGCCAATTTTTGCTGCATGGCAAAGCCTTTGAATACATATGTACATGGGATTTCTTAGTTTTTTAATTTTTAATATATTTGCTAAAATAAAAAAATCTTCACGTTATTGTGGAGTGTTGTGTGTAGAATGTTTAATGTAAAAATCAATGTAATCCATTTTGGAATAAGACTGTAACATAACACCATGGTGGAAAAGTGAAACTGCATTCTATAAAGTGTACATTCTAATTCTGTGGTCTCAATGAAACCAGTACAAATTTAACCTTTACGTATCTTTTAAATGTAGGGACCTTTAAATGAAAACATGTTCGTGATACAGAAATATATATTGGTGTTTCAGTTATTGAATTAAGAAGCTTCAAGAAAATCAGCCATTGAAAAGTTTATGTGGTAATGATTCAGACATTTTGCACATAGAGCTCTTTGGCTACTGATCAGCACCACAGAGAAAATCCCCAGCTTTCATTTTCAAAACATATGTTAACAGAGCTTTCAAAAAATTTGTTCTTAGAATTTTATTAAAGGAAAATTAGTACCAGATCCAACATGTTTTTTTTTTTTGTCTGAGGCAGATGTCTGTCTGATCAAGTGTCAACATATTTACCTGCTTCTATTATCACTTTTCAGATCAACACAATGAAGTAGGTTTGTTATCGTCTCATTTATTGGAAAACACATGAAAATATCTCCCAACTGGAGGACCCAAGAGTTTCCAATAATTGGGCTTCAAACAGCAGTCACAGTGGACATGATGAGGTATATTCTTGGTATTTGGTAATGTTACAGAAGTGGACATAAGTCTTCAGGACTGTAACACTGGATGTTAAAGAAAGCTGCAAATGAGCTGTTGTCACTGACCATAAGTATACAAATAGGTATACCATAAGTATGAAGATAAATATTGAATGTTTTTTTCTCTCTGGGAACACTATAAACCACTTCATGTCCTGAAGAAATTATATTAAGAGGAAATACATGTTTTTCAGAAATCACCAAAACATTTTAATAAAGGTTAAATTAAAAATAGAAGTTATCCAGCCATGCCTGTAGTCCACATATGCTTGACTAACACACATGAATAAAAGTTGCTAATGGCAACAAAATCATATCAGAAATCATAATTTATTCTAAAGTGCTGTCAGAATTTCACATACGTAAAATAAAATTGAGGTCTGGCCAGTTTTTCCAATGCTCACTATTTAAAAATAAGAAAAATATATATTAGCCTAATGCTAACTAATAAAGAAACTAGCTAGCAAGGCTGCACACATTTTCAGAAGCATATCTTCTCAAATAACAAAAGGCAGTTAGTGATATATCTATCAGAGAAAACATAGATACTTACAGAAGACTTTTTGTAACATCACAGCTTCCTTCTATTCCTGTTTAATTGGTCCGATCAGGTGTGCTCCAAACGCCACTTGAAGAATCAAGCTACTGATAGTTAACTGTTATTTCCTGGGGTTTCAAAATAAAAGCATGTAACAGGAAGTCGAACTTAATCTGACCATACTTATTTAAAGTATTTTAAGACATTGCTGTTAAGACAACTGTTGTAACTACAATACAAGTTGCATGCGAAATGAATAATATTTACATTTCTCTGTTTTTCAGAAATTCAGTTTAACCCTTTTTCCGCGCAAGTGACCCTACTTTATAAATCTACTCACATCCTAAATTAAGTTGGTGCGGCTTTTCGCGGGCTCTTAGAACCACAGGATTTCACCCAATCAATCAGAGGAGATCAAGCTTACTGTTGGTGCCAATACTGTAACCATGTAATCATAAACTCTACTTATACTAAATTAAACAGATATTTTCACAATATTTATCACATAAAAATTGTTTTAGTTTGAAAAAATAATTTTTTTAAAGTTTTGTCTCATGGTCAGAGTGAGACATGTTTTTATGCTGCAGCAAAAATGACTCTACCAAAGAAACATTATTTTCTTTATTTTTCTTCATGTGAAATTACCTATATAAAAGTTTTCTTCTTAACTAAACAGGTTTTCTAAATTGAAGCCTTGTGGAAAGTGTTCCACACCATGGTCGAGGCCTACTTCATGTAATTGCTCCTCACCTGGTAGTTTTACTTTATTCACCTGATGTAGTTTCCCCATATGGTAGAGTGCAATAAAACTTTTTACTTTCTTGAGGAAGACAATGCATTCCGGATACAGAAACATGCAACCACTTACCTACTTTTATAGATCTATTTGTCCTTTGGTTTCATATAAGTCAATCCGCTGAGAATATGGGGTTGTGTGCTCCCAGAAACCTGATTTCTAACTCCTCTCAAATTATGTTTTTGTTTATAGTGTCATTACTTTGATATGTGCAGCATTAGCTGATGTACCCCCTTTGAAAAAGAAGATAGAACATAATTGAATAGAACATTCCTTTATTGTCCCACAAAGGGGAAATTCATCTGTAACAGCAGCAAAGTGACAGATGATAGAAGCATTAAAGTATTATGCAAAATGGACTTAATATCCTGAGAACCTGTCTTTCCCTCATTAAAAACATACCTGAAGTGTTGCTCTGACCCATTCACTCATGTTAGAGTAATCTTTGAGTATCTGCTGGTAGTTCTCGGGGTTGCTGAAATGCCTGCTCCCACCTATCCCCGCCTTTTCCACCCATCTCCTCCTTCGACCTTATGTACTCAGCTGAGAGCCTCGCCCCTGCAGAGCTCCCCACCCCTCCCCACCTCATACAACTCTGGCTGAGTCCCAGGTGAAGTAATTATAACACACCAGCGGCAGCTGCACGTCTTTTATGTAAACAACAAATGCGTCAGAGTCCGACTCCGTGCATCCTGCGATGCATGGCATGCATGGTATGTGATGAAACGAAGGGAGAGTGTCAGAAAGAGTAGGAGGGTCTTAGAGAGGCACAGGCGAAAATCAAGGTCTCCAATACGGAAGTAAATTTCTTTAAGGTAGATTTGGATATTTTACGGACTTTTAAAAGACTTAAGGTGACAATTTTATTGGAGTGTGGTATAGAAGGGTAATATGTGCCTGGAAGAAGCATTATACCCCCCCTTTAAGGATCACACATAAAAGGTAGAAAAAAGTATAAAAACAGAATTAAGAATAACATATGTACATTAAGGACACAATTACAAAAAACAAAGTACCGTGTAGTTATTTGACTGTGCAACTGAGTAGGATGATTTAAAGACAAAAAATATTTACAGAATGTAGTACATACGTAGTTGTGCATTAAAAGGTAAAAAAGTAAACGTATTACTTACAAGAAGTTAACCAAATATAAACTGAGAAAAACAGTGGTGCAAATAACAGCAGCAGAAATGTTAATTAAGTGAGTTAAACTGTAAATTACCACAGGGATGTAAACTCTATTGGGTTTGTTGGGAGCCGTTTTGGTTGTAGAGTCTAACAGCTGCAGGGTGGTTCTGCTGGCAGCAGTCCACAAAGTCCTTAGTCCACTGTCTGTACTATGAGCCATCCTCACCTGTCATGAGACCGACAATGGTAGAGTCATCAAGGAACTTCTGAAGGTGGCAGCGTGGGGAGTTTATGGAGAAGTCTGTAGAGTAGAGGATGACGAGTAACTGTACCAGTGCAGTTCCCTGTGGGGCCCATGTACTGTAGACCAGCCTGTCAGAGACACAGCACGGTGTCCTCACATACTGTGGGCATCCTGTGAGGTAGTCCAGTAACTCGCTGCGATGTGGGATGGTTCACTCCTGACAGCTCCAGCTTGTCCCTCAGGAGTCCTGGCTGGATGGTGTTGAAAGCACTGGAGAAATCAAAGAACATGATCTTCAGAGTGCTTCCAGGCTTCTCCAGGTGGGTCAGACCTCGGTGCAGGAGGTAGATGATGGCGTCATCCACCCGATGCCAGGCTGGTAGGCAAACTGCAGCAAATCCAATAAAGACCTCACCAGGGGGTGAAGATCTTTAAGAACTTACCTCTCGAGGGTCTTCATCAGATGCGAGGTCAGGGCTACCGGCCTGTAGCTGCTGAAGTCCTTCGGATGTGAAGACCTCACAGGAGGTCTTGCACAGCTGTGGTGCTTTCCCCAGCTTCACTCTGAGGTTGAACAGATATCTCAGGATGCCACACATTTAATCTAACTCAGGAGCCTGGAGCTGATGCCATCTGGACCTGTAGCCTTTCTCAACTTGATCTTTTGCAGCTCGTTCTTTACATTAAGTGAGGTAAAGCTTTCCATTTCAACTTTTTCTGCACAGCTCTCAGCTCATCCTTGTCTCCAGATCGAAATGCCCTCTTCTTCTCCTTAAGGAAAGTCTTTATTTCAGGTTGATCCAGCGCTTATTGTTGTAAAAAAAACACACCTTTATAATGGGTACAGTGTTGTCTACACAGAAGTTAATGTAGTCCGTTATGCAATCAGTGATGCTGTCAATACCGTCCCCCAATAGTGCGCAGAGGTCCTACCACACAGTAGAACTGAAACAGTCCCTCAGAGCCTCTTCAGGCTCCTCTGACCATTTTCTCACTGTGAGTGTCACAGTTGGTTCTCTGTATACAAGAGGTTCATACACAGGCTGGAGATGAACCAGGTTGTGATCCCCCCTAGGGGAGGGAGAGGTGATGAGCTGTATGCCTGTTTGGAGTCTGCTGGTCACAGTATGGATGACATAGCAGGCTGCAGCACCGATAGAAGAGGGGGGATTTACACAGCGATCACGATAACGTGTGTAAACTCCCATGGTAGATAGTACGACCTCATCCTAACAACTAACAGCTCAATATTCTTACTGCATAGCGTCTCTTTGATAAATGCCCAGGTTTACACCATCTATCGTTCACAAACACAGCCAGACCCCCTCCTCTCTTCTTACCACTCTCCTTGGTTCTGTCGGCCTGGTGCTGATGAAAACCGTCCATGTTTGTATGCGACTCCAGAGCTAGCACGGTTAGCCACATCTCGGTCAGGAACAACAGACTACATTCTCTGTAGCTCCTTTGATATTGGGTTAGAGCCGCCAGTTCGTCCACTTTGTTGAGGGGAGATCTCACATTTCACATAAAGATGGACGGGATGATGGGCCTGCACCTCCTTCCCCTTCAGTGATGCCCGATCCATGCACCAGTGCTGTGTCTCTTCCTTCTCAGTTCACGGGAGATGTTGGCTCACTTGGTGGGAGGCAGAACAGCGGCGCTACCGAGAGCTAGCAGCTAGTCCCTTGTGTAAACAATGGCCGATCGGGCAATCACATGTTCCAGTGAAAAGTGCAACAAAAAAGATAACCATAAACAATGGTCGGTTCCATTTTTCAAACGTGCAGTCCAGAATAAAAACCAAAACACACAAGAGGTTGAAGGACAGATATTTAAAGAGAAAAAAACTCAGGATCAACTTTGGGCAGCTGAAAACCGGCAGCCTGCTCGAGTGGCGCCAGAAGATAATCAGTCATATGAGATACTGGTAATAATATAAAGAACCTTTGTGTCAAATATGACCAGAACATGTCATTTAAATCCCCAGGACTTCCATCTTTCACTTCCGCATTATGTCAAGCTTGAAAAGTGTAGTTCTTTACTAAAGGGAAGTAACAAAAATCTGTTAAAAGCCTTGATGTTATCTGAAATGCTGCAGTGAGAGTTCTGATAGAAACTAAAAAGAGGCATCATATTTCTCTTATTTTAGCTTTCTTTTTTTGGTCACTGTAAAATCCAGAATATCTTCAATGTGTTCCAAGCAGAGCACTTCACATTCAGACTGCAGGTTTACTGGTGATTCCTAGAGTTTCAATAAGTACAATATAATTTTTTAGTTATTGGGGTCCTCTCTTGTGGATCTGGCTCCCACTTTTTGTATGTGGGGCAGTCACCCGGTCTACATTTAAGCCTAGGCTTAAAAGTTTCCCTTTTGATAGAGCTTATACTTAAAGTGGTTATCCTGAGCTGTTTGTAGTTAGTGACGCTATGCAATTGGCTATCCACTGTTGCGACGTGCTTGTTGCTTTTCACTTGTAAACCCAGTAACTAAATCCAGTTTACTCAGATACATTGGTGGATCACTGGGGTAACTTACATACAGTAGCTTGATGCGTAGTTTTAGCCTTCCCATTCTTTGTGCTCTTGAATTCTGGCCTATCAACCGCAAGAAGCATGAGGTGGGGCACAATACCCCTTCTGCTAACCCTGAGGATTTACTCTGCAATAAATGTGCTACTAAAGTCTGACATAAAGAAGACAATTTGAACTTCCGTCAATAAACTAATTCAATGTGACAAGAAATCAACTGTTAACTTGGCAATATGTCAGAAATACAAAGCCAATCAGAGCATGTTGAGGGAGCGGAGACCCGGGTGAAGCATGTGGAGGGATGGGCAATGGAGATGACCAAAGCCATACCTCAGATGACACCATGCTCTGTACTTTCCAATAAGCAAAACTATAATCATACATGATTCCAAACATTTTTTCCAAATAAAAAACTGAAAAGTGGGGTGGGAGTAATTATTCAGCCCCCTTTGGTCTGAGTGCAGTCAGTTGCCCATAGACATTGCCTGATGAGTGCTAATGACTAAATAGAGTGCACCTGTGTGTAATCTAATGTCAGTACAAATACAGCTGCCCTGTGACGGCCTCAGAGGTTGTCTAAAAGAATGTTGGGAGCAACAACACCATGAAGTCCAAAGAACACACCAGACAGGTCAGGGATAAAGTTATTGAGAAATGTAAACCAGGCTTAGGTTAAAAAAAGATTTCCCAAGCCTTGAACATCCCACGGAGCGCTGTTCAAGCGATCATTCAGAAATGGAAGGAGTATGGCACAACTGTAAACCTACCAAGACAAGGCCGTCCACCTAAACTCACAGGCCAAACAAGGAGAGCACTGATCAGAAATGCAGCCAAGAGGCCCATGACTCTGGACGAGCTGCAGAGATCTACAGCTCAGGTGGGGGAATCTGTCCATAGGACAACTATTAGTCATGCACTGCACAAAGTTGGCCTTTATGGGAGAGTGGCAAGAAGAAAGCCATTGTTAAAGGAAAACCATAAGAAGTCCCGTTTGCAGTTTGCCACAAGCCATGTGGGGGACACAGCAAACATGTGGTCAGATGAGACCAAAATTGAACTTTTTGGCCAAAATGCAAAACGCTATGTGTGGCGGAAAACTAACACTGCACATCACTCTGAACACACCATCCCCACTGTCAAATATGGTGGTGGCAGCATCATGCTCTGGGGGTGCTTCTCTTCAGCAGGGACAGGGAAGTTGGTCAGAGTTGATGGGAAGATGGATGGAGCCAAATACAGGGCAATCTTGGAAGAAAACCTCTTGGAGTCTGCAAAAGACTTGAGACTGGGGCGGAGGTTCACCTTCCAGCAGGACAACGACCCTAAACATAAAGCCAGGGCAACAATGGAATGGTTTAAAACAAAACATATCCATGTGTTAGAATGGCCCAGTCAAAGTCCAGATCTAAATCCAATCAAGAATATGTGGCAAGATCTGAAAACTGCTGTTCACAAAGGCTGTCCATCTAATCTGACTGAGCTGGAGCTGTTTTGCAAAGAAGAATGGGCAAGAATTTCAGTCTGTAGATGTGCAAAGCTGGTAGAGACATACCCTAAAAGACTGGCAGCTGGAATTGCAGCAAAAGGTGGTTCTACAAAGTATTGATTTAGGGGGCTGAATAATTACGCACACCCCACTTTTCAGTTATTTATTTGTAAAAAATGTTTGGAATCATGTATGATTTTCGTTCCACTTCTCACGTGTACACCACTTTGTATTCGTCTTTCACGTGGAATTCCAATAAAATTGATTCATGCTTGTAGCTGTAATGTGACAAAATGTGGAAAGGTTCAAAGGGGCCGAATACTTTTGCAAGCCACTGTAATGCACATTTTCCAATTTATGAATAAAACTGTAAAATTTGTCAAATTATGGACAACCCTGAGCATCCTCTTCATGAGACTGTCATACAATAACAGAGTGTCTTCAGTCAGCTGCTTCTTCAGTTTCACTGCAAAACAGACAGCTACAGGAAATCCTTCCTGCCCACAGCCATCATGATCTACAACAACTCCTTAAATAATTAATTATATGAGCTATACAAACACTTAATTTCCCTCTGGGATCAATGAAGCATTTTTGAATTGAATTTAAATTGAATGCATTTGTATACTGTCCCCCTGCTTCACTAAGTTGTAGAAAACAATTTGCTTTAAGGAATATGACTTCACCATCTTTCTAAAAATGTTGCCCATTCTTCATTACAAAAAAGCTCAAAAGAGACTGATCTTTATTGATACATAAATAATTATTTCAAAATATTATGCAAGCTGCATATTATGCAAATACTTAACATACTTAACATAGAGGTAAACATTAGTTACCTAAATATTTGCACAAATGACTCACCTTGTATGTATTTTCTATCCTCTTCAGAGGTTCCAGATTCCTTAATTGTTAAACTCTCACAATAAGCCCCTTTTATGCTTTCAGAGTTAATTTTTACCTTTAACACTAAAACTCCAAACTCCTTCTTTTTGGGGACCAGGAAGATGGTGGTACCAAGCCATATTTGGAATAGTGTGTGACTTACTAATGAGGTGCAATACCAACCACAAACTCAAAGGGGGCGCTATCACTACACACACCTTTACACAAATTTACAGAAAAACATGTGGTATGAGCCAATGCCTGAAACTTCATAGGCACCTTTACCATTACTTATTTAGTCATTTAAAATGGATTTCCTTATGGGGACCAGCTTTTTGGTCCCCATGAGGGAAGAGGTCCCCACGACGTGACTGTGTAAACAGATCGAAGTCCCCATAACGCCGTGAATACCAGAACACACACACACACACACACACACACACACACACACACACACACACACACACACACACTGTATCTTTCCTCTATACAAGCTTGGTGTGTGTGACACTGGTAGATAACTGAAACTCTTTACACTCTCTTCTTTACTTTTTAAAAAGAACATTAGTCAGTTTTGTTCACTTCAATCACTGAGGTACATCGAGACATCAAAGGATGAAAGTTGATCCCATAAATATGGATAGATTGAGTCTTAATCTGTAATCTACAGTACATTGATAAAAAAAAAAACATTTGCACACCTTGAACAGTTCCAAAGTTGGGGACATTACAACAAACTGATTAATTTAATTTGATCCATCCATCCGTCCATCCATCCATCCATCCATCCATCCATCCATCCATCCATCCATCCAACCTGGTGAGTTGACTTCATAATTTGGTCAACAACATGCACATGGAACTAAGTTCACAAAGTTTCAGGGTATACCTAATTTATAGCATCTTTTTGGCTAAAGTGCATATTTTCAGAACTATGCCAGATCGTCTTTGACTCAAATCTCCAGAATGTCTTCCTTCAGATTCCTCCACCAAGTGTGTTAATCAGTCCTGTCCCTATAGAGTCGTCTGTGTTTGTGGATATTGTTCCGCTCACCATCAGGGACTCTCTGGCTGCCCGTGTGGCTCGTCACATGGCTCCTTCCTGCTACAGGCTGCTAATTAGCAGTGGCTTAGTGGACATTAAGCTGTTATAGGGGTTTAATGTTTCTGAGCTAATCCCCTCCTTTTGGCCAGGAAATCGGAGCCTCATATGTCATGAGGTAGACTTACACCCAGAGATTAAGTCTGGCAGTCAGAGGGTATTTACCGGCGCGCAGGATGTCTGCCGAAAGCTGTTGCCGTTGCTGCCACTTATGCCCGTTTGGTAAACCGTCCAGGCTTTAGACGCTAAGTGACGCCGTGAATTCAACAAATTCAGGTTTGACACTGAAGGTGTTAGGCTTATCCACTCGGACATGCAGCACAGAGACAACGACAGGAGGATTTCTGCGGGACTCTGGGGAATAAAAGCTCCATCTAGAATCTGTTAGGGAAAAATAATAATGGTGTATTATTATTTTCTTAGGGTGTTTTTATCACATAGTTCTAATGTACTTTTTAAATGTCATTTTGGTTTCAGTCACATGCTCTTGTGCATGACATCCTGTTCTTTTAATATGTTAATGAAGTGTGACTAAATAAAGAGAGTCTGCAGAGGTGAAACCCTTTGAGACCAGTGATGAGATCAGTGGGAGACGAGTGACAGGAGCTGATAACCGTATTTTGCTGGTCTCCCTCTGCAGAACTGATTGAACCACATCTACCTCTGCAGAGCTTATTGTCTAAATTATCTCCGACTTTTGTGTGTGACTCGTTTTTAGGTAAACCACAACAATTACCTAACAGAATCTGATTTAGCAAGATCAGACTGTGAAGATTAAATGCTGAAAGTAAGATCAGCAACAATAGAAATATTTTCACCCAGACACAGTAAATATTGACAGGACGTCTTTTCTAATGAAATGACAGTACCTAAACAAACTGAGTGGTGAACTCAGGTAGGAATCTGAACCGAGAAACTGGTTGTTAAATTTGGGTTTGACTGGCCATGACAAGTGAGTTGGACAGTAAAACATTCGATCTCAGCTAAACTTTACCACATTGAGCTGACAACACACTTTGGTGTAGAATTTTTTATTGAGTGATAAATACGCTAAATTTGCTATTTTATCAGTGCAGTGTTTGTAAACAAAAACAGAGGAAACAGTCAAAAAGAAAGGCAGAAGCTATTGAAGAGGAAACAATTTTTGCTGTTCCACATTGAGATATGTCTGAGTTTTAGCTTAGGCTACAGAACAGCGAGCGGGAGCAAGTCTTAGAATATTTTGAATGCTGTTCTTGTATGTTACTCCTTAAAGAAAAATCAGAACCAGCTAAAATAGGAATAGCCAGGCGAAAACTTTACAAGAAGCATTATATTTTTCGAATGGACCATGTTCTGGCTAAAAAATAGCTCTTAAACAAAACGAAATTAAGAAAGAGTCCTTCAGGCCTATTTGGGTTTAATATAACATGTTTGGCCAAACATGGAGGGACAGAGTGAATCAAAACAGTTCCCACCTTGTATCCCCCGGCAACCTTTCTAATTCAAAGTCTTAAATAATGTTTAGCAATCAAAGTTTATCTTCTAACAGCATGAGCTAAGCTTCGTTGTCCAAAGTGTCATCTTCCTGGCAGCCGGGAGCCTGCCACCTCTAATACCCCGATATCGAACCAGGCATCCATCTGACAGGGTCCCAACGTACTGTTGATATCTGCTGATGTCTGCCTGGTCTGATACATTACTTTTCAGAACATTATACACAGAAGGCCTTTGTCACTATAATATAATAAATATTCCCTAACAACCATCTTTCCATGTTGAAATATTAATGATGACCATGAGGCACGCAGACTATAATGGCAGCAGTGCATCTTAAAGTCACTGCCTTGGAATTTTACTGTGATTTATGTGGGACGATATCGTTAGGAGGTCTGAACAGTCTGGAAGGGAACTCTGATTTCAGCTCGTTGTCCTCGCTGATCCTATTCATTTTTCACAGAGTGGGTTGTTTTCAGTGTTATTCAGTGTAAAAATGTTCAATTAAATATTCGTATTATTTAATATCTGGGCTTGTACCGAGAACGTTTAAAACGTCTGGAATGTTCCAATCCACTCACGTCTCACTTTTACGTACTCTCTCTCTCTCCTTCCGACTTCCTGTTTCTCTTTATTTCTCTCTTTTTGCCTTTGATCCTTCACAGAATTTCCATAATGTCAATTCTCTTTTCTGAGTCGCCTACACCTGTCTGCGCCTCACCTTTCCGCTGTCTCCCTCCATATGTTACAATAAAGGCAGCGCAGTGTGTCGTCTGGCTGGTCGAGGGCTGTCAGAGGGGAGGAGACGCTTTCAGTCTCTCTGCAACCGTGCTTGCTGACAGAAAGGAGTGTGTGAAGTCTCCGAAGTCGGCAGAAGCCATCCTTCATTGTTCTTTGTTACCCTACACCTGAACCCGACGCGCTTCTGAATGCCAAATCAGCTCATATCCCAGCAGACCACTTAGAGGGCTGTTACCTGCTAAAAAACATCTGAGCTTTTGATCTGTGCAGCAGTGGTATTTAGTTAAGTGCTGTGGGGTACAGGTTTAATATAAGCCTAGCAAGATAGTTCAGGTTATTAAAGCCATATAATGCCAATCACAGATGTAAAACTCGGGATGAATCAACTAACAGACTCAACATGGGCCATAAAAACTTTCACTAAACATGATCTTGCTCGTACAGGAAAAAAGATAAAAAATTGAGTTCTGATAAATAATAGAATAAACATTATAAAGACAGCTGTTTAAACATAGATTAAGAGGAAGAAACTAACTGATGGAACTAGTTACTGTATACTGGATATACTGGATAATCAAATTTCAAACAGGTTGCAGTAGGAAATGTTCAGTCTAATTGAAGCCTCCCTGAGGCCTTCAAAAGGCCAAATGGTAACGCGTTTTATCCTTTTCATCCTGGAATCACATTCAAGTGCATGTCTCGATACATATCAGGGATCACTGTTGGAACACCCAGTTTTGTCCGAGTTTCAATCTTTCAAACTTTCTATCACCCTGAGATGGAAAAAATGGTTAGAATGCAGAGTCCATGACTCCACAGGGTTCAAGTCTGGAAACTGCTCAAACTCTGATGCGACCTTCAACAGTGAAGACAGTTTCGCATCACTATACCCTGAGAGGGTGCCGACCAAAATCACCAACTCTGAGCTTGACTGAATTTTATAGTCACATACTTTCCAGAGAAGAGCTTTAAAGTCAGAAAAGACAAAAATTTGATTAGATTAGATTTAGTTTAGATTATAAACTATACTGGTTACATTTGGAGAAGTCAAGGTGCTTTCAAAATTAAGAGCACTTTACCTACTGTAAATAATAATAATAGCTTGCATTTATATAACGCTTTTCAAGACCCTCAAAGCGCTTTACAACTCCATTATTCATTCCCTCTCACATTCACACACTGGTGGAAGCAAGCTATGATTATAGCCACAGCTGCCCTGGCAGACGGACAGAAGCGAGGCTGCCGTATCGCGCCATCAGCCCCTCTGGCCAACACCAGTAGGAGGGTACGTGAAGTGTTTTGCTCAAGAACACAACGACATGTAGCAGGCGAAAGCAGGAATTGAACCCAAGATTTCTGGGTTGCAGGCAGCCGCCACCAAATCATGCCAGGGTGCTGTTGCTAACGGAGATACAGAGGTACTGCACAGAGGATAGATTAGTAAAGCTGTTGTCACTCTCTCTTAAGCTTTGCATGATGGCATGTGGATGAACTCCTGTTTTGAATAGTGTATGTGTATTAGGATCAGGGGTGTGCATTGGGGGTACATTACGTTTGCTATGATACTGAGACTCAGCTGTCAGTTTCACTTTCAGTTTCAAGCATCCAGCAGACAAAGATAAGAAATTAATTCAAACTTGTACACCCAAATAGTTGTTTTAAAACTTTCTTAAATATCATTTTACATTAAACAAATAATTTTTTTTTTGAATGCATCTTTTCAAACCCAACATTTCTATGATATCTGTGGCCATGAAAAATATATGTAAACTTCAACTCTACATTAGATATTACTGCAAATGTTATTAAATAGAAGAGTAGAAAATAATTCACCATTTCCATTACCTGCATCTTCTGGATCTTCATCATAGTCTTCATCATCACCAGATGACAGAGAATCTAAAAAAAAAATCAGAAACACAGAAGTTTCAGAATGACATGAACCATACATACTTTGACTCAACAACAAATTTGGAATGGTACTTCATACATATTTCGGAATGTTACTTAAAAACACAATTCACTGATCACATCTATAAAGTCTGCAGCCCAGTTATGTGTGTGAAGTAAAGATTAAATGTTGTGTGACCATAAACACTTAGGATTGTGCAAATGATCCTACATACAGATGCACAAATGCATGAATACCCATTACAGCTGGCTGTTCATTGAGAAAGTCCTGAATGAGTCTACAGTTCTGCGGAGCGTGTCGGCTTTCCGATATTACAACCTAAACATTTCCATAGACGATAGAAATCAGGGGGTCATTAGTGCTGCAGTCTCACGCTTCTATGAGTGGATCCACACACACACACACACACACGTCTTGCTATACTTGTGTTGACTTTGTATTGACTTCCATTGATTTTACTATGCCTAACCCAGACACTTTCCCTAAACCTAACCATTACTGATACATGCCTAACCCTAACCTTAACCTAAACCTAATTCACACCATACCTCTAAACCTAACTAGTAGAGTTTAATAGCTAGTTAAACATTGTGTGGACCAGGCAAAATGTCCTTACAACTACAAATGTCCACACAAGGCTGGTAGTCTGTCAAAGGTTGGTCCACACAAGTATAGCTATACATGTACACACACACACACACACACACACACACACACACACACACACACACACACACACACACACACACACACACACACACACACACACACACACACACACACACACACACACACACACTTCTCGCTCGCTATTGTTGCAACATACATTTCTTTCCATGTCAGATTAATTATTTTGCAACCATAAATTCTGTGTAGATTTGCTGTAGCGCTCTTGTATTTTTTGTTTTTTGCCAGAAGCATGTTAACTGTTTTCCATGTGACCTTGGATTTTTCCAGTTCATATCCACAGATCTGGTTAATGAGAGCCAGCTGTTACCTCGACAGCCCCGGTGAGCTAAAACTGCTCCTCAAACTCCTGACTAGCAGGTTTTTGTTTCTAATACTTGACACCTGAGCCCACAACTCCGCACTACCGCGGCACAACTCAGCGGAGAGAAGGTATCCTAAAAAAGGTCGCTGAATAGTAGCAGGAACAAGATGAGGAATATATCTGAAAAGAAGTTAATTTTTCGGATGACTAGGCCTGTAACAATAAACAATAAGTCAATAATTGTATGAACGAGCACAATAAATTTTCCAGCCACGATAATTTCCTTCCATGTCTCCCTCTTTCTACCAAAGAGACTGGATGAAAAAAGGTATATATGGTCCATATATTTGTGGTGGCAAAGTAAAATGAGATGTCTTTTTTTATTCAAACCGATTGTTTTTGTTAGTTTGCACTTTTTGTTTACAAAACTCCTAACTGGTAGTTTTGTCTATTTTTCTTGTTTGAGGAAAGTAATATTTTTTTGAGGGGCAATCTTATTAGAGAGTTCATTCTTTTTTCTTTTTTTTTTTTTTTTTTACAATTGTTTAGGTTGTGTTGTTAATTTATACTGGATACCCAGTTGCAGTGGTAAATGTTCTTTAGAGATTAACGTTTATTGCTCATTCAGAGGGTGTACATGCATTATTATAACATTAGCTGAAAATGGTCTTAAAACGACAATATTATCGTTTATCACAATAATTTATGGGACAATTTATCGTCCAGGCCTACGGATGACATACTATATATGAGAAGACATGAAAAGCTCAATCACTGCTGTATGTAGAAGTTAGTAAGTAGAAAATGAATAGGATTTGGGCAAACTACTGCCCCATATAGGTTTGGCATGTCTATGAATGTGCTTAACAATGCACTTGTGTGGTTAGGTGTGGACGGAGTTTTATTTTCTTTTAAAGCGAGGCGGTGAGAATATTCGTTTTCTTTTAAAACCCAGGCTAAGCTTCACACTAGGGGTCAGTACCAAGTATCAACATATAACAAGGTTTTAAAAAGTTACAAAAGCCTAACAAATGCTAAGCTTTTCTGTCATGTTATTTCAATTGTTTGAAACGTTTGTCAACATTTTAAAATCAAAATATTAAAAACATAAATAGTTGCAATTTCATAGTTGCAAAATTCTTATATTTTTCTGAAATACAGTGGGGCAAAAAAGTACTTGGCAGCCACCAATTGTGCAAGTTGTCCCACTTAAAAAGATGAGAGAGGTCTGAAATGTCATCATAGGTACACTTTAACTGAGAGACAGAATGTGAATAAAAAAAAAAATCAAGGAATTCACATTGTATAATTTTTAAAGAAGTTATTTGTATAATGGTGCAGAAAATAAGTATTTAGCACCTTATAAACAAGTAAGAATTCAAGCGCTCACAGACCTGTTACTTCTTCTTCTTCTAAGAAGCTCTTCTATCCTCCACTAGTTATCAGTATTAATTGCACCTGTTTGAACTTGTTATCTATATAAAAGACACCAGTCCACATCTTCAAATAGTCACCATCAAACCTCCACCATGGCCAAGACCAGAGAGCTGCCCAAGGACACCAGGGACAAAATTGTATAACTGCACAAAACTGTTGGACCAATTAATAAAAAATTGAATAAAAACAAGATCACTGACAATCTCCCTCAACCTGGGGCTCCATGCAAATCTCACCTCATGTGGTACACTGCTTGAGAACAGTGAGGGAACAGCCCAGAACAACATGGGGGGAACTGGTCAATGACCTGAAGAGAGCTAGGTCCACAGTGACAAAGGTTACTATTAGTAACACACAATGTCATCATGGATTACAATCCTGCAGTCCCCCTGCTTAAGTCAGCACATGTCCAGTTTGGTCTCTGGCAAACTTTGCCAGAGACCATTTGGATAATCCAGAGGAGGATTGGGAGAATGTCATGTGGTCAAATGAGACCAAAATAGAACTCTTGGTATAAACACCACTCGCCGTGTTGGAGGGGGAAGGATGCTGAGTTGCATCACAATATGGAAACACTCATTGTGAAGCATGAAGGTGGAAACATCATGCTTTGGGGATGCTTTTCCGCAAAAGGAACAGGACACCTGATCTGTATTAAGTAAAAGATGAATGGGGCCATGTATCATGAGATTTTGGGCAAAAATCTCCTTCCATCAGTGAGAGCATTGACATTGAAACGTGGCTCGATCTTCCAGCATGACAATGATCCCAAACACATCGCCTGGGCAACGATGGAGTGGCTATGTAAAAAGCATTTCAAGGTTCTGGAGTGGCCGAGACAGTCTACAGACCTCAACCATATAGAGAATCTGTGGAGGGAGTTGAAAGTCCGTGTTGCCCAGTGACAGCCCTAAAACATCACAGCTCTAGAGAAGATCTGCATGGATGAATGGGCCAAAATAGCAGTTAAACTGTGTGATAACCTGGTGAAGATCTACAGAAATTGTTTGACCTCTGTCATTGGCAACCAAGATTACATAACAATTTATTGAGGTTATTTTCTGCACCATTATACAAAGCATTTCTTTAAAAATCATACAATGTGATTTCCTAGATTCCTAGATAAATATAGCTAATGAGTGGAGGATAGAAGATTCTTAGACAAAGTAACAGGTCTGTGAGCGCTAGAATTCTTGTTTGTTTGTAGGTGCTAAATAATTATTTTCTGCACCATCGAACAAAAAAATTATTTAAAAATTATCCAATGTGAACTCCTGGATTTCTTTTTTACATTCTGTCTCTCACAGTTGAAGTGTACCTATGATGAAAATTAGGCCTCTCTTTTTAAGTAGGACATCTTGCACAATCGGTGGCTGTTAAATACTTTTTTGCCTCACTGTAAGTATAATAGCTGCTTTTCTGTTTCATGCTATACATTTTTCTTGGTAAGGATGTTTGTGCTAGCGCCATCATTCTGTGAAAATGTGGTGTTTTCACATTTCGGTCCATTTCTACTTGACACCCTACTGTCACCCTGCTTGAGACTGTTCTTTAATTGTAGGAAAGGACTACAGTTCTTGAATAGTTCCTTTTGTTAAGCTGGTTGAAAGCACTGAAGTGGCCCCAGGAACTTTGAAATCACTCACATAGCAGCTTGTTAGCTGCTAATGTTAGCATCAACTTTGGCGCAAATTATGGGTGCTAAACTAAAGACTACTTTAAAAGCTGCAAAATCTAAAATAACATGACCCGTCAAACCTGAACTGGATTATTCTAAACTGAATTCAGATTCTTTATGAAACTACTTGTGATTTTTAACACCTTCACTCTGTACAAAAAACTAAACACAACAAAAAGATGGGCATTCTTGGTTTTCTCAAAAAGTTAGCTAGGATCTTATCTCTTTTCCATGAACCCAACATATCGTGTATCATCTTGTCTCGTAAGCCGGAGGTATCAGTGCCCTGTAGTTCCTGTGTATCTGCACCTAACTCAAATATTTGAGGATTAACACAATAGTGCATTGTGTGTTTTCAGATAGACCAAAGGTGGACTGTTTAAAGCAGAGGGAGGAGAACCACCGCCACTGCAGGGGAAAACAGGATATTGTCGCCACATGCTGTTCAGTGTCAAACTTCTAAGGTGAGTCATGCAGCCACAGGAGCGTTAAAATTATTCACTTCATTAAAGCTTGCAATGAAATTGCATCAAATATGATCTTAATCCCTGAGGCCTGCTGAGCAGAGGCGGGAAAAATGTGCTTTTTTTATTTTAATTGAGAAATTATTTCAGTGAGAAAAATCTAATTAGACACTCTACTGTAGCTCAAACATCAATAATGAGGATAGTTTGATCTGGAACGGATATCTTGAACATAAACGAGAAGTTGTCCACCTCTGATTAGTACTGGCATAGACTGCATCCTTTCCAGCTTGCAACCATGCACACTCTCATCTGTGTGTTTGTGAGGAGGCAGGAGAGAAGAAACTCATGCATTTATTCCCACCCCATCTGTTTTCAATGCTGGAATGTTTCAAGCTAATTGCTTTCTAATTAGTTGTCAATAACAGACTCAGCTGGTGTCCCGAGTTTTACTGTAAAACGCCTCCTGACTTTTAAGCTGCTTCTCGCTGCCTTCTGACCCCACCCCCCACCACACACAGTCCCACCCTTACTTCCTCTTCTTCTGGCATTCTTATTAGCTCTCTGCTTTCACCACAGAGCCATGATAATGAATTTCACCTTTGAGCATCAGGAGGGGAGATCTGTGTGAAACTTGGCTAGGTGTCCACGGCTGAAAGTCTGTGCCAGTACGAGGTACGTATAGGCACGTGTTCCTGAGTGTGTCTGTGTGGATATGGCAGAGTAGAGCAAAAAATAATAGAGTCCTCCACCTCAGCATTCTATGAGCTGTAGAAGGGAGCTGCTATCATGGATCAGAGCTGGATATTAGCTAGGAAGTTAGGTAGAAACTTAGAGAGAAAAGCAAGGCAGATCTGAGTTTTCAGAGCAGAACACAAAGAACCAACCAACTGGTACCCCTCGAGGTCTCACCTGTCACCCTGATGGTGTAGTTGCTAATGAGGGTGTTGGTATGGGCAAGCCGGCACGTGTAGACTCCGGAGTCCTCATATGACACGTTGATGATGCGTAACATCCGTTGGCCCACTCGCGTCCGGTTGCCCGACACGAGTCCATTGCCATCTTTGAACCAGACGATGGTCTCCGAGGGGTCCTCCAGGTTGCATGTCATCTCCAGGGTGTCCCCCATGCCCAAGACAAAGTCCTCCAGGAATGCAGTTTCGCTGGATACAGAGTCTGAAATCAGAAAAGAAAAAAAAGCACTTTTTAAAAATTAAAACCAGTTAAGGCTGATTAAAAACATCTGAAAATCATACTAACTGGCATGGGCTGTTTACCACTGTCAAGCTTTGATGAAGTTTTTATTAATTATGCTCATATTTTCCTTCATACTATTGATCTGTTAAAGTCTATTAATGGGATTCCAGAGTGAGTGGAGCATTCTCCTGGTGTATGGAGCACAGAGTTGTGTAGACTTTCTTTGTGTCAGTTTCCCTTAGGTTACAATAATCCTTATTACATTTTAGCAGTAGTAGGAATTTGATTTTAAATTTAAAAAAATTACATCACCTAATAAATTTTTTGCATAAGGTGAAAAACAAAACACGTTATTTTGGTGTTTAAGCTCTAATACAACCTTCTGATGAAAGCATTTTTAAATAAAACTAAAACTGATGAACTCAAATCTTGTGACCTGTTGCTGGACTGTGTAATTACGTCAGCCACACTAACAGTTTGCTTCACCACTGCAGCCTCAGCTTGCTTGGCCATTTCTTAACAATCATAGCCTATTTGCTGGTGCAGAGCTAACAGAACTGTATTATAGGTCTGGCAAATTCTTTTTGTTGATCTAATAAATCTGGGGTTTCCCCCCCAACAAAGAGGATTTCTCCCTATACAATGATGTTTCACAATGAAAAAGAAACTATACTGTCTGCTTGACATTCTGCTCTGTTCGTCTGTGTATGTGACCCGCTCAGCACCCTGTGATCTACATCTTATATTCCATGGATCTAAAACAGAAATAGGCCAAAGTCACAGCTTTAGAAAACATTGAAATGAGCCACAGATGTATGACTGGTGCATCTCTAGGTGAGTTAAATGTGACACAGACACAACAGAAATATAAACCACAAATCGATTTTGCAGAGGTTTCAGACTCTGACCAGTAATTGGCAAATATTTATTCATGAATAAGTTCACATCGGTATAGAGCATCACAATGCTGATTCTGACATTCCTAGCTTTTACTGTTTTACATAAATATCCAATTTTCCTCCAAATCCTGTTTAAGAAGAAACATAGTCATAGTGCTTGCTACAAACAGGAAAAGCTGCTGTCGAGCCATCAGGCGAAGTAAAGCTTTCAGAAACAAACAGATCTGGGCTGTGAGGAAAGCCTCCTCTGTCAAAAACACCAACCTATTTATTCCTGCATGAAAAAAGTAGTGGAAAAATCAACATGTTTACCAACTTCACTAAAGATGATGACTAGCAGCGAGGATGGAGGAGACTGACACGTTTGCATACGACACTGAGGTTCTTTGTTCACTCGTCAGAGGTGTGTCTTTTTATTCATATTTTAAAGACACAATACTGCAATCATAGACGCTTAACATTCCTAATGGCAACAATTGAGCTGAACGTTCTGTTGTATTCAAGGACACAAAGGACACTTGTAAGGCTACTAATGCATGCATACTTTCACATGAGCATGTCTTCGACAACTTCTGTAACACATTACTCAACATGCACCTGTTTGCACACAAAACACAGAACCCATCCACCCCCGCCCCCTACCAGTACTGAATATAAGTGTGTGATTTATGTTGGCAAAGACACCCACTACCAAAAATGGCAGGAAGGACAAAAACATCCTTGAGCAGCGATTGTGAACGAAAGATGGCCTCAAAGTTCCGGGAATGGAACCCAGACAAGGGATATATACAATGCCTCGAAAAACTATTGATGGACAAACAGTAAGTGTTAGACAAAGTATTGTATAGTTGCAAAGCGAAAAGAACATTCATAGTTTTCAGTTTTTCTTTTTACAAATATAACTCTGAAAGGTGGTAATTTAACCTCAGTGTAAATCCAGCTGTTACGTGAAGGTTTGTTTGAGGACATCAGAGAACAAACTCTCTGGTAGGGCTAGGTTATAAAACGAGCTGCCTATTTTAATAGTTCAAACACCAAATATAACTCTTTATGCAATAATAAGCACAGTGGAAACCGTTTTAGCACTACCGCAGATGCTAATATCCACAGTCTTCCTTATTTCTGCTCTTGGGGGAACAGCCAGTCAACGTCAAAGTAAAGAAATGCGCCTCCTGGATTGGAAAACATCTGTGAATGAGTAGATTTTCCAGCAGTAATTTGGAATCACATTCCACAGAAAAATCTGTAAATATTGAGCCGGAAATAGGCTGTTATACCCACTGTACTGTAATGTTGTTTAGATTTATGGGTATTGGAGGAAATGGGGGTGGAGGGGGTTGGGGCGGGGGAGTAAAGAAGACTAACATTCAAGATTAGAAAAAATGTTTTTTTTATTTTTATCAATGTGTCATTCCCTTCCACTTTACAATAACATGCCACTTTGAGGAGGTCTGTCATATAAAATCCCAATAAACCCCAAGTAGGTTGTGATTGTACACAGACAAAATATGAAAACGTTCCAAGAGGTGTGAAAACTTTTGTAATCTATACAATGCTCTAAGTTATAGAGGAGTTAGTTCTGTGTGTAACAGGTAATACTGCCGCAGATAATACAAGATAAAACTCAACATTTATACAATCACAAAGTTTCTCTTCAAAGCGTTTGAAGGATTTAAAAGCTTTTTTCTCGGTAAGCATGCTAGAGGTGCTAAGTCAGTAATATACCAATGGGGGCTGTTCCTTGGTCTCTGGCTTCGACATCCAGATTTACAACACTTCTTTTGTTAAAACAAAAAGCTCCATTCAGGAGAAGAAGAAAAGAAAACAGTGAGGAAACAGTGCACAGAACATAAATTCAATCCCAGCATGAATGACTCTCTACCTTTGTATACGTCTGAGAAAGGAACCTGAGAAAATGGGCTGCAGAGTATTTTCAGGTCTTAAACATGCAGAAATGGGCTCTATGAGGTAGATAGAAAATTCTCCAGAGAGCCACAGCTCATATTGGACTTTATGAAGTGAAACCTCTACAACAGAGCCTCTTCTAAGTAAACAGCAGCATTCTTTGTATTCAGCATGCATTTTCTTTTTAAACCCAAGGTTCACCCAGAGTTCTATAAAATATTTCCAATCGTGACAGTTTAAGCAGCAGAACATATCCAATTAGCATTTGTTAACAGCAAGGCAGGATGGTGCAATGCATTAGTGGATCTTGTGCTTTGATCTTGGGGAAATATATAAGAAGAATATTCATTCACAACTTTGATGTTTACACTGCCACAAGCTGAAGAAATGCGACTTACAGCGAGAGCAAAACAAAACAAAGATAATAATAATAATAACAGTAATAGCTTGCATTTATATAGTGCTTTTTGAGGCCCCTTAAAGCACTTTACAACTCCATTATTCATTCACTCTCACATTCACACACTGGTGGAAGCAAGTTACATATATACCCTACATGTTCTAAATTTCTCAGGTGACACACAAAAAACAAAGCAATGCCTACTTTTCTCGTTTAGCATCCGGGCAAATAAATATCTGTTGCCGCTTCGGATTCTGAGCTTTGAAATGCAGATTTAAAGCTGCTGTGAATTAAAGTGTCTTCAGTGTTGATGGACCACACCTTTTGCTGTTCCGTGGCAGATCTACGTCTCGCGGCGCTTTAGTACAGACTGGCTCATGGTGAAAATCCTGTAGAGTGAGGCTGGAGGTTTAAAAAGAAGCTGCTCTTTGAGAAACAATAAAATATACTGCTCTGTACAAGTGCAATATGCCTAAAAAAATTCCTAATTAGCATCTGGGCACTTTCAGCCTCTGTAGGAACAAAAAGACAAAAATAATTCTTTTTTTTTTTTTTTTTAAACGGCAGCTGTGTAGCCAGCTGTGCCGATCTGTGCTTTTACTGAGGAGATCCAAGGTGGGAACTTATGGTAAACTACTCAAACTAAAACGTTGTATATCCCCATGACAGAATGCTGCATTAGTGAATATTCGTCACTTACACATTAACAACAGACTGTTGTGTTTGTTGTCGTTTTCTCAGCTGAGCAAAGTCTGAAATTTTATTGGTAAAGGCTGCAATTTGTTTTAATCAACCCGATCAATTAATCAGGCAGCTCAGCTGATGGTCAGTCCTCCATTATACTCTCCAAAACACGACAAGGCCTGCAAAGGAACAGGAAGATTGCTCAACCAAATTATTTACAAACTGAGAGTGAAACAAATCGCAGCTGATTTTTATTTCACATAGAAATAAACATTGCTCGGCTGAGGAAACATGTTCAAACTCCATGTAGACAAATACGATCTGATGAAGCTGTATCCCACCGACAGCTTTAAAATGACTAACCTGACCTATAACAGGGTCCCTACCTAACTAGCTGCTATCTTTAGAATGGAAAAAGAATCTGAGTTACATATGTTTTCAATATCAGTTAGATGTTTAAAAGGGACGTCAAAGAAGCTGTTTTATGTTTTTGTTGTGACATTATTGCGGTTTATTCAGGGTGCAACAAAGCAAAAGAGAGCAAGACTTAAAGCAGATAACAGGAAGGCTAATGGCACGTTCACACCGGTCAGCGCGTCCAGGCGTCAAATCGCTCAAACGGATGAAAGTCGACGCTTTAAAATTAAAACCCAGCTGCTTGCACACTTTGTAGTCTGCGTCGGCGCGTCGGGGCATCAACGCATCACATCATTACGTCAGCGTGCGGCCGTGGATTTGTCTGTTGCTAGTTGTTTACAACATGGCGGATCATGTCGATTGGCTTCGGTTTATTTAATTAATGAAGCCACACAAGCCAGACAACGTCGTCTAAACACATAAAGTTAAAAGAAAAATATTTAACTGCTTACCTGGCACTCCAATATCCTCCGATATGTTCCTCCAAATAAGATCCGATCTCTTCCTGTCTTTGTAAAGGGATGCCTTGGGATAGCTATAATTTTCTACAAATTCACCACAAAATTAACTTTTTCTACTAAAAGGTCAAAGCACCTTACTTTAAAAAAATGGAACGATCCCTTTCCAGTTTTCATGAGCCCAAAGCTCTTCTGGAAATTCACACTACAAACACTGAATGTGCTTATTTTTGTAGAAGGCAATGTGCTGAGAGTTTCCTTTCAGATCGTTAACGTTGGTTCAAGGCATGATGGTAAAGATCTCCGATAGTGAAAAAAAGGTGAACAAAGCGGATTAACCAGAGCTCTGTTCTGGCTTTCTGGTAACGTCCAGCTTCATATCAGCATCTCCACATTCCCGTAGCTTTCCCGTCCGGCGCAGCATGTGTAAACTGTTTGAGGGGAGCGCTGCAGCACTATCGCCGGAACCGAACACCAGCTGGAAGCAATGTGTGAGATCTACTTTTGAGTCTGTGTGCTATTGTGGATGTTGGTGCAGATATGTGCGTGTATGCACGATTGTAAACGAGGTACTTTATGTTTGTATGTGTAGTTCGGTGGCCCCGGCCGGATAGTCACTCCATAAATCAAGAGGCCCATGCCCTTCTGGCCCCTCTTTTTACCCTTTCAGAGCAATATCATAACAAATAGTCCTTCAGAATAATATAAAGTCTGTCTCTGAGATACTGGGGTGTGTTGTCTGTTAAAGTGCTGCTCAGAGCCTCCATCTTTTCTGTGTGTCTGAAGAGGTTTATTTATCCTCTACAAACTTCTCCAGGGGCCAGTGGGCAGGCCACGGCCCTAGGGATAAATAGCCCTCTTTATGTGGGAAGTCTTTCCAAACTTATCCCTCACTAACACACACACCCACACACACACAGAGGGACTGAGTCTAAGATCCTGGAGGAATAGGAAGAAGTATAGACTAGACTGCAGAGTCGTCTCTGTGATGTCTGTCATATCAGGCCAAGTTAACAGCTTATGGTTATTAAAGCATTTTAAAATACAATTTCTATATGCAACACTGTAGGGTGCACAGTCATCCTCAAACCATTTCACAATAGCTACTGATACATTCTCCTCCTCGTAGGTAACTACAGCTTTAATCACAAAATTAGCCTAGAGGCCCATTGTGACTCTGGGGGAGCTGCAGAGAGATCAACAGCTCAGGAGGGATTTGGTGCCAGGACAACAAATTCTTATTCTCCCAACAAATCTGGCCTTTATGCAAAAGTGGTAAGAAGAAAGTGATTGTTACAAGACAGCAATAAGCAGAAATGATTGCTTTGCCTAATGTTTAGCAAACTCTAACACTGCACTTCTCCTTGCCACCATGAAGCAGGGAGGTGGCAACATCATGATGTGGGAATACTTTTCTTGCAGAAGCTGCCCCCAGCTGATGGGACGATACTGTAGATGGAGCTGGTAGGAAACTTGTAATGTGACATAACGTCACATGAAGGGTGCTTCTATAAACTACAAATATTGTATAATAAAATAAATCCATAAAAAAAAATCCATGTATGATTGTTATTTTACTTTATAATTACTGACTACTTTGTGTTGTTGTATCACAGAGAATCCCAGTAGAATACGTTGAAGTTTGTGGCTGTACCGTGAGAGAATATGAAAAAGACACATTTGATGTTTATTAATGACATTTATGTTACAGTAGAAACTCTCACTGGTATTGTTTTACAATTAGATGGGTAAATGAGGGGTATCGATATGATTCTACAGATCGGAGAGGAAAATATATTTATCTGAACTTTGTACCTCACACTTAGCTGCTGAAGTGAGTTTGATTCTCTGCCTTGCTTCTTGTTTTCTTGTTCACTCACGCTTTTTATTTTTTTGCATCCACATCATCAGACAGTTACAAGTAACAGGTCTGGCTTTCCTAACAGGTACTTTGATTGAGTCGAGTAGAAAAGCAGCAGCACATACCTTATCTAAAGCCGTATCTGGGATTAAACCGCTTTGAAAGGGATGGATTCCAGATGCTCCGGGGAGACATTTATCTTTATCAGGCTCCCTTTTTTTCCTCCTCCTCACTACATTTAACTAATCATACGACAAGGCTGTGTTTCCCACATGTGCAGAGCAGGCTGCTCCCAAAGCAGCAGCAAACAATTCAGCAACAAATGGCCTGTTGCAGGTAATTAGTTTGCTTCTACTACTGTAAGAGACTGGATTCCCTCTATTGGAGCAGAGGGATCCATTCAGGGATCCGTCATGGCTCCAGATGCGTAAGGAGCTGGGACCATATGTACCGTGCAGGTAGGTTTGCAGATGAATGTGATTTGCATGTGCATTAACCCTTGCAGCAGTATTTGAGCTAAAATATTTCACCTCAGATGCAACATTAATTTTCCGCAAATATACTATTTACAGCTGTTTGATATAGAGAGGTTTCCAATAGGGCTGTCATAATTCTTTTAGATTAACCTCAGTTATCCGAGCAGTGAAATGACTTAAATTACATAGTTATGTGTTTGAATCTCCCAATTAAACTCAATCTAATAATTTGTGGCAGGACGTGAACATTTATGTCCATAAATGTTGAGAGCAACAATTCCCTTGTGACACAAAGGAGAGACGAGGATGGACAGGATCAGGAATGAGTACATCAGAGGGACAGCTCATGTTAGATGTATTGGAGATAAAGTCAGAGAGGCCAGACTGAGATGGTTTGGACATGTTCAGAGGAGAGACAACTACTTTATCGGTAGAAGGTTAGAGCCACCAGGCAGGAGGCAGAGAGGAAGACCCCTAAAGGGAAAAGCCAAAAGAGTAGTAGAAGAAGAATGTCCATCAATTTAATCTGATGGAGCTTAAGCCTTTTTGGATACAAGAATGGGCAAACATGTCACTCTCTGGATCAGGGGTCTGCAACCTGTGGTTCTGGAGCCAGATGGGTCTCTCTGGGCTCTGCACAGTAGCTGTTAATAACACTGACCAAACCTACTGTAAAACGGAGAAGTGTTTTTACATATAAAGGTGACAAAAATCCACAACAGAACTACTCAGATAAAGGCGGAAACAAAAACTTTTTATTTCATCATTTTCAGTCATGTTTGGCTACTAATATGGAATTCTTTCTGTAAAAGTTTCATAGTTTTGTTCTCCTACCCATATCAATATCAAGTTTAATTTTGCTGTACAGCAAAATTATAACAGTAAAAACTAAGACAAAAGGAAGAAATAAAATTCTTGCTCATAAAACCTATGTCATCTTCTTTGCCAAGGGTTTGTAGTTTTTTTTTTTGTGCTACACAAATTTTATTTACTAGCAGTGAGGGCAGAACGACTCTTTGGGTTGTAAAGGCTGCTGACTCCTCTAGATGTTCAAAGCTGGTAGAACATTTTCTTAGGGACGCTGAATGCAAATGCATGCCACACTGTTAAGTTTTCATTTTTAAGATAAAACTTCACAATTAGTCACCACGTTGTGTCAGAAAAAAATTCCCAGTATTGAAAAATGTGAAAAAGCTCAAGCGGTGTGAATAGATTTGCAAGTCTTTGTATGCATTTTTGTTTATCCTGTTTTCATTTTATATGTCTAAAAGATATCAAAACTCACTATAAATATCTTCAGAACCTTCCAAAGTGGTGAAGCCTGATAAACAGACTGGCTGCCTCAGACTGGGATGTCCCCAGCAGCAGCAGCTCGTCTGCTCGCTGCTCCCGCCAACAGATTCTTTAGCTTCTACTTCCTATGCTGAAAAAAACCTGCACCGGCTGCCAGCCGCTTGGCACGCTCAACAACCTGTCAGACTAGCCAGTATCACATGACCTTCAAACAGGATCTGTAGAGCCCCCCCAACCCATCCCATCCCATCCCGACACCCCACCACCCACACCAACCATCTCCTCCCCACATCAATAAAGACCACATTTTTCTTCCTCCATTTAAAAACTACTCAAATTGTAAATCTTGCTCGTCTCTGGAAAGTTCTCCTCTTCTTTCATTCTTTCCTCTATTCTCCTCTCCTTTCTCAAATGTGCAGTGAAAAACCCTAATCTCTGTTTAATACGGTTTGGCCGGATGTAAATACCTTTGGACAATGCCTTTAATCTGGGCCGGCCTGACAACCTCACACTGATGCAGAGAAGCCTGCCAACAGGAGAGGGGCTATAGGGGAGAGGCGAGGAATGGCTCGGCAGAGATCAAGGAGGAGAGGGGAAAAGAGATGGGAGGTGGAAGGGGGGGAGGGTCTCTCCACCAAGCTGTGGCGCTTCATCAGAAGAGCCCCCAAAACCAACTTAAAGATAGACGTTGGCTCTAAACATCCCGCCCCAGCCTGTGCCAGCATGAACCCCCCCCTGTCCTCCCTCCACTCCCGCTCAGGCCTGGACCTCTGCTCGGCTGCACTAACGAGCATCGGAAGCGACTGTACATCCAGAGTTTTTTGGCAGAGACCAATCTTCTTCGCTCCTTTCAGACCCTCATAGTCACCCACCGTCTCCCCTCCATCCCTCCTGCCTCAGAACGGGGCGTGGGTCTGGCCCATGGTAATTGTCATTCTGAAGACGAACTGGCCTAGTTTCAATTCAGCAGACAAAGTGTAAGAAGCTGGGCCCAAAAAAAGCCAAGATGTCTGCGAAAGTGAGTGTGGGGCCACGGAACAACATAATCACACAACAACACGAAGGAACCAATCTGATTACAAGGTGGCTTTATGAGGGATGAATGCAGACTGCAGAGCCTCTCATTTAGGCAGCGGGATCACTGCATGTTCTGGGAGCAGAGGTGATTTTACAGCATACTGATTGTGATTTGTATGAACGTTCCAAATGAAAGTCAAGATGACCTGGGAATGTCAACGTAAAAGTCCACTGACTTACAACTCCAGACGATGGAGGAAAGAAATTATAGGGACTCACAACATTGACCAAATCTATATATCAACTTTTGGAAAACTGTCTAATAAAAGTGAGTTATAAAATTGTCACAGCGCAGAATTTGTACTCCGGGTGATCTGAACCGATAAGAAAGAAAATAACTTTTCCAAGTTCAAAGTAATGTTTGAAGGCCTCTTATCCAGAACTCCAGAGACATGAAACATCTGATGGAAACATTTTTAAAACACACTTACACAGCATGAGGAGATGGCTGATTGAAATATTCAACTCTGATCTCTGGTGACCTCAACTAGAACCCTGCCATGACCTCCCAGGGTGCCAAGTGTGACCCCCCCTCACAAATACACATACAGACAGAGACCTTTTAAAGTACCCATAGATAATAGCAGAGATAGCAGAGTGTATCTGTGTGGACGGTGAAAGAGATCCCAGGTTTATGGAGTGTGATCAGTGGCCAGAAGAGCTTGTATTTAGAACACACACTCACAAATAAAATCTGAAAGCTAGAGTGGAGTTGGCAGTGTGCAGTCTCCCTAACAAGGACTCTGTCTTACAGAGAAGTTGGCAGCAAGGCCGAAGTTAAACCTCAACAACCTTTAGCTAATTAATCTGTCAGGAACAACAGATTTGATTGACCTGTCAGTTGCTTTTTATCAATCTGAATATAAACTAAAAGCATCAGAAGCATACTGCAGGAGGTTCTCAGTGATATTAAAACTATTCTTTCACCTCTGTTGGGGGACAATGTGGGTAAAACTCCGCCACCTTTTCATTTTTAGGTTTAATATTTTTCCTTTTAACTGTGAAATATGAGTCACACTTTGTTCACTGAACAAATGCAGTAACATCTTTTCCTTTAGCTTGTTTAAAAAAATATGATCTGTGCATGATACTGTATTAATTTGAGAAAAGTTTCTAAAGGCCTCGATATTCCACCAGTTACAGACCGAAAAAGACAACAAAGAAAAACTTTCCAAACCAAAGGAGAAAAAGGAAAAATGTTTGTAGAGATGGACAAAAACATTGGCTAGTAGCCCAACTCTAGAACGTCCATGACTGGCGACCGTCCAGTCGGAAACTCACAGATCAAAATTTTTTGCTAAAAAGGCAACATATTTTATGTAAAGGCTACCATGTCACGGTGACAATACATTTTTACTGAGTGAGGGAAAATGTAAGAAACTGTTTTCTACGAGATGTTGATGTCTTAATTCAGGTTGCGAGAGATAAAACTTTAAGCAGGAAGGCTGAACTACTAAAATGAAATTAGCTGATTTTATCCCCCTGGAAGTATTATGCTGTATAGAAAACGCATATTGGTAAAAATCTGGCGATACGATACTGTATGTATCGCGATTCAGGGGAGGCGATACGATGTATTGCGATACTATGAGTAAGACTACATATTGTAATGTTTAAAACTGAATTTAATGGTAGAAAAACAGTCACAGCATTCTAAACACTCCAACCTGGCTAGGCTAGAAACTTTTTTGTCTTTTAATTTCCTTTCTTCTTATCTTAAAGTTCTTAAAGAGAAAAACAGCTAAAGTTGGTATTGGAAGCTCAGACATTTACAAAATTGGCCATTAATCTAAACAATACATCACTAGTTCTTAGCAATTTTGCAAATGTCACAAAAGGCATTTGAATTTTTTTGGGATTTTATTAACCACAATACCAGAACCAGCACAAACATGATTATCAAATATTTAAGGTAAATTGTGAACATGAAGCATGACTCTATTGATTAATTTAACGTGAGAAAAGCAGCTGGAGGACCAGAGGTTGTCCTTGGATTGGGAACAAGAAGAAGTAAAAGCATATACTGCTCTGTGTATGGCACTGTTTATTAGTGCGGTGTTAATGCGTTGGCCTGACATAGGCGTGTGTGTAGTCAGCCTTCTCTGCCTGAAACCTGCTCTTCCTTTTAGCTGCCATGTGCTTCTGATCACCTGCAACACTCATAAAGGGCTCCCTATTAACATGTCCCTGGATAACCAACCTCCTGTTTTAAAGATTCTTCATACTCTCCTCGTTTGCTTAGTGACAATATTATACATGTTAGAACATTAATATTTACACACTACTGTCAAAGTGTTTGTTGAATGTTGAAGAGTCTTAATATTTTAACAAAAACTTTGTTTGATTATAGTCCTTCATATCATGGATAAATGCAACAAATCAAAGACGTGCACCAGAATTTGTGTGCACAATTTTTATGCTTGGAATGTTTGATCCTGCGATGAATTATTATGGAACTAGATCTATTTAGTAAAAATAGGTTCTGTAAATGTTTCAGGCTTTGAACAGAGCATGCAGAACCCCTAAAATTAAGTAATTAAACTTAACTTGTGGAAGAAGGGTCAGATGAGACCAAAATTAAACTTTATATCCTGTGCGGCAAATAATTCTGAACACACCATCCCACAGTGAAACATAGTGGTGGCAACATCATGCTGTGGTGATGCTTTTCTGCAGCAGGCACAGGGAAGCTGGTCAGAGTTGATAAGTACAGGGCAATCCTGGGAAGAAAACCTTTAGATGTTGCTGAAGACTTGAGACCGGGGTGACAGGTCAACTTCCAACAGGACAACGACCCTACCCATGGCCCAGTCAAAGCCTAGAGCAAAACCAGATTCAGAACCTGTGGCAAAATCTTAGAAATTGATGTTCACCAATGCTCTAAATCTAATCTTGAGCTATTTTAACACTGGAGAGGAACTTCACTTTCTGGCAGGACAACTCTTAACATAAAGCGAGAGCTACAATGGCACGGTTAAGATCAACAAATATTTTTTTGTGTTAGAATGGCTTAGTCAAAGTCCAGACCTAAATCCAATTGAGATTATGTGACAGGGCTAGAGAGTTGCTGTTCACAGATATTTTTTATCCGATCTCACGGAGCTTAAGCTATTATGCTTAGAAGAATAGGCAAAGGTTGTCGGCTGTAGATGTACAAAGGTGGTAAACATATACCCCAAAACTGCAACAACAGGTGGTTCTACAGGGTATTGGTTCAGGGCAGGCTAATACACCTACATGCCACACTACTTAGAAATTTTTTTCTAAAGGAAACTACATAATATTTTCCTTCCATTTCACATGTATGCATTGCTTTATGCATACATGTGGATAAAGCAATGCACATTTATTGCAATAGGTCAGAATGTTTATATTGTGTCCCACTACAGCACTGTCAGAAAATAACTGACTTTCCAAGATGTCAGTTTGCCAGCACAACACCTCAGGCTTAAAAACCTTCAGTTACTTCCTCATTCCCCAGTGCCACTGAGCAAAATACTCACATTAAACAGTTTGTTCTTTCTGCAGCTTAGCACTAGGAGCAAGGCTGTTAAATGTTTCTGTGTGTGTGTACGTACATTTCAGTCCTGTCACATATTCTGAGTTGTACTTGGGTATGGATTTTGATAAGGCCGTTTTAACAAGTGAATATACTTTGATCTAAACCATCACCCATGTTGATGGTCTCGAGTCTTTTGCAGTTTCTATGCAAGTTTTCCTTCTGGATTGCCTTGTATTTAGCTCCATCCATCTTCCCATCAACTCTGATAGGGCTTTTTTTACCAAAAAGGAACCAGTGCTAATTTGATGCCGGTGCCAGAGCCAGTCCTCGGATGGGTATTGTCGGTTCTCCGTCATAACGTCATCTAAAGCTTTGCAACACAACTGTATATGCCCACATGGAGAGTAGAAAACAGGAAGCACACGGACAGAGATAGATTTTAACAATGGAGGAGTTTACAAAGACCACAAAGCAAGAACCTGGGTCTCATCATTGGACCAACTCTGCTTATTTTTAGCTTCCACTGTTACAAATTAAAATAGCGGTTGTGCATTTTGCCTTGTTATGCTTTTTTAAACCCACCCCAACATCTTGGTTGCATCACCATGTGGGCGGGGGACATACCGGTTTTTAGCAAGCACCAGCTCTGGCCCAGCAAGGAGTTGATGCTCGGTTAAGCACCGGTTTGGAACTAAGAAATGGGTGCTTTGACGGTGGAAAACCAAAGAGCCAGTGCCAAGTCAGGCTCTGGCACCAAACCAGCACTGGAACCAAACCAGCACTGGAACCAGGTCGGAGGAAGAAATCCCTAAGTAGCCTCCCTGTCCCCACTGAAAGCAAGCATCCCAACAGCATGATGTCACCACCACCGTGTTTCATCAGGTGGATTGTAGGGACTGAAGACCAAGGCAAGACACAGTTTTCAGATATTTGTTTGGGAAATACTTTGAAAATCATGTACTATTTACCTTCCATTCCCCATTATCCACTGCTTTGTGTTGCTGTAACAAATAAAATCCCAATAAAATACATTGAGGCTTGTAGTCATTGTATGGCAAATGAAAAACGAGTATGAATTCACGAGTTATTCAGCTTTATTCACCTTTTTGTATGCTATTGTATCTCTGTTTCTGTGTTGCTCTCTTTCCTGTGGAGGTCTGCTTTCATGGTTTCTGTCAGTTAGAGCCCACTTTATCAGCAGAGTGTCAGAAAACCAAACCAACTCTATCACAGTTGTTTAAGTTGGCCCTTCCAGATAGACACCACCATTGGCCTATGTCTTGACCCCCAATCCCCACCCCCTAAAAACTCTAAGAGCTACTTCAATCTGAAGCAAGCTTTGGGAAATATAAAGATGAGCTTTTCACCAGTTCTGAATTTGTGTTTCTCAGTGATACGCACCAAACAGAGCGCTGTGATGAGGAGAAATCTGTCACATTAGGAAAAAATGTAGCCTATTACTAAATACCACATTCAAAAATAACAGTTCACGAGCAGAAAAAAAACCCCTTTGATGACAGTTATTTAAGAGAAAAAAATCCGTTCAGCTCTACTGTCACAGCGCCGCTGTCAGCCAGCACAACATCACGTTTCTCTCTTCTTTCCAGGGTGAAGAAGGCTTCCATTACACTCTGCAGACGGTACAAGGGTTTATTATTTTAGCTCTCCTGGCAAAATACCATAAGGG
This sequence comes from Valencia hispanica, assembly GCA_963556495.2. NCBI lineage: Eukaryota > Metazoa > Chordata > Actinopteri > Cyprinodontiformes > Valenciidae > Valencia > Valencia hispanica. The sequence goes on along the minus strand of OY747720.1, from coordinate 37,304,624 downwards.
AATACCGGGGGGTGTGCTGAGGGAGGGAATTTGGTTTCAATATTAGATGTGTCAGCTGTGCTGGATGTCGGGGAGCGCTAAACAGAAGCACATATGAGATCTCTGGATCTTTTCAGCAGTGAACAAAGATAGCTGGATGAAGCACCACAGAAAGAAAGGGGGAAAAGGAAGGAAATAAAGATGGAGAGAGAACTAGGTGACCTAATTAGACTGTATTAAGAAGGATGAAGGAACAGAGAGCAGATGTGTGGTAGCATGCATGGGGGAAAGAGGAGACAAAGAGAAGGATGGAAAAGAGGGAGGAAGTGGAAGGAAAGTTGAGGGAGGATGAAGATGAAAGAGAGCAGCCACATTTACAGTGTCGGGAGAACATGCACATCGTTGCCTCCCTCCCTCACCCTCTGACACATACAGAAACCCTTGTCTGTTGGCTCTAAGATTTTTATTCACAGAAATATAAATGGAGCATAGCAGAGCCAGACCACAGTTCTCCTGGTTAGGGGTCAGAATGACAGAGAGACACAAAGGGAAAGCTCATCAAGAGAAACAATAAAACGTGGCAACTAAACACCTGACTGGAGGTTTGGTTTGATTTGTTTGGGTGACAGTGACAGTGTTTAGGAGTGAGAATGGGTGAATGTGGCTCCACTGAAGTTCAGTGCATTTACCATTGAATATTTACATTCTGATCTACATTGTTTCAGGTGAATAATTCAGTTCAGTGCAGATGGAGCTACACACCTTATTGGTGCTGAAACCTGCAATTCATATTTTCAGTATAATTACATGTACGATTACACACGTTCCAGTCTTTTGGATGGAGTCTCACTGCACCAGAAGCCCATAGCTGACATAAGCAATGTTTCCATTATCTGAACTTCAGGGAAATTTAACCGGATCTTTTTCTGGCAGGGTAAATCAGTCCGCCTGGTCCTCTTAGCCGTCGTGTCTCCATACAAAATTGGCCCTTTAAGGAATTCCATGACTGTTTCTGCAGTGAGTGGCGTCACTGATCAGCGCCAAAAGGCTCCCACAGCAGCAGAAAATAACAAGAGATCGACAATAAAAGAAGCAGGGATTGTTGCCGCCATTCTGGTTGCTATGTCGTTATAAACTGCTTCGTCAGCAACTTCCAATTTTACAAACCCGAATGTTTGGCGACGTCTACTGATATAATTTCTCTCTGAGTTGCGAACTAATCAGCATAACTTATCCACAACTCCTGCCCAGCGATTCTACCGAGCCATTTCCGAGCACATGCCCCGAGACTGGTACTGGGTTGGTTCCTGAAACGGCCCTAAAAACGGCCCTATCGGGCCGTCCTCGTGTATTAGAGGCGCGCATACCGTTAAGTTCCGGTAAAGTTATCCTGAAGTTCTGATGGTGGAAACGTGCCTATCGTGCAAGATGCTAACTGTCCCAGACAGTGTTGGAAAGACTAGAGCGAGGAAAATGTGGGCAGATAATTGTCATCACAGAATTCAATATTATATCGCTAATGCATAATTTTCTAATATCGTGCAACTGGAGTGGAGAGAATGTGTAAATATAACAAAGGGAACTGGTAAGCATTAGGGATGTGTATTCACAAAAATCTGGCGATACGATAAGTATCACGATACATTGGAGACGATACGATATATCGCGATACTGTGAGTGCGACTATATATTGTGAATTTTAAAACTCAATTTAACAGTAGGAAAACTGTCACAGCATTCTAAACACTCCAACCTGTTTCATACTTTAACACGTTCAGTTTTATTACTAGATCTACTTGATCCACTGGAACGAAGAAGGTGAAAACAGCCACCAACTACCTGTCATACTTTTAATTTTACTATAAAAATTTACTGTGATCATTAATGGTTCCATTCAAATCCTTAAAATAAAAAAAACAGATTTTTTTGTTTTGATTATCGATACAATATCGGGAAATAAAATATTGCGATATATCGGTGTATAGATATTTTCTTACATCCCTAGTAAGCAAGTTGAAGCCAATATATGACACATTATCAATCTGAAAATGAAACTGTTTTCTATTGAATGAAGCTCAAAGCATGGAAACACATGGTATCAAACAGGCTTAGACATGCATAAGGTGTATTGGCTGCATTTCACAACTGCAAATCAATTACGCAATTCTTTGAAAAACATGCAGCTCAATAAAAGCTGGCAGTAAATCTAGGAGACAGTGGGCCAGATGCAAATAATGATAAATAGAGGGTGAGAAGACAGATAACATTTAATGAAAGGCAAAACTGAAACAGCAAAATTTACCTCCAGCTTCAGCTGCTAAAAAAAAAAAAAAAAAAAAGGCCCATGTGCCGATTCTCAAATAACAGCCTTACAGATATGACACAACGAGACCTTCTGTTCTCCCTGTTGTCTGCTTGATCTGTTAAGTATCTCAACAATTGCCTTAAGGGGGAGTTTTGTAACTAAAAACCTGCCGTATGTCAACACCACTGTCAGCCCACAGGCCAAGAACTGCCCTGAACCGCAGCCAGGGGTAGAGCGGAGGGCATGTACAGGTGTGTATGAAAGTGTGTGTGTATGTGCCTCAAAGACAGTATTACCATGTAACACAGAACATGCAGCTACGAGAGGAACTTGAAAGCAGATGGAAACTTCAAAACATCAACAAAAAAAGAGAAAGTAAGCACATTTCTGGGCAAATTATGGCTTACAATGCATTTCCTCTTCAATACCCCTTTGTATATGTACACTGAAAGTAGAGAGAAACACACAAAAATAACAGAAACATGAAGATGGCAGGGGTTAGACATGGGTAGAGCTATCTTTTCATCCATTATTCATTGAATGACTTGTGGAGAAGATTTCAAAGGGCATTAATGAGGTATAATAATACACAGACAGGTGAGAGCTGGACAAGGTCTGTATGAGGCCCGCTGGCTGAAAGGGACCTGCTGATCTGCAGCTGACAGCTCAGATTTAATAAAGATTTGATTAAGTGCACATTTAAAACCAGATAGTCCTATGCAGTGGGGTTAGTCTTCCAAAACCAAAACTTATAGAGCAGTTCAAAGATTTCTTAAAGGTTTCTTCTGTTGTTGCTTTGTGTCACCTACAAAGCATCCTGGCCCGATGTGAAAAGGTTACCACCCCTGGGACCTAATAACTGGTTGTACCATTCCTTGTGGCAACAGTTAACATCAACTGGTAGTGAGTTTTTAAGATCACTGTGGAGAAATGTGGGCCCACTCTCGTTGCTGAATTGTTTAATTACAGCCACACTGAAACATTTTCAAGGCCTGGTTAAGTTTATCCCACAGCATCTGAATCAAATCAAATCAAATCAAACTTTATTTATGAAGCGCTTTTCATACAAGAAGTTGCATCACAAAGTGCTTTACAGATTAAAATGACCCCACATAAAACCACCTTCCCTTCCCTCCCCCACAGATTTAAAAGCATGGTCACAGTTATACCCCCCTCCCCCCAACCCATCTCCCATGCACACACACAGTTAAAAGAAAAGGTAAAAAAGGACATTGGGCCGAGTGCAGAAGAACCATGCAAGGAAACGCCATCAGAGGAGCCATCTGCCCCGGCAGCAGTAAATTAACAGCACCAGCCGAGGCACTGACACAGGGCACCCAGTGGAGGCAAGGCCAAGACCCCCACCTCCACCCAAGCTCCACCCGGAGAGCACCCAGGCAGCTACAGCCGACCACCGCTCCCGGGGCAGAGGGCTCCCACAGAGGAAACACTGGAACGGGGATTAAGATAAATTAAAGTATAAAAAGAAACGGTAAATTAATGTGCTAAGATTGAAAAGTAAAACTGATAAAAATATAATCATATAAAACATCCAAAGCAATTAAACAAACAGTGATAAATAATAATCAGTTAAAAGCTAAGCTAAAAAGGTGAGTCTTGAGCCTGCTCTTAAAAACATGAATATTCTCTGCAGCCCTGAGGTTCTCTGGCAGCCTGTTCCAGAGGTGAGGGCCATAAAACTGGAAAGACGCCTCGCCATGCTTGTGTGTCCTGACTTTTGGGGTGACAAGGAGACGGCTGCCAGAGGAGCGCAGAGACCGCGAAGGTTTATATGGTAAAAGCAGTTCAGAGAGATAAGAAGGCCCAAGACCATTAAGACACTTAAAAACCATTAAAAGAACCTTAAAGTCGATCCTGAAATGTACGGGGAGCCAATGCAATGATTTTAAGACCGGTGTAATGTGCTCCCGCCTCCTGGTCTTCGTCAGGACACGTGCTGCTGAATTTTGTAGTAGTTGTAAACCTGATATACTCTTTTTGGGAAGACCAGAAAGCAGGGCATTACAGTAATCAATTCTACTGGAGATAAAAGCATGCATCAGTGTCTCCGTATTGGCCCGAGACAGAATGGGGCGGACTCTGGCGATGTTCTTTAGTTGATAAAAACCTATTTTAGTGATATTTTTTATGTGAGGAATAAAAGTCAGCTCAGAGTCAAAAATCACGCCCAGGTTCTTCACTTGTAAAGAGAGATTAAAAGACAGTGATTGTAGTTTTGGTAAAAGTTTCTCTCTCTGAGCCTCAGGACCGATGACTAAAACTTCAGTTTTGTCCTGGTTGAGCTGGAGAAAGTTTTCTGCCATCCAGGATTTAATGTCTAAAATGCAGTTAAAAAGTGCATCCATTGGCCGTGTGTCATCGGGAGACATGGAGATGTATAACTGTGTATCATCAGCATAACTGTGAAAGTTAACTCCATGTCTCCTGATGACGCTGCCAAGAGGGAGCATATAAAGGTTAAAAAGCACTGGGCCTAAAATTGAACCCTGGGGCACACCACATGTAATCCTATGGACCCTAGAGGAGCAGGTATCTAAACTTACCATAAAAGTCCTGTCTGTGAGATAGGATGTGAACCATTTGTGAACAGCACCAAAGAGGCCGATCTGTTTTAAACGGGTTAAAAGAATAGTGTGATCCACTGTATCGAAGGCAGCGCTTAGATCCAGTAGAACCAACACTGTCACCTTCTGAGCGTCATAATTTATTCTAAAATCATTTAAAATCTTCAGAAGGGCCGTCTCTGTGCTGTGGTTCACCCTAAAACCAGACTGAAATTTCTCCAGGACATTGTGCTCATTAATAAAATCGTTAAGTTGAATTAAAACTAGCTTTTCTAAAACCTTGCTTAAAAATGGTAAGTTAGATACCGGTCTAAAATTATTAAAATCATTAAAATCTAAATTGCTCTTCTTCAGCAGGGGCTTCACTTCCGCCCCTTTAAAGGCGGCAGGAAAGACCCCCGTCTGAAGGGAGCAATTCATCATGGTTAAAATCTCATCCCTAAAAGATTCATAAAATGGCTTAAAAAATGAAGTGGGAATCGGGTCCAAAACACATGTGGTGGGCCTCACTGAGGAGAAAACTTTATCAAGAGTCCCAGCTTCTACCAGGACAAAACTGTCCAGCGTTTCCTCTGGTAGAGACACACATTCAGATTTGTCTAAAACCATGTTACACTGAGAAGATAAAATATTACATCTGATGGTGTCTACCTTCCCTCTGAAGTGGTCTGCGAACTCCTCACAAAGAGTGTTTGAGGGGGTTTTCTGAAATGCATTAGTAGCTCTGTTAAAAAGTTTATCAATGGTGGAAAAAAGGATTTTAGGATTATTTTTATTGTCTGATACGATTTTTGCAAAGTAAGCATTTCTTGAATTTCTTACAGCATTATTATAGGATTTGAGAAGTTCTGTGTATAATTGATGGTTTATCGTGGTTTTATTTTTTCTCCATTTTCTCTCTGCCGCCCTGCAGTCCCTCTTTAGTTTTTTAAGATTGTTATTTCTCCATGGCGCTGCAAGTTTTGAATGTGACCGTTTCACTCTAAGTGGAGCCAGCAGGTCAAGAGCGGACTGAAGTCTTCTGTTAAAATCACTGACGATAAAATCACAGGGGGCAGGTAAGAGAGTAGGAGGAAACTTTTGGAAAACTTCTAGAAAACCTGCAGCCACTTCAGGGGTTAGATGGCGCTTCCTGACAGTTCTCACAGAGGTCTCCTGCTGGATAAAACTGGTGATGTTAAAAAACACGCAGTAATGGTCAGAGACAGCCAAGTCAACAACAGAGGACACACGGGTGGACAGGCCATGCGTGATGACCAAGTCCAGGGTGTGTCCTCTGTTGTGAGTTGGCTGCATGACATGCTGACTAAAATCCATATAATTCAAAATATTTAAAAATTCTGTTGATAAAGGGTCTAAAAGGTTATCCATGTGTAGATTAAAATCACCAGCTAAAATGATCCTTTCAAAGGAGTTGTACAAAATTGATAAAAACTCTGAAAATTCTTGAATAAAAAGTGCACTATTTTTAGGAGGCCTGTAAACTGTGACACATAAAATCTGAGGAGTGCTAAAAACAGTTGCATTATATTCAAAAGTACTAAAATTATCAAATAAAACAGGTTTGGCAGAAAGCGTTGATGAACTAATAAAAGCAGTTCCGCCTCCCCTTTTGCAACTCCTCGTGGAATAAGTGAAGTTAAAATTTGGTGGGGAGGCCTCTGTAAGAACAACAGGGGCATCTGTACTCAGCCATGTTTCTGTTAAAAATAAACAATGTATATTATGATCTAAAATTAGGTCATTTATTATAAAAGTTTTATTCAGCAGAGAGCGGACATTTAAAAGTGCCATATTAATAGTGGTTGGAGATGGAGTGACTGTATGATCTACTGGGTGTAGGACTTTTGGTAACTGTTTGAGATTATTAGAGTTGCGTTTGCTACGTTTTTTATTATTTGTCCGCTCTCTGCTGATAATAACGGGTATAGATGATTTAGGGCAAGGTCCAAGTCCGATATGTGAATTACTGTTAAAATCAGAACTGAGTTCATAGGAGCAGGGACCAGCTGCACATCAGGATGTGGCAGAAGGGGCATGGAGGGCAGATGCAGCTGGGGCTGGTGTGGTAGACAGGGGGGGGCGAGGGAATGCCAGGCTCATTGACAGTATGCGGGCACCCTGTGTATTAAGATGTAGTCCATCTGGACCAAACAATTGACTCCTGCCCCAGAAAATGTTAAAATTGTCCATAAAACCAATATTGTGCATCACGGTGGCAGAGGAAAGCCAGGTGTTAAGAGATAAAAGTCTGCTAAAACGACCAATACCTCTGCCAACAGTGGGGGTGGGGCCAGAAATAAAAACAGACACATGTGTGTATTTTAAAAGATTAAACAAATTAATAAAATCCAGCTTCAGGAGCTCAGATTGCTGTTTACGAATGTCGTTGGTTCCAGCGTGAATAATAACTCTACTCACAGATGGGTGATGTTGGATATGGTCCAGGATCTGTTCAGTAATATCCTTTACGGTGGCTCCAGGAAAACACAGTGTGACCGCTCCTCTCATCCTTACATTCCTGATAATAGAGTCTCCAATGATGAGCGTGGTGGGCGGCTGGTCAACAAGTTGATGCTGGGCAGAGGATCTTTCATCGTCCAGGACCAGCTGGATGTTGGGCGGATTAGCTTCCCCAGGACTGCAGCGATGTGTAGTCGGCGCCGAGGGCTCGTTCCGTGGGTTCGGGGTGTAGTGGAGCACGCCTCGGCGAGTCCTGGGTTTAGCGCGACGTGGAGGGCTGCGGGAGCCCGGCTGCTGCTCCGGCTGCTGGGAGGGGATGGGCGGCAGTCCTGCAGAGCTGCGGTGTTTCAGGGCGTCCGGAGGGACAGTCAGAGGAGGAAAGTCGTGCTCCAGGGCACCGAAGCGGTTTGACAATGGGAGGCCGGGTGAAGGAGAGCGGTGGCGGCTGCTCCGGGCCCCCCCACCGCGGCCGGTTCCGACCATGGACCAGACACCCTGGAGCACCGGTGTTGAGCTGATGGGGGCTTTTGGCTTTGCCCCCAGATGGAACCAGCAGTCCTCCTCTGCAGTTGTTGTTACTCCTCCGGCGTTCGGCAGTCCGAGTCCAGCGATGGATTCCCCCTCCGCAGCTTCACCGGGCTGGCAGGGAATTGTGTCCGCCAGCTGAGCACTGTTGGCGGCGGCGAAAGTCCGGCCGAAGATGATGTCCACGTCGCGCTCGTAGTCCTGGATTTGATGGAGCGTGGAGATCCTCTGCTCCAGCTCCAGAACTTTTTGTGTTAATTTAAAACAGCCATCACATCCGGGGGTGCAGGTGAGTGAAGGCATGACGAAATAAAAAGTAGTCCGTGCTCGGATAAAAAACGCCCCCGATAAAAACAAGTTGCTAAAAGTCAGTGGTGTTAAAATCGGTTAAAAACAGTCATCAAAACGATTTAAAACCAGTTAAAACCGTGTTTGTTAGGGAGCCTAAGTTTGGCAAGTCTCTCTGTAGAAGGACGCCGACGCATGCGTTTAGACTAAACTTTCAATTAGGATTTTTTTGTTGAGCCATTTATAGATTTATAGATGGAATTGCAGCTGTACTTTGGATTATTGTCCTGCTGAAAAAACCCAAGTGAGGTTATGAACTAATGAACAGACATTTTTTCTTCAGAATTTTCAGGAAGAGAATATTTTTTAAGGTTCCATCAATCATCCAAATCCTCCAGCAGCTATACCTTCTTCCTACCACTGTCTCAATCAATAGAATATTTCCCTCAAACTCTTGGGGTTATTGAGATGGTTTTGGCCTCTCCCTTGGAGGACATTTTTGCCCAGTCTCTTTCTTATTGCTGAACCATGAACACTGACCTAAACTGACCAGTCTGGTTTGTTTAGATTTTTTTTTCCACTTAATAAATAAAGCAATCAATTAAAAAGCTGTGTTTTGTATTTGCTCAAGTTTTCTTTGTTTCATATTCCAATTTATTTATATCCCCTACAGTCTATCTTTTTTCAGATCCAGTGTGGTAATGTAATGTAACAATGTGTTAAGAAAGAGGGCTTTCCACTTATGATTCGGTTAATCATTGAATAAGTATGATGAGACAATTTTTCTTTAAGATTTTGTTGCATAAAAACATAAACACACACTCTACATAAAACTACAACATAACAATAATTTACCAAACGTTCTGTGGACTCATAGGAGTTTACAGAAACTTCTGTGATCTTGTACTAAATGGGAGCAGGGCTCAGTGTTTAGCTCCTTTACTAACAAGCGTCTTAGGTGTCTACTGGATTACCTGCATCACAGAGTCAACACAAAGCAGCCCTTGTTTGAGAAATCAGCGTTCTCTAAAGCTTGTTTGACCTGTATGCTTCCCACGCTTGCCAAAAGATTTCCTGATAACGTTGCCAGGGAAATGCACATCACACAGGGACTGAAAAGCGGACGTCTTTCTGCTGGAGAGGAGGAACCGCTCAGAGCAACATTAACCCTAAGTTGTGATGAACGGCCCGATTTTTTCATTGCTCTTGTTAAGCCCACACATGGTGCATATAATAGGATGATTACAGGGCAATGATGTACGGTGCTTCATGGTCCTTACATGTATGTTGATATTCTGGAAAATAACCCGCCACATGCATACAAGAAGGGGAAAAAGAACCCCATAAAGCAAAAAAAAAAAGCTGCTCTAAAAGTTCCAGAGAGATATTCCCTGTTATCTTTTGATTTCAATTTCATTACAGAGCACAAAGCTGCCCCTTCCCCATTTGCTGCTGCACACTGCTGGTTAGCTGGCTAAAACAAGGCTACTACTGTTTCCCTTACAAAATAAAAAAAGACAGACTAGGTTGTTGGTTTGGGAATAGTTCTGGTCAAAATTGTTACACTTATTTTACTCTTTGAAAAGCAAAAATGTCAAAAAATGATCCAAATAAACATGATAGTTTTGGTGTAAAAATTAAAGGAGATGTACCTATTACTCATATTACGGTAACGCTTCTTTATAACATGAGCGGCATGTCAGATAGGCAACCATGGGCAACACAGGCTACCTGAGCAGATAGTCTGACTAATTAACTAGCTAATAGTTATAGATGTGTTACACAGAGCAGTGCAGCAATTATACTGCACATTAAACACATTTCCTAGAAAGCACTAATTTAAATAGGTATTAATTCTATGGTTATGCTTCAGTTCATACTTTTGCTGTAATACCATGGTATTTTTACCAAGGTTTAGTTTCTCTTTGCATGCACTGCAAACAAGATCAGACATTTTGGTCCAACTAGAAGCAGAAATGATTAATATTCTGATTTTTTTGTTTTGTTTTGGTTTTCAGAAAGTCTACATGCCTATTTGATGACAGCAAGCAACGAAGGTTATGCAGCTCATAGACCTTTGGTTATATGGACATCAGCCTTATGAGAAATTATTTCTGTTGCATGACTTAACCATCTCTTACATAGCTGTATAGAGATTAGTCATGTCCCTGAAGGTGTCTTTAAATGATCAAAAGCACTTGGAGTAACTCACAACGGTGTAAATGAAGGTCTGAGAGCTGCGACTTTGCTCAGATATAGTTTATCTGGGTGGAATACATGTCCACTGATTGAACTACACTTTTTCAGACATTTGTTTCCCAGAAATCAACACCTTACTACAATGCCTAAAGTTCCTCAGTCCTTCTAATTTGAAATGTTATGTAATCTGGATGCATCGCAGAGGCAAGGCAGAATGGAAACACAGGTAAAGCATTTTTGAAATTAAAAAACAAGGAGACATATAAAAGTCACAGCAAACTCTAGAGTTTAAACAAATACTGAGGCTAAGGGTCTATTTGGGTTATACGCCTTAAATATGGAAGTATAAATATATAAAAATAAAATACATCAATCGGCAGCTGACCAAAGTTGTAGAGTTTTGACTATATGAGTGCTTTATGTGGATCAGCAACCATATCATACCTAAGCTCTACCAGGTTGGACTAACCACAACACTTGTTGGTGTAGAAGTAGTTACTGTGGGGAGGGCATTCAAATGTAGCTATTTTGAGCATCAGTTGGCTGTTTAAAATGAAATAAAAGCAAGCACAAAGTGTAAAAAGCATTTAAAACCAAAACTGTTTTCTACAGAGTAAAGTCAACTGTTCATCCAGGCTGAGTCTGCATTCTCTAGGGAATTTGTTTTCTTTTTAAAATAAGTAAGACGTCTTACAGCAAGTGCTTTCCCACACATGGAGGGATGTCACCTCTGCTCTTATAATAAATTATTAATATTTGCTCACAGTAGAAAGCAGAGCAAAAAAAACTATCTATTATTGTATTGGCTGATCAAAGCTAGTCAAAGACTGGACATCCAAAATCTGTTTCAGATCACTCTGATCGGTGAGTCTTCCATTTTAATAAAGCAACCACTGAATATTATAGGATGATTTGTCACTTGAGAACTGCTGCTGTACTTTCCTGTCCTCAAATAAATCAAGAGTGGTTTACTTCATGTGGCTAAAAAGGCCCTACAAAAGACGACCAATGCCTGGTGACTGTATGCGAGATCAGCAATAACATTAAGTCGACTTATTTAAAGTTGTATGGTTTCTCTAAAGCCGTGTGTACTGATGTGCTACAGATGCTAAATACATCAAACCTTTCCCTATTGTGTGCTAAAAGGCAGAATCATGTTTTCACTGAAGGGCTTCAGCAAAACTACTTTCTGCATAAGCTGTCAGCTATTCTGAGACTCACACACACATAGACACACACACACACACACACACACACACACACACACACACACACACACACACGTACACACGCAATACCTTCCAGAAAACACTGTGATCATCAAAGACTTCATGAACGCAGGAGAGGCTTTCAACTGGCAAGAGCGTGCATTGGTTCATGTGCAGGATAGAGGAGAGAAAGAAATGCACGAAAAATGAAATTTGACAGAGAAGAAGAAGGGGACTGACGATGTGTGTATATGAGGTTGTGCGAAAACAAATTTCTTGTTGGCCCAAGCAACCCCTGCAGACATTAACTGTGCTTAGACGGGTCACTGCTCTCAGACATGTCATTCAGCTCTCTTCACTCAAAAACCACAAAATAAAATCTAGTGCAAAAAAAAGTACCTTCAGAGTTTACCAATGGAATAGAGTTCTGTTCTGTAAAGACATTTGTGATTTGTTAGAGAACATCTACGACAGACCACTCAGTGATACAGCGGTGAAGTTTAACCCAGGGATGAACTGCGAATCTAACAAAAAAAATGGCCATCAACATTAAACTGACAGGGTTGGCAAAGCAAGCATTTATCAGCTGCAGAGATCCACAATGACTCACAATCATGGCAATGTCAGTATATGCAATATTGATATCAGAAAATATCACCACTACTAATACAAATATTTTAGGTGCCATGCATTACATCTTTTTTTTTTAGCCAATCAGAAAGCTGAGGGAGAGCTTTGGGAACATTGTGATCATGGAAAATAAATAGAAAAGTGAAAAGAATCAGGATCAAACTGTTAATGTTACGTCTTCATATATCTGGCAGCCCTAAACTAAAGCCTTAAGGAGATTACCATAATAAGCTATGTAGAGGACACTGCAAATATGCTAAAGAAGGTGCTCTGGTCACTGGTTTACATGGAAAACTCTTCCCATGATGGAAAACAACGCACATCACCTTGATCTTACCATCCCTATAGTGTAAACAAGGTGGTGGCAGGGTCATGCTGTGGGAATGCTTTTCTTCTGCAGAGACAAGAGAGTTTATCCTAGATAAAAGGGAGATGGATGGAGCTACATACAGGGCAATCCTAAGAGAACCCCTGTTAGATTAGGAATATAAGAAATCATCGATACGCCGATGTATCGCAATATTTTATGTCACAGTATTGTATTGATATTCAAAAGCAATGTATCGATTTTTATTTTTAGAACGTGAATGGAACCATTAATGATGACTAGTGTTTGTAGCAAAATTAAAAGTATGACTGGTAGTTGGTGGCTGTTTTCACCTTCTATGTTCCAGTGGATCAATTAGATCTAGTAACAAAACTGGATGTGTTAAAGTATGAAACAAGTCGGAGTGTTTAGAATGCTGTGACAGTTTTTCTACAGGTAAATTTAATTTTTAAAAATCACAATATATAATCCTATTCATAGTATCAAAACATATTGCATCATCCCCCTGTATTGTGCTACATATTGTTTCACCTGATTCTTGCCAATTCACATCCCAATGTTAGAGACTGCTAAAGACAGGAGATGTTTGTGGGGCACCTTCTAGAAAGAAGATCTAGAGCTGGTAGAGACATGAAGTATTAACTCGGTATTACACCACACTTTTTAATTTCACTTTCCTTATACAGTCTAATTACTAGGGGGTAAACAAAAAATCATGGTTTGGTACGTTTTCAGTACACTTTAATGAAAGAAATATTTTGTTATGTTCTATAAATTAAAAAAGAAAATTAAAGTATAAAATGTACAGAACTGATTGGGTATTTTATTAAATTACAATGTCAAAATGTCACATACAACCACAAAAGGCCACCAGCAAGAGGTGTGGGGGGGGTGGGGTGTGTGTGTGTGTACGCCTGTGCATGTGTGTGTGTTCAGTGACTAAAGGTGGGAGAATGATCCTGACAAATATACAGTCTCAGTTGTTCGTCACTACTCTCTCACATCAGTTAACCCGGCTTTCCAAAATGCCCTTTTCCGTTTTTTTTCTAACATCTGAGAACGCCACCAGTCTTTGGAGAAATAAACAACAGTGCAGACTTAATGGAAACAAGGGACTTCACATTACACTCACTCACACACACACACACACACACACACACACACACACACACACACACACACACACACACACACACACACACACACACACACACACACACACACACACAGACCACAGAACTGCCTTACTTTACTAATGCACACATAAAAAAGCTGGGAATAGGTCTGGAAATGACTCTAGAAGCCTTTTTAAAGCTCCTTTCATGATTATTTTTTAATGAGCTGTTCTGTTCTTTGGGTTAGATTTTGTTTTTTTTTCATAAATGAAATTACATGCTTTCAGGGCCTTCAGTGGAATAAACCCTCCATCTAAATAATTACAGGTTTTATATTTAAAATCTTCCATAAGTGAAAGGCAACCATTACGTTTTTTTTACAGCAGAAATAGCTGGGAGAGATCTTTTTTCCAACCAAAAACATTCATTACCCACACTCAGTGGTCAAAAGTGTATATAGACAATCTAAAACGAAAACAAATTGACAAGACAACATTATTAAAGCTGCTGTGTAGCCTGTTACCTTTAGGTTAATATTTACGACCTGTTAGCTTTCAAGGACATTTCACACACACACACACATATCCATCTACCATCCACCTCTTTACACACACATTCACAGACAGAAAGCATAAAGCTATAAGGAACTTCACTGCTCAGGGCTGCTGAGGCTGGCTGAGGGGAAATAATGCCATCTGCCAGTAAATGACAGTCATTTTGTCCCCACTGCTCGTCCATCTGTGGACATGGGGAACACTGCTGGAGGCCAACAGGCCGAGGGGGAGACGGGCCACAGTCTGGGCATACCTACCAGGCCCGGGGGAATCACAGGCTCTCTGTGACGTGCAGAAAAGTGCTATGATGATAGTTCATCATTAATGTCAACATCATCAATAGTTTTTAGTCAACTAAATAAAGCTGCATTTTTATAAATGCTGAATACAAATAGATTCATTGCCCAGATTATTATTAGCAGAGAAGCCCTGAGGAATCAGCTGGTGACCACAGTTGGCAGTTTTTCATTTTGTGGCCGGCCACTCGCAAATTTCCAAAGCCCAATCTACGCCCCCCCCCATCAGTGAACGCAGCATAATGAGTGCTCCCGCACAATTCGTCGAGTTAAAAAAGATCGTGGATTAGCCTTTTCCAGTGCTGTTATAGATGAGGTCAGAGGAAGCACACAGATGTAAGGTGTTCAAAAGGAAACAGTATTTTCTACCACATGTCAAGAGATGTTTGCAGTTCACTCAGGCTGAGAGAGAAAGAGCAAGACTTTCAGCAGATAACAGGAAGGCTGTATGCATTATGTATGCTGTATGTACAGCTTCCTGCTGTCACAGGTTGATGTGCCCCTGGGCAAGGCACCTAACCCCAAGTTGCACATTTGTAAACGTAGCTCTAGCCTAATGTGCTTTGAGTGGTCTGAATGATTGGAAAAGAGCTATGCAAGCTCATTTCATTTCACTTTTAGGTTTCAACATCGTTGGAGTTAAGAACGGGAATACACATTCCTACTGCTGTTGTATTAATGCAACCCTAACTAATTGCACTAATTGCTAATATAAAGCGCTAAAAACATTTTAAAATCTGGCGGGGGTCTACTGCATTACAGCAAAATATGCTTGTTTCTGCACGTTCATTTCTAAAATTCTCATTTGGATTATTGAGACAAATGCAGAGATAGGCTTAAACTTTTTTTGCCACACTGCAGTATCTCTAACAGGGCTCATTTATGTCCTACTGCTTGTATACGTTTACATGGAGATATAAATCTGTATAATTTACTGTGTGTGTTGGATAACATTTAAGATGCAGGTTGTGTCTGTCATTTCAACCAGGCTGAAAGTTACGAACAATGAACACATTGATAACAGTGGGCTAAAACCCTGTCATTTTATTAGAAAACACGGTTCTATCCTCTTCACGTCAAGCGAACCATCACACAACCACGAGTAGAACGAGCAGCGGCGTGAAACAGTCGGCTCCTCTGAGTCATGTGTCTCCTCTGCATTTCTGCAAATATATGAAGCGGCAAAAAAAAAAAGAAGAAAAAAGCATGCCCAACATGACATGCCAGCAGGGACGGCAATCAGATGCACAGAATCACAACAGCTCTTATCATATCACTGGGGTTCAACACGAGGGAGGGCAGAGGCCTCAGGCCGCTTTATCACTCTTTTCAGTCAGCAAGTGAGTTGTAGCGATGGAAATCCTCAGATGACATCACATTTAAGACATGTCGGTCCGAAGCTGAGTTCATCATGGTTTTCACATCACATATTTCAATCCATATCCCTCCTGCGAGCTGCGTTATCTGGAAGATAGCCCCGACATGTTCTTACGCACACATGAACAAGTGAGAAGAACCTGCCTTGCACAACACATCTGGATCCTCTCCAGAGAACACACAACCCCTCATCTTTCTTAATGCAACTGCAGCATGTAAAGAGTGTCAAAGGATCGCTTTAAATGGCTTTTGGCTTAGAGGGGGGAAAAAAGAGGGGGGAGGAAAAAAACAACTCTTGGCTAACGCCTCAGAAAAAAAAAAGATTTTTTTTTTTTGCAATACAGATAGAGATTAAAGAAAACACAGTTGACGTTTACTTTGGATTGATCTCTGGGCATGTCTCCGCCTCGAGAACAAAGAGGGAAAAATCACACTAAGCTCAGCAAACCAAGAACAGTCCAATTAAATCCTCCTAGTAAAGTGGGGGAATAATCAAAAAGAGCACATTTACATAAACGATAAATGTCCCATAAAACACTTCTTTTATTTGATGTGATGAACACAGAATGTTAGTGCAGCACTGGGCTGTCGCATGTATGAAAAAAATGATGCAAATGAACGGGAATCCTCAGTGTGAAGCCAGCCGGAGCGGCACGTTGTCATATTATGACTCGGAAAAAATATTCACACCTCTTACATGTTTGTCCCGTTTTGTCACATTCTACCCTGTGAGTGGGATGGAGTGTCCTACCTGTGGGCTGAGCGGTGGGAAGTCTGGCCGCTGAGACACAGAGAGGCAGCAGGAGTGAAAACCAGAGTGAGCACCACAGAGCCGTCATTCCTCCGGACGGAGAGGTCCGACGCAGAGCAGCAAGGACCGACTCCAACTCAGGCTCCATCCTCCAGCATCTGCATGCCGACCCGCTGAACGGCGGCCACAGACGCCGCGAAAAGACCAAGAAGGCTCCTACGGCTCCAAGCCTCCGACCTTTAAAACAACAAACATGAGGTCAGAAAATAACTCAGCGCGGGGAGAACAAGTTATTTAAACCTCTGCATGTTCATTGTGGGAGAAATCTACATAAACTTGAACCAAAAACAAAGAAACGCCTTGAGCTCTGTACACACAATCGAATATTTTGACATGACATTCCATACAGATTTTAGAGATTAGGGTGGAAATCCCTCTTCGCTCTCAGCACACCTGACTGCTAAGGTGGGTTACCAAAGATTCTGCTCAGAAATAAACCTCTCTGGAAAATTCCAAAGCTGCAGCACTTTTTTATTAAGTCATTTTCTAACAGCATTAATCGAACAGAGCAGAATTATGCATTTTTAGAACAAAATAACCTTACACAGGGCACATTCGTGCTTGGGAAATTCCTCTCCGTAATCTGCCAGCAGAGTGATGCAAATCTACCGCTCCTCCAGCAGGAACAGCCACGTTTAGAAGTGAGAACGAGTTAAGTGTGAGTAGCAGGAGGGAGGCAGAGACACGGCAGGTACAGAGCGAGATGATGAAGAGCTCTGCCCTCTGTTTGCCTAAGCTGGGAGAGGCTGGAATGTACTGAAAGCTCTGAGTGAAGTGCCCCCCAAAAAAAGCAAAGAACAAACCGTCCAATGCACACACTTTTACTACCACTGGCAGCTTTAACCTCAGCAGGTCTCCCCATGCTTAGAATGCTTTGGACCACCGTTTCTTAATTGTTTTATACCAAGTCACACCTCGGTAAAACAACTGGTTTCCAAGTACAAAATACAGTGGTGCAACAGGGTTTTTCAATTTCTCTGTTAATGTTTTTCAGCATGATTTAAATTTGTGTTCCATTTTTACTCAAAGGGTTCCCAATAGTGCTGTGTTGAAAAAAAAAAGAAAAAGATTTTCTGATTCAGTTCAGTTCTAAATTTATTTTTATAAAAATTCCAAAAGATCGATTCGTACGTCCAAAGATCGATGTAACACTTTAACACTGTCTGCCCTTTTTACAGATAAAGTAGGAAATGAAGTCCAGATGGGCATTTTGAGGCTTAGCTAAATAAAGGGTTAGCCGCTTCAGGCGACTAATGAATGACATCACACTACGTTACGGTGTTTCGCATACGTCTTTCTGAAGAAGTCGTCCCAAACATGTACCGGTCCTAATCGATTCTAAATCTTCTGAATCAGAAGTGAATTGATTCTTGTAATTTGGATCGATACTAAGCTCTAGTTACCAAGTTTCAAGATGGGAAAAGATTTACAGAAAGATACTGTTAAGTTCGGAATTCCAAGAGGAAAAGTTTATCCGCTAACCCAAGAGCTCAAAATCCAATATGTCTACCTTCCATATAAAACATATTGTTAGCTACCGTTGTATCTCGTTGGATACACTTACATTACTTACACAGCACTTAATCTAATTTATAGATTATTTTGCTACTAGCTGGTTCACTGAGTACATCTAATAGTTAGATCTGCTAGCTTTTAAACTTGGAACTGGAGCGCAGTAAGCTCGGGCTTGATGTCTTACTTTCCTGCTTTACTGTCCTCTCCTTCACTTGTTGCTCTTCTCTTTTGAGGTGAGGAGTTTCTGATAAATAAAAAAAATCAAAGAGCTGGAACAACTCATTTCAATTAGATTATTAGATCTACGTCAAAGTTTCAGCGCTTTGCAAAAGTATTTATATCCTTTAAAATTTTACATATTGTGAAGAGTGGCAAAAAGAAAGTCATTTGAAAAAGAAAGCATTAAGAAGTCCCAAAAGGCAGTCTGATCAGATGAACACTAAAGTTTACTCTTTGGACAAAAAGCTATGTTTGCTCCCACTGTGAAACATGGTGGTGGTGACATAATGATTTGGGGAGGCTGGACAGAGGCGATGGGATGATGAATGGAGCGAAGTACAGGAGAATCCTGAAGGAAAAAAAACACGTTACCGTGTGCCCAAAACATGAGACAGGACAATACCTAAAACATTCTTTGGATTCAGAATGGTCCAGTCAAAGTCTAGACCTAAATCAAATTGAGAATCAAACAAGACTTAATAACCGATGTTTACAGACGCTGTCCATCCAATCTGACAGAGCTTGAGCTATTTCTGTAAAGACTGGGCAAAGCTGGCAGAGATCGCAGTAAAAGGTGGTTCTACAAAGTAATGACTCATGGGGGCTGGACAGAAATTCATACAAAAAACTCTGCATGGTTTTCCTCCCACTTCACAATTCTGAACTATTGTGGAAAAGGTCAAGGGGTGTAAAGACTTTTATCAGGCACTTTTGCATTTACCTTGGGAACAACTGATACCAACTTTTCTTCTGAGCATCACTAAAAAGCAGTGAGAAAAAGAGCACAAAGCCTCATGAAGAAACACACCAAAATGTTAGCCTGGACAGTCAGAAGTGTGTTCTCTATACACACACACACCTACACACGCGCACACACACTCCAGAATAAGGTCGTGTTGTCTTTACTCCTAGCTGTGCTGTTTTTCTTTCCCTCTGGAGGACCTGTGACATGTTCCTTGCTCAGCACAAACTGTGGGAATTTGGTTACACCTTATCAGTTTTCTGCACAGAAAACACCAACTTAGACCACTTAACAAAACACACACACACACACACACACCAAACACACACACACTGCCCTAATCTAAACACTGCACCTTTCATGCTTCCACATCCCGCAGCCTTTCATTTTCTCTCCACACACTACAGGGAGCTCTTCTTCTCCTCGGTGTCTAACGCCTATACGCTGTTGCGCTTTGTTTAAACAGCGCGATAAGACCCGAGTACTCCAGGCGCTCATTAAAGGACCGGCTGAATTGCAGCTTTTGTTTGCTTTGGCAAACACAGAAACATCCACACAGCAATAATAATAAAACGGAATAACCTTAGCTTTTTCTTCTTTCTTTTTTTCTTCTTCTCTTTTTTTTACATTGGAGCTGAGTTCGACACGTCTTCAGAGATGGGTTCTTGTCAAAGAGCAGATCTGTTTGGACAAGTTGCATGACAGTCTCTCAGCCATGTGAGAAGAAAGTGGGAGACAGTAGCAGCTATGATTGACTAATCATGTGTCGGCCAGGTAGTTTAGACGAAGTGTTGCAGTATGGAAGATAGAATTAAACTGACACAAATGAAAATGATTTATGCCTTCTTTTAACAAAAGAGGAGCTTTTTAACAACCATTAAGACCCAGGTCCTCAACGCACACTGCCCCGCATGTTTAAGATGTTTCCCTGCTTCAGCACAACTGATTTCGATTGGCGGCTGGTGTGTAAAAGCAGACATGACATCTAAAACATGCAGGGCAGTGTGCATTGAGGACCCAGGGTTGGGAGATCCACCAATCTACTGCACAAAGAGCTGGTTGGTCCTGCTCAACTCTGACCTTTCATCAGCAGGTCAAATATTAACAAAGTCAGATTTCTTTCCCCCCTATTTAATAAATACATCAAAGTGGGGAACTACATTTTCTTTCAATTAATGTGTCAACCAACAGCAGCAATTTTGACATCCATTACACGAGTTTAACAAAAATCTGATGTAGGAGAAAAAATGTGTTAAATCTGATGGATTCTTAAAAGAAGCTGCAGCATTTGGTATATGGAAAAAAAAGATCAAAGTCGGACATCAAAGAAAATCGGAAATCTGTACTGGCCAGGAGAAGAACCTGATCGGTGCATCTTTAGTGATAAACCCCAAAGAATTTGTCAAATTATAGGAAGGCAAGAACGCAAACTGGATCTCAGTGAGGAGTTCAAAAGCTCAAAAGTGTTTTTCATGCTAATATTTTCTTAAAGCATGAAAAGAAAAACAGAACCAAAGCGGTGAATAAAACATGAACATTAATCATGCAGAACTATTCTCACACTGTTAAAGCTCAGGGGCAGAAAAAGGCGCTTCGAGCACAGTTCAGACCCCCCCCCCTTCAGCGAGGATCAATCCAAGAGTGTCACACTTCTCCGGAGCAGGAGTAAAACCCAATAATTAGGCTGCAGAATCATCAGCTGAAGAGCGGTCGGCGTTGCCACTTTGGAGTAAAAAAAAGGAGCTTAAAGGGTTTTAGGGGCAGCGAATCAGAACAGAGGGAGATAACTGGTTCATCCTACATTTCTTTCTATTGTGAACATCTCCCATCCTTCCCGGTAACCTCCCAGCTTCTCCCAGCTCCAAGCACTCAGCCACCCTCACATCATAGCTGCAGCCAGAAGTGAGAGAGATATTGATCAGGCGAGAGGCAGGGGGGCGTTTTCAACTTCACGACTCAGGCTCACCTCTGGCTGACACTCCTCTACGCGTTCACACACTCGGACGTCGCCCTCATCTGGAATCACAGAACGAGCAGGACGTCGACTAATCGAAGCCAAATTCTATAACATATACTGCCCCCACAGACAGTGTCATATTCATAATTGTTATGCATATGGATGTAGGGGAGGACAGGATAAACTCAGGATAATGCAAAACTCAATATGTGGAGGAAACCTCACCCTGGAATACCCATGAAAAATGGAAGTGGCAGCATCATGATGTGGGGATGCTTTTCTTGAGCTAAGTAGGAGTTGATCGGAAGAGGAATAGGACTGAATACAGACCAGTCCTAAAAGAAAAGCAGGTCAGTAACCCTGAATATACAGCTGGAGCTGCAATGAAATACTTTAGCTTTAAACCGATACAGCCTAATTAAAGTCCAGACTTAAATCGAATTGAAAACTTTTGACAAGACTTAAAAACTGATGTTCAAAGTAAAACGTTCAATAAAAGAAATACTTCTACACGACGCTGTATTTATTATAAGGTAGGCTGCATAAAAAACTGTTGAAGTTGTGTCAAAGCTTTAGAAGCAGTTTATGACACAGATCAGCCTGTTCTTTTATGAATAAGAAAAAAGGAGCCCACCTAATTCCCAAACAAAAGGAAGAAACAAGGAGGTGCCATAACTACAAGCTAAATGACAGTCTGAAAGCAATTTCAGCAACAAAAAGAAGCAATTATTTTCTCATTTGGAAGCGAAGGGTGTCTGAGCAAACTGGCAGGCGGTATTCCTCGGGTCAATACGCGCAATTAATTTACAGCATTAGTTAAACTATTATCATCTGCTCGTTTCCAGCTGCAGCGCCCTCCGTCTCATATGGACGCCATATTCCAGTCATTTTATGCGGTTGGGATTTGCCGGGAATGTGAACCAAGCTGAAAGAAGCCTACACTATAAAGCAGGATTTTTTGGTGAGGCTATAGAATTTTAGCTCTTGAAATTATTCACATTTTAATCAAGCCTTTTAGTTTGTAAATATAATGTTCAGTCAGGGTTCCGACAACATTTACTTGATTTTGGGGAGAAATCCTGATTAGAATTTGACTGTAGATGTTGGTTCAGTCGAAGGTTAGCTGCACGGTAAGCCTGCTGTCTTCATATAGGTTGTATTGAGAATGAATATATTAACTTACGGTGGTTGGGAAAGTTTTTGCGTTGAAGCACGGATTTCAGTTGGAATCCAGAGTTAGATAGTTTAGTAAGAAAGCAAACCCTAAAGTCAAACCTGTTGGCGACCTGAAGCTCCTAACCCTGAGTCAGTCGTTGCCAATGAACGTCACATCTTAGCTGTGGTTGCCAGATAAAAAGCTGACAGATTTAATTCGTTTACTGGTATCTCAGTAACCCTTTAACACGCGTTTTTTAAAACTGCGATTAAAAAACCAGATCAGAAAAGTCATAATGGTGAGAATTTCACTAATCTGGATGAGGAACGGCATTTTAAAAAATTGTTTGGAACTTCCTTTAAGTATGTTTTTTTTTTTTTTGCAGTTAAACTTACAAACGTTAATCAGAGATGTTGATTAAAATGTATTCAAATGCAAACTGCAATACAATTAATAATGCTTTAGGAACATTTTAGCCCTTAATCACGACCCATACCCATTTGTCTCCCTTTTTCTTTACCTGGATGACAAGCTGAAGTTCTTATTGGTCGTGATTTCCCCGTTGAAGACCCAGCAGGAGTGTTGGATCCTCTGCATCCATAAAACTTTGTTGTGCACAGTATTTTCTGCAGCTATGAAAGTGCATGGTTGACTGATCAGAGTTTGAGTGTGCGTTTAAAAACAAAAGATATTAAGGAAGAAGATTCTGCATTAAGAAAAAGGGTGTAATCCTGTTAAACCGCAGCTTTTGTGCTTCCAATTAAAAATTTAAACATAAACTGACAAGTACTGTTCATTGTACCAAAGATGTAAGCCAGTGTGAAAAAGAACAGTTTGAACCAAACTAGTTTATCAGAGTAATAAATTAATTAATTTGAGCGAAATAACCCATAAAAAATATGCGTTTTGGGAATTTTAAGTGTCTTTTAGCTTTTAAGCTAAAATTATTATTGCCTCGATTCTACCGGATTGTTTTGTAGACGCGTGTGCTGCTGTGGGGAGAGAAGCCTCGCATCGAAGAGATGGAAAAACGGGGAAAACTGCTGCGTTCTGGAGAAACTTTACATTGGATCAAGGAGCATCGGAGAATATGAGGGAGGAGTGGGATGGAGGGTGAGGGGGATGAGGGGGGAGCCGGGGAAGACGTCACCGCTGCAGAGAGGAGACAGCAGCTTCACCCACCCAGCCGAGAATGCAATGCTGTCTTCTACTTTATGAAAATTATGAGATAGTAGGCTAATTATTCATTAGAAATGGAAATGGAACTATAAAACACACACACACACACACAAATAAAGATTATTATAGATGTCTCCTAATTGGAGTCCAAACGCGCGTAATGAAACTTCAGCCACATTCCCACATACCTGCATCCGTGCTTCATGCGTTTTCCACCATTTTTCTGGAACCAAAAGGTGACTCTTAGTTTGTCTTCAGGAATTATATATATATATATATAAAAAACACATTTTAACGTAAATCAATCAATCAAAAAAAACAACAACAACCTCAAACTGTTCTCAAACATGTGTTTTTCTAAACCTAAATCAAGTTTCCAGCCCACAAAATGCGTCCAAATCTTGTTCCAAACCATGGAGACATGAGGCTATAATGACGCGCAAAAATACGCACGGACTGCGATCCTATGGAGCCGCAGCTTCTGCGCCAGTTTTGCGGCTCTGAGCCCGTGAATTCAAGTTAGAATCGAAATTGTGAAGGAGCCACTTATGCAGGACGGAGACACCAAGAGCTCCAACCTATCACAATCCCAGTACAAGGAGGGGGAGCAGTGTTTAAATGTATCATTTTAATATAATAATAATAATAATAATAATAATAATAATAATAATAATAATAATAATAATAATAATAATAATAATAATTCTTACCCAGGTGATTCGGTTTTGACAGAAACTCAGGTTCCAGATGTCCCCCAGCTTTCAGAAGAAAACCCAACCTTTATTCACCAGGAAACTTTAGACAAATCCACGGGACTGCTGTGTTTTTCTGCCGCTCTCAGAACCCGCTCTAAAAACCCACAAAGTCGTACCCGAAACACTCCTCGCGACTTTACTGAAAGTGTGCTCGCGCCGCCCCGCTCCGCCACTAGCAGCTTGTCCTGCTCTACATCCAGCTCGGCTCCACGCGCTGCCGCTGCTCACACAGTCCGAACGCTCCAAAATATGCTCATCTTCTTTTTATCCTGCGCGCGCGGCAGGCTGGAAGATTGGAAAGTGCGCACGAGGAGAGCTGAACGCGACTCCTCTTTGGGTTTTTTTTTTATTTTCTCCAGAGAGGATAACTCACGCGCGCTTCGTCGCCACTGACTGGACAATCAACTCCGACTGGTGAGTCTCCGCAGAACGCTCCTCTGTCAAGTAGAGGGAGTTTGCAAGGTGTTGTCGTAAAGTGGGCTCGGTTCAGACAAGTGTGGCACATCCGCTGGGTACTTTCAAAATAAATGCTTTGAGCTGAAACCCTTGAGTCAAACGCTGGAGCCGAAGCGTTCGGCGAAGATGCAGATTCCGTTGATTTGAAACCAGAAAAGTTTAGGCTGCTTCTGAAACATGTCCTGCCGAAAAAAAAGTGTTTTACCAGCTATTTTTCGGGGAGTTGATTTTTCTCTGTTTGACATATTAAAATTTCACTTTTCATTTACTGTGCTTTTTGTTGCTGTTTTTTTTAGATTGTTTTACTTTATTCTATGAACGTGTGGACGGAGCTAAATTATCATGTTAAATGATCATGTTAAAGGCGACAAGGGAATTAAGAGGAGAAACTATAGAGCCAGACATAAAGCGGTTTAGAATCGAAGCTAAAACGCTTTAGAACTATAGACTGTACAGGTTTAGAACATGTTGTTAGATTTCTCTTATGGATTTCTGATTATTCCATACTGTGTTTTCTGTCTAAAAGAAAGCTTACGAACTAACTAACTAACCCGTGCATATGCATTGGCTATAATAAAAACATGTTTGAGGCGTGATGGTTTGTTTGAATGATTACATTTTTAATGATGGGTTATGCAATATTCTCTACAGTCTCCATTTTGTTTCTAATTTCAAATATTTCGAATCGGAAAATCTCAAGCTTCTCTTTACACTTAGTTGTATCAGAATAAATAGACTACGAATAATAATAATAATAATAATAATAATAATAATAATAATAATAATAATAATAATAATAATAATAATAATGAAGTCAGCTGTAGAATCTATTTTGTGTGTGTGTGTGTGTGTGTGTGTGTGTGTGTGTGTGTGTGTGTGTGTGTGTGTGTGTGCGGTGGGTTTTATTTTGAAAGAGGAGTACGTCTCAGTGTGTGTGTTGCGGGTTTTGACTCTTCTCGCCGTCGCCGTACTCCGCGACACCTCTCGCTTTCAGCGGGACACACACTCACACACACCCAGGGCAGGGCAGGGCAGGGCAGGGCCGTGAAGAGCTCGGTGCCCGGCCGCCTTGGTCTCCCTCTCTGCTCCGCTGAGGGCATGGAGAGACGTAGAGGTCTGAGTGATGAAGCGCCTCCCACGCTCTTTTTCTTTCATTCAAGAACCCCCCCCCCCCCCCCCCCAAGGCTCAGAACCCAGAGCTGCGGGGTTCTGAGCCTGATATCATGTCTGGCTCCGGTCGGGGGCTATTAGGCTAGTTATTTTGGAGTTGATGCAACAAAACTTGTTAATCTACAAGAAATATTTGCAAAGAAAAAAAAAATCCTTTGATATTTCACTGAAGTATTTAATTAGTGAAGAAGAAGAAAAAAATCTTTGTTGTCATGCTAAAGGAAAATATTTTTCATTATCTATTATTTATCAGATAAAACCACACATTGAATTGTATTTAATTCGGCTTTTACATAATAGACCATCAAAAAGTGTTACATGTAGCTTACAAAAAACATCTCAAACATGTGACATCTATTTGCTCATTTCTTCTGATGCCCCCTAATAAAATACAGTATCCTCACAAGTCGCCTAATAAGTAAATATACTATTCAAGAAGGGCTCAGGGGTTTGTTCAAGGTGAACACATAAACAGGGCAGATAAGCTGGGGACAGGTGATAGGAGAATAGATGGTACTAAGTAAATGGTAAATAGACTCAACTTATATAGTGCTTTTCTAGTCATAAGGAGCACTCAAAGCACTTTACACTGGAGCCACATTCACACTAACAAACGCGTACACAGTCACACACCCATACATAGATCGGTAGGCAACTTGGGGTTAAGTGCCTTTCCCAGGGGCACATGGACATGTGATAGGCAGAAGCTTGAATCGAACCTACAACCCTGCTACTCTGCCGAGTGGCAAGATTTAGGATTTTCTCCCAACCATCCAATCTGACTCAGGTTTTGCAGTTTTGCCAAAAAAAAAAAAAGAAGAATTGGGTCAAATTTCAGTCTGTGTGTGAAAACCATGAGCAGACATACCCGCCAACGTGAAACAGTTCAAGGACTTCTTTTGGAATTCACCTTACCAAGAGGAAATCAGTTGGTTCATTTAGTTACTGCCTTCCGCTGGTTGCTTCATACCGCAACAGGTCTTCCTTCTGTTTCTGTTGCCGCTGTCCTTACAACTCTACTTCTTTAAGCAATTACACAGAATTGCCGTTAACACCCGT
Organism: Valencia hispanica; assembly: GCA_963556495.2. Classification (NCBI taxonomy): domain Eukaryota; kingdom Metazoa; phylum Chordata; class Actinopteri; order Cyprinodontiformes; family Valenciidae; genus Valencia; species Valencia hispanica. The sequence continues at coordinate 37,277,753 of OY747720.1, read as the reverse complement.
TTAATCTGCAGGACTACTGCAGCCGCTGGGCTAATCACTGCCATCAGGGTTGACGTGACAGCACTCAACAAACCTTTAAACAACACACTAATTACTGTCATCTCATAAAACTGTGTTTTGAGTAAGCCGCTTTATGGCACCATAAAGCCGAAGCAGCCCACTGCTAAGTGACCATCAGGAGGCTCAAGGAGTGTGCCGCTGTCGCCCAGGTTGTAACGGAGCCTTCTGTTAGAAGATTTATAGCAATCTCTGTCAACACATCAAGAATTTACTAGAAAAGGACTTGCAGTGCACCTGCATCATCAGATAGATGATGTATCATTAAAGCTCTCCGTTACTGTCCATGACTCTTAGCTATAGGTGTAACTTCAACTATCACTTATTAGCAACATAACACATAAAGAAAAAGCTGAATGAGTTTTTCTCTTGTCTCCTCTGTCCTTAAATGGGCGAACAGAGACTCCAAATCAAAAACGTCCACATGAAGTTTGGAGACTATCAATTCAAAAAGAGCAACAGAGTTAAAAGTGGTTCTAAATAAAAAGAAATGGTAATGTTTGGGTTAATTAACTTCGGTTTGGGTTTGTCATGATGTGGTGTAAAGGAGTTAGCTCTGATATCAGGTAGAATTCAGAATTGTGAAGTCAGATTCTATTAAAATATTATAACAAGCTCGTTTCTAACATGTGTCTTCGTTTAGCCAGAATCCAGATTAGTTAGGCCCAGAGACATGGACATGGCCATCCAGCTAAACCAACAGGTAAAGCAAGGAGACAGTTAGGTATTAGTCATGAACTCAAAACATCTGGACTTAGTGGGAGTGGAAGAGTGGGAAGAAGAAAGCAACTGCCGAAGGAAACAAAGCATAAGAAGTCCTGTTTGCTTTGTGTGCGAGAAAACTAATATTTCACATCAACTTGAACACATCATCAGCGCAGTAAAACATGGTGGTGACAGCATCACGCTACATTTTTATTCAGGTAGGTTCACATACTTGAACATCTTCATGAATTTGTTTTACACCGATAGGGCTTTGATCGGTTTCCTGTCCAATGTCTAAACAATCATTGACTTTGGTCTTAATAACCACTTAATGGAGATGCTCTCAAATTGCATTTGTATGAACTTTTATGGTGTTTTTAAGTCTGAAGTTCTCAGACTACCCGTTAGCTTCAGCCTCCAACACCAAAAAACCAATCTACTCCAGGTGAGTTATCCAACTTCTTCTAATCTTTTAACAGCCTTATCTTTTGAGCCTCACATCAAAACTCCTGAACCATCCTTTAAAGTACTTTTTGAAATTTCATCTGTCTATCCATTGGCTATACCTGCTTATCTTTACATTATCTCCAGTGGTCATTGGGCGAGAGACCCTGGACAGGTCACCAGTCCATCAGAGAATCAAACAACCACACACACTCACACTCCCAAGGACAATTCAGAGAAAGCAATTAACCTGTCATGTTTTTGGATTGTACAAGGAAGCCTGAGTACCTGGAGAGAACCCACGCATACACGGGGAGAAAATGCAAACTCCAAGCAGAAAGAGCCCAGGCCACGATTCGAGTTCCAGGACTTTCTTGCTGCAAGACGACTCCTCCGCCGTGCATCCCGCCTCAAGTTTGATTTCATAAAAACCTTCAATGGACAAACAATTGTACCTAAACAGTTAACTTGTGCATTCATTTCTTTGATAAATTTTCTGGTAGGACAGTATGAGGGACTTAATACTGGATTATATGCTTTTGTAAGGGGACTAATCTCAAATTACTTTTTGAAAAGAGCGGGATTCATTTTGCCTAGCTTGGCAAAAAAAAAAACCCAAAAAAGACAACCTCCTACCCACTAAGTCCTGGCATATTGCATCAGTGCTCAGCATCATGGGAAAGTGTTAGAGAGAAAAAACAAACTCCATGAAGAGGAGAGCAGACTGATGATGATGAAGACCGGGCGTCAGCGACCCTTTGGACTACAGTGCCGCATGAGAGATGTCAGTGGGAGGGGAACTGAGCTCGGGAACAAAAGCCAGCCGATCAGGAGGAGAGGTCATACAGATGGTGAGAATGCTCACTCAGACAGCTCGAGTACTGATGGGCAAACTGACCAAATGACCCCTTCACTCACACACACACACAAACACACACGCACACACCCAACTGCTCATGTTATAGGAAAAACAAAACTCTTCCCAACACCCCTGTAACACCCTAACTTCTAATGAATTTTCACAGCACAGACAAACACACCCATTCACACAGACACTCACATACACACCAGTCCCCTCCCCTCCGCTTGCATTCCTCTCCCTCCAAGCCCCCCAGGGAAGTGATCAGCAGGAGATGAAAGGTGAAGCCTTTTCATTTAAAATGGAGTTAAAAATTAAACACGAAGAAGAAAGGCACAGAGTTTAGTTTGATTATCCAGGACTGAGACGTCCAGAAAAATGTGAAAACCTCAATAAGGCCTTCGGTGTTCAGCAGATTGCGTGGCTGCTGATATCATGGTGCATGTTTTCCCTGATAACCCCACAGAGCTGGTAGCATGGAGTGTTTTCCCTTCTAGCTCTCTTGTGTGGGCAACTGGCAATTGACTCGAACCAGGGTGGACAAAAGCATGGGGAGCTAATCATTAACACGAGACAAAGATCCAGCACAAAGAGAGCGAGCTGATCGCTGAGGGAACTTTGCACCCAGCTACATGTTGCTCTCTCCTCTGTCAGAGATTTATATCCACTCCTCTACAACATGAAAAGCATTTTTAGTTTGCTCATTTAGTGATGCATGACTGCTTTATTGATACATTAAAATAATTTTAAAAACCCTCTAACCCACACAGGCTCACATACTGTAGATACATATGCCACATAAACTATTTGGGGACTATTTCCTTTAGCAATTTGCAGAGAAACAATACCCTTTTGGTAGCCATCAGCAGATTTATGGCATAATGCTGGCTGGATATTTGGCTACTACTATCCAAACTGGTACTGCTCAAATTGGTTGGATTCCTGGCTTGGATAGTCAATACGTTTTCAACAGGACTGAAGATACGGGCATTCCAGAAGCTCAGTGTTTGGCTGCTTTTTTCATTCGAAAACCAGTTTTGATCTTTGGGATCCTTTTCCGATTGAAACACCCAACTGTCCTCAAGTTTCTGTCATCTGACCAAGTTACCCTGAGATAAAAAGACATGGGTCAGGATGTCCCAGGAACCTACCCTACCATAAACCTGAATATGCTGGAAGCCCAGTATCAGTGGCCACACTGCAGTGGTCGGAATATCACCTTGGACTTAGAGGGTGCTGACAAAGTAACCCATCCATCCATCCATCCATCCATCCATCCATCCATCCATCCATCCATCCATCCATCCATCCATCCATCCATCCATCCATCCATCCATCCATCCATATTTGGCATTACCAGGCCAAACGGGAGACGTGGTCCTTCCGCGAGTTCTGGGTCTTCCCTGTGGTCTCCTCCCTAGTGGGACATACCTGGAAAACCTTCAAAGTTAGGCGCAGATAGGTGATCCTGATCAGGTGCCTGAACCACCTCAACTGACTCCTTTTGATGCGGAGAAACAGCGGCTCTACTATTGATGATGAAACTCCTCGCCCTATCTCTAAGTGTGAGTCCAGGCACTAAGGAAGCTCAATTTGGCTGCTTTCAAAAATCACAAATACTTGTAAAGAAACAACTGCTGCTTTAAAATAGACACCTTCTAGCATGACTTAAATTTGCTGCTGCCCACGGGGACAAGACAAATCTTTGATGGTGAAAAATTATAGACCGATGTGACAAAGATTGAGTTGGCCACAGTGTCGAGAAGTGTGTTTGGAAAGGGCAAGGTGAAGCTTTTGAACCTAAAAACACCGTACCAATTGTCAACCACGGTGGTGACAGCATGATATTAAGGGGTATTATTGTTACACCCATAAAGAGCAAAACAATAAAGATGGACGACCACCTCTAGCTTCTTCAGTATCACCACAAATCAAGACGTAGAAACCTGAATAAGGCATATTTGATCACAGAAAACAGGAGGAAATAAAACAAATATAAATAAAAGAAGCTATAAAGTAATTAGGTGTGTTTCCCCTATCGGAACTTCAGGGTAATTTGACTGGACTTTCATCTATCGGGGTAAATCTGTTGACCTGCTCCTCTCAGCTGTCGTGTCTCTATACAAAACTGACACTTTAAGAAATTGGCTGAGACGTGCAGATATCAGTAGCGTGAGTAGCGTCACTTATCAGCGCAAAAAGGCGCCCACAGCAGCAGAGAATAACAAGCGATCGAAATGGAAGAAGCAGGGATGGTCGACGTGTTTCTGTTTGCTGTTGAACATAAACTGCATCGCCAGCAACTCTACTCATTTCACAAAGCCTGTTGTTTGGCATCGTCTGCCTACAGAAAATACTGGTTGGCTAAAATCATTTGTTGAAATAATTTTCATAGTGAATGACACTTTTCCCACAGTGGCCGGGATATTCTGGGATGTCAAGGCAGCAATACACTACATCATTTTCTGGCATCTGGTAACCTTTGGAAACTAATGATAAAAGAAAGAAAAAGATTGATCTCAACATGACTAGAAATAAGTCATTTCATAAAGACCATATCCACTCCAAAACTCTTTGCTAAATAGCCCAGTCACAAAGTTTCACCCTACAATAAAAACAGTCCAATTATTCCAGCTGACTGAGGAACTACCAATTGATCATAAATCAGTTGTTATTTTAAAACATTATTCTAAATGACAATTGTCCTGTACTTACCAAGATCATTCTTTATCTATTTACGCATGTTTTCAAATCACATGAAAGCTGTTGACACCAACAAGCTTCTGGTATAAGCCTGGCTGAATATTTGACCACAGAGTTAACGGAGTTACATCAAAATATTTGATTTCCTGACACGAACGAGTCAGAGTTGTCGGCATGTTTTCAACAGGGCTAATGTCAGGGCAACTCCAAAAAGATCATCTTAGTTAGCTTCCAACAAGACCATAGTCTTGTTGGTATTACTGGACTGCACAATGCATTAATACTACACACAGCCAAATGGCCCCACATCATGATGCTACCACCACCGCTGTGCTCAACAGCTGACACAGTTTACTTGTCCATCTAAGCTGAGCTATGGCAATAGTGAAGCTAATACCTTAACCAGGATGGGAGCCTTTGTCCAAGTTTACATGTCAGTTAGTAAATTGAACTATGGAATAAAGGACGTTTGACTCCGCGATGGTAGGTGGTGACGCCCCCTTTCACGTTGGCATTCTTCTGGTTGGGCTAGAGCTTCACAGAAATAGTAAAAAAATGCAGACAGAGTAAAAGCAGGACATGCACAATGAGCAAAGAAATGGATGACAACAACCTTCCTCCTACAGGGTGTGACAGGCAGGTATGTTTCCAGGTGTTCTCCATCTGAGGTAATCACGAGGAGTATTTAGAGGAGTGGAGACCTTGAAGCAGATGACAGATAGTCTACTCACATTTAGTGGTAAATCGGTCTACGAAATGTATAATAACGTTCTTCTGAAAAGAAGTCTTACCTCTATCTTTTCGCCTGAGCCTGACTCCAGTTCGGTGGGGGTCAATAGGTTTCCCGGTCCAGTCCTACCATAGTTCCTTCAGCCTCCCTTGATCTCTCCAGGCTTCTCGAGTCCTCCTAGTTCTCCTTGTCTGCTTCCTCGCTGCTCCACTCGGGAAAGGCGCCCCTGCTCCAGCCGCCTCCTTACCTGCCTGTCCACCCTCCAGCGTTCTCCTCCATCGCTCTGCCTGCAATAAGAGTTAAGGAAGTAAAAGCAGGATGTGCACAATGAGCGAAGAAATGGAGAAGAAATACAGCTCCCCTACGAGCCAGAAACCAGACTCCACTATACCTGCAGAAAGCTCTCCTTCCTGGGCCTTTATTCCACTCCCCGAATAGTAAGAAAAGTTCCTCTCCTTGTCATTACATCCTCAATTTCAAAAGCTGTTATTAACCTGCCCCTCTCTTCCAGCATGGATCCAGAGACTCTCCCTTTTCTGCCACATACTGATTCCATTCCTAAATAAACAGTTTAACCCTTCCAAATTAGTTGAGTTTGTGTTCGCTCCAGAGTCTTATTGCAAACAAACACTTTGTGTCCTTTGAACACTTTGTTTTGAGTGCTCCAAAAAGACTTGTCATTGCAGTGTTTGTCTTAGTCCAGACCACAGGGGCAGGGGCTTCTTTCTGATTCTCTTTCCATGTAATGGCAAGCTTGACTAATTTCCTTTTATCTGCGGATGACAGATTGGGTCATATGGTGAATGTTTGGATACGACAGCGTTACATCGCTATGAGAGCCTGTTCAAAACCCAGGACTTCATTTTCCTTCTTTTCATGTAATTGCTTAACACATTAAGAATAATGTGATCAAAATCAGCTGATGAGAGTAAACTTAGAAAAATGTCATTGTAACTCACCCAGCACATCAAAAGTATTGAATATAATGATATTCTTTTCCATAAAACTTTAAATTATTTTCTGTCTTGATTCTTCTAAGAATGATGTACAGTTGACATTTCTTTATGAAAAACTGCACCAAATTAGGTGAGCTGAACACTGCTGAGGTTGTGCAGGGTTCCAGCACACGGTGTGTCTCCCAAAGAGCTCAAAGACCTAAGCAGTGGGAGATGTTTGGAGGAGGCGGCGGAAAAGTGAGCCATTTCACCTGCACAGTCACTTTCATTTTACCTCTTCTGAAAATCAATGAACCGCAAGACATTTTCACTTTGCAGCTGTGAGTGGGCACAGGTAGTTGGTGATGTGACAAACCACTTTAATAACTAGACTCGAAGATCAGTGATGTTTGATTAAATAAGAAAAAGAAAGTTGGGGCTTAAAGTGGTAAAGATGTTCAGCAGAAGTGTGTCATTCTGCTCTCGAAGTAACAGTAAGGGCATGTCAGGACACAGTGGTCTGAGGAGGGAAAGATGTACAGCATTGTTATAAAAACTCAACCTGGATATGACTGCCATTTTAATTTTGGGGCTTGTGTTGACGCATTTGAATCAGGGTAGCTAAAATCATCATCACCAAGGTTGTTGTTTTTTTGGCAATTTATTCGACAATAAATTGGAATGCAACAAATACCCTGAGATCGGCAATCACACCCTGGACAGCTGTGGCCTCTGCACATGGTGCTCCACCCAATCTAAACCATCTAGTGCCCATCTCCAGCAGTCATTGGGCAAGAGGCGGTATACTCCACAAATCTCCTCAAATCTTGAGTTGAGGTCAGGCCGATTTCAGATGCTTGATGTTTTTTCTTTCACTCCAAAATCTGCTTTGATGGGTGGAATCCTTTCTCTGCTTGTACGCAAAGCTGGGTCCAGAGCTCGAAATGTCAAGCAGTTAATTTAACCTAAAGACTTTGGAGGTACTCCTTCTCTTTCATTATTCCATCCACTTTGCACAGTGTCACCAAAACAGACTCTCAGACTGATGCTGCCACCACCGTGCTTGATAGCTGAAATAGTGGTCCTTGATTTGAAAGCCTTAGCTTGGTTTCTGCAGACATACTTCTCGTCAACGAATAAAAATTTAATTACTCTGACCTTAAAAAGTGTTTCTCCAGAAGAACCTGGCTTGTCCATGTGGGTTATGATTTTCCAGGAAAGCAGCTTTGTCTTGTTCACCATGCTCTCATTTGAGGTTGATGTTCTTATTACTATTTTTTTTCACCTGAGGGTGACAGTTTGGGGCCAAGGGTTGAAACTTTGTTACAACGGGGTATTCCATTTGGAAAATGTTCTCTAACAAACATCACAACAGGTTTTAGAATCTGCAAAGCAGTCTAAATTATTAAGCCTCTCTTTTGGCCCTAACTTAACGTCATTCATAAAATGTATGGATGACGTTTAAAAGTGGTGTCTGAGCCATTTCCAGTCTGGGAAGAAAAGTGGTCAAATATTGAACCAGAAGGTTTTGATAGCTGCAAAAAGTACGTTGTTTCTCTGGACATTCATCCAAGTGCTAGATCAGTTCTCAGTTCAGTTTATTAAAATACTGCCATTTATTAGAAAAGTGTCTGATCTATATAGAAATAATACTCTTATGTCTTTTGAACAATACTTCTTGAACAACAAGAAGTACATTTTCTATCCCCTCAAAATACTTTCAAGTTTCTCCAAATAACAAATTTTATTTTAACCAGACAAGGTAACAGCTTATAACTCCCCCCCCCCCCCTAAATCTAAATGGGAGAGGCCAGGTTTCTGCATTGTACAAAATGTTTATGAATAACTCCAAAGAATCAACACAGACTATTTTAGAGGCATGGAGGAATGATTCACAGATGGATATATCTGATGATGAGTGGTATAAATCATGCTCTGTGGCCCAGAGTCAGACAATCAATGTACAATTTAAACTACTTTAATATAAATGGTTAACAAGACAGCATATCACCCCTTCAAAATTGCACCATTTTAACCCAAACATCTCAGACACCTGCATCAAGTGTGGAGTGGACAAGGGCTCACTGTTTCATTGTATTTGGGAGTGCCCACATGTAAAAGTCTTTTGGGGAAAAGTAATAGATGTGTTAAGCCAAATTATTGGTATTGTGATTCCCCCTGATCCCAAATTATGTATTTTAAGTGTGTACCCGAAAGATTTTGCACCTGATGCAAACATTAGAGCTCTGTTAACATTCGTTTTTTTGGAAGCCAAGCGGTGTATTGCTAGGAGTTGGAAAGATCAAAACATGTGTGGAGTATCTCAGTGGCTCAACGGACTGACATCTATATTTACTCTGGAGAAGATAACCTATGCATCAAGAAACAAACTGGACAAGTTTTGGGCCATATGGTCAAAATTCTACAACTTTCTGGAGAACTGCAGCCTACTCAATGTTGACTTGAGCTAAATTGACTGTCTGCCTGCCCCCCCCCCCCTTTTTTGTTTCTATCACTGTATGTCTTTTGTCAGTATTTTATCTCATATACCTGGTGTATTATGTAAAGCTTGTTATGTAAAGCTTGTAAAAACCCATAAATAAATGTTAAAAAAAATAAATACTGCCATTTCACAACACATGTCATCTCAAGGCCCTTTACAAAAACTAAATACCTAAAAACAACAAATAGTACACACACCCCTCATTTGGGTGTGCATATACATTTTCAAATCTGTGTGTCAATTTTAGAGTCATTCAGTCAGTCAGAGAAAATACCAATAAATGCCAATAAAATCAAACTTATGCATCCAGTTCTTGTTTTCCAAATTCACTTTAGTTGATTGTTGCATGAAGATTTCTGAACTAATACCGGTTCATATCATTATAGACAAAAGTGAATCTAACATTCATTCCAGTGATAAACATCTATAGGCACTATAGCTATCCACTGCAGTTGTAAATCTGCATCACATTTATACAGAGGATTTAAATGATCCAGGTGCAGTTCAGAAACAATCTGGAGGAACTATTCCAAGCTGTTTTGGCACAGAAGCAGAGGGACTTAAGATTTTCTCTCCTTTGTGCCAGCACTCAGTGGCTAGTTGTTCCATGTCCTGGCCTTGGCACTCTGTGTGTGTGTGTGTGTGTGTGTGTCTTTTTCTAACTTTGTCTCTACCTCCCATCTGCTCTGATTACAAGCTGAGGAAAGAAAGCTGTGAGTAAACAGAAAAAAAAGAAAACGCAGCTGCATTTGCATTGGAACTCAATTAAAATATAATAACACAATTCTGCAAATCAATAAATAGTTTCATTAATCTATTCTTAATTGTGTATGGAACTCTGAGAATATTTGCTTTTTAAAAGAAATGAAAAAAGAAGTGCTGCACCACATATTCAGATAACAGATCAACATTTTGTTTTGCCATCAGAAATTCCTATTGTTGCATTGCAGTAAAGATAGTAAAATCTCATCAAAAAAAATCATAAATCATGTAAAAATGCAACGTGTTCAAAAAGACTCCTTTTCTCATTTGTTTAACAGATCAGCATAGTCAGTTTGCCAGCTGCTCCGATGACAGCCAGGCTGTGAGGGGAAAGTCTGTCTTGTGCTCTAGTGATACAGGTTGGAGATGCTTTAGACACTGATCTGTGAGAAGAATATAGATCTGCTTTTATAATCGCAGAGTACAGGAAGCACTACCTTTGTTTTATATTATACAAACTAAGAGTTTCATTTTAGAATTCATGCTAAAGTCCTCACAGCACCAGTTAGTGTAATTTTCATATTAGGCTGACCAACAGACGTTATCGAGCCACTGCTGAAAAAGAACAATCAGGACAAGTTGCAGAACTAAAACCCAACCCCCAACCTTCCTTTCTTTAGCAAGGTTATTTAAAAAGTTAAATACCTTCCTAACAATGACCAACTGCTTTGATGTCTTTCACTCCGGTTTCCACGCTCACCACAGCACTGAGACTGTCCTTGTCAAAGTGTTCAATGACATCCAGATAAATACGGACTGTAGGAGAACCACAGTGCTGGTACAGGTTGACCTTAGTGCTGCATTCGACTGTGGACCATGAGATATTATTGAAGTGACTGGATGGAAAAGTCAGACTTTCTGGTACAATTTTTCACTGGTTTGAGTTGTTCCAGAAAATCAGGAACTTCTTTGTGACAATAGGTAACTTTTCATCAAAAATCACATGTGGTGTACCCCAAGGCTCCATCTTGAGGCCCCTTCTAAATCATCTACATGCTCCCGCTTGCTCAGATTATAACAAATAATAAGATTAGTTACCATAACTACACACATGATACACAGCTCTACATTACAATGTCACCAGGTGACAGAATACACTTTAAATACTTTTGTGGGTCTATAAATTATTGAATGGCTTAGCACCAAAATGTAGTAAAGATCTATTGTTGTATCAACCTCTCACACCACTCATGTCTTCTGGTTCAAGTCTCTGCTTCCCCAGAATCAGAACCAGACAGAGTGGCAGCATTAAGTTTTTATGCTCCTCCTCCATAAAACTGGAAATATGCTGAAACACTGAATTCCTTTAAATCAAGGCTAAAAAGTCATTTGTCATTTGTAGAATTGTCATGTTGAGTGTAGTGGCAGGACCAAAGTGCAGGCGAGACAGAGGGATTCTCATAAGGCATTTTCAAAAGACATACCGTGGCGGCATATTAGGGTAATATTGCTGGCACAGTGTGTCTTATGAATGCGGCGTGGCGGCGTGGCGGCGTGGCGACGCGGGAATATTGCGGCATTTGAACCGGCATGCTTGATAGTAACATTGCCGCAACGCTGGACTTATGAATGAAGATTATGCTTTGCCACAGGAGAGGGTGATGTCATGATGACGTGTGGAATGAGCTCCGGTCAGCAACAGTTTTTAAAATGCAAGTAAACATGGGGAGTTCATATAGCATTTGTCAACTGTATCATGGTGAAATGGCAAACTAGAGTGATGCAGAGGTTAAAGGCCGAGCACTTATGAATGACCAAAAGGCTTACTGATGGCTGCACTGATGGCGGCACTGTCTTTTGAAACAGCCTATAGAGCGCATGTTTAATGAAGAAAACTTACAAACAGCAGGAATGGGACGGTGGAAATCAGGAACAAACTAACCAAACGCAGGACAATGGGAAAGTACTGAGAGGAAACAGCAAGGAGCTAAGAAAACCAGAGAGCTTAAACACACTGAGGAGGAATGAGGAGTGGCACTGAAACCTGAGAACTAATTAGTGACAAGCAGATGCAGGTGAGAGAGAGAGAGAGAGCAGAGAGAGACTGGAAATGTATTGCAGCTGGTCAGGGAAGCAGAATGGCTGAAAGGAAAACAATGGTTTAACCATTAAACAGAAGAAAAGACCAGACAGAAAATAATCCTAAATACATAAAGGTAAATGTAACACAGAGGAGAAACTAAGAATAATACATTCTAAATAAATAAATGAAGGTATAAAAGCAAAGAGAAATTCAAAGTTACACCACTAATGGATATAACCGGATGGGAGGAAAAACAGAACAGAAGGAAAACATAGGTATGAAAACTAAGTAGAAATCAAATCAAATCACAGAGCAAAAATGCTAATAAGATGTAAAGTTAAACATAACTAACACAGGGGAAAATGATAAGACATGAACATTGACCAATAAGAGCTCAAACAGAACCCAAACAACGAAACAAAAAGTAAAACATCTAAGGATCATGACAAGAATATCATTTGTTTTAGGCCCTGTCTACACGTAGATGAAACCAGGTGTAGCAGCAAAGATATTTCATCAAATAGGTGTCTAATCCACAAGGAGCCAGCGTTTCAGGACATCTAAACGATCGTGTTTTAAACCTGGTCCCAGAGTGGAGAAGTCTCAGTTGTCTCCGTCATTATGAGCTCTCCAGAACCACAGTTCGGAAGATAATGGCCAGAGAAGCACTGGATAAAAGTTAGATACAAACAATCAATTAAAGGGAGAGTTATTTAAATTTGTGTTATTTATGAATCCTTTTATTGATTGTTTGTACCTAACCTCAGACAGGAGCTTCTTTGACCAGTCTCCTCAAGGTCGCCCTGGGCAGCTTTATACCTAGAACACTGATGCAACACCGGCCAATTGGATTTAGACAGCCACATATAACAGGTGGGTAAATATTCTGCCAATGTTATGGGCATCTGGATAAAGCCATACACAAAATCCAACATGCATTTAATTCAATAACACTATAAAACAACTACAGTCCTACCTTGCCATTTTCCTCCTCCGGGAAGATGGATAAGAATCAGCCAATGAGCATTCAGGTCCAACCCACTGACCCTGATTGGCAGATAAACTCATTCAGTTGAAAAGTGTTCTTATGAAATAAATAAGCTGCTGGGAAAAGCACCATTATGAAATAAAAGCTGACTTTGTGAAAAAGATGTTTTGGGATAAAAATTGATGGAATTAAATAAAACTGGCAAAAAATATATATATATATATTATTGGGTTAAAAGAATTTTTTATATCAATGTTTTATATCAATAATTGTAGTTAAAAAAAAGGAAAATGAAAAATATTTCATATGAGCTAAGAATTTCAAATGAATTCTTCTTTCTTTTTTGCAATTTCATTGTCACCTCTATAGATTTTTGTCTATTATTCATCCATGCAGACATTCATATCATAAGGTTTTCTTTCTTTAATAATTTATTTACATTTTCCTGTCAAAATTCTAAATGTCACTTATGCTTTCATTACACTTCTTTCTCCCTGTGTTGTGTCTTTCTTTAAATTTGGAGACTTATTTTACTTATCGTTCTCTATAACATTTTTACTCCTTTACGTGTCTGCTGTTATTCACATTTTTTAACTTTGCTCCTTTTCTATAAATTATTGTTTTCCAATTTCTTGCCTCTAAACTCAAAAAAGTCAGCCTCAGTTCTCTTGCAGCTCTTGTTTTTAACAATTTCCATCCCATCTGTACATACGTTGACCTGTTAATTTCAAGAGACTTTCTTTAGTGGTCTTTCTGCTCTTTTCGGAAAAATGCTGCCCTGCAAAAGTTTTCCTACCTCTTGAACCTTACAAACGTGAATGCATTCTATTGTGATGTAAAATACACATTCCTTCCTAATAATAGTAATATTACTAACCAGTTTGATCATAAAAGTAAAATGATTTCATGCTTAGCTCCAGAGAACAGACAGCAGCCAGCAGACTATATATTCCACCATCCAAACATATGTTGAAGCCAGAGTTGAAAGGGCCCCAAGCCTAAACACCACACAACCTCTTGTGAGGTTACACAAACTCAGCAGTCTTTCTTGTCTCACAATATCACAGTCTCTGAGTTTTATCTTGGAGGTGCTCTGATCATCCCTCAGTAGGAACGACAGGATGGGGGTGCTGCTGATACAGTGACAGGGAAGTGTAACAAAGGAATGGATGACCAGTAAAGCAGAAATTAAAGGAAAGTGGCACTGAAATGAGAAAGATGAAAGGAATGTGAAGGACATTATGCAAAAACTTTGATCAGCTAGAAAAATAAAGAGAACACAATTCCTTCCACTGGTGATGTGATTTCTGTTTAGTATTGTTTCATATAAAACCCTTAGAGCTGGTGGCATCAGTTGTCCACTGCTACAGCTAAGAATGGCAAAGGAAAATATTTTTGAATGTTAATATTTCCAGGATATAGTCAGACTTACTGTTACTCAAACTCACATAAAATAAAAGATGACTTATTCATTTCATAACGTTGTTTTATTTTGTGAAGCTACTTTACGTAGTTCAGGCCCTAGTCACACTAACTGTTATTCAAACTCACATAAAATAAAAGATGATTTATTTATTTCATAACGTTGTTTTATTTTGTGAAGCTACTTTACGTAGTTCAGGCACTAGTCACACTAACTGTTATTCAAACTCACATAAAATAAAAGATGATTTATTTATTTCATAACGTTGTTTTATTTTGTAAAGCTACTTTACGTATTTCAGGCACTTTAAGAAGAAAGAAATGCTGCCAATTTTTTGCCGGACCTTTTTTAAAATGTATTGAACTGACTTTTACATGTATAATAACAAAACTATGTCAGACTTATTGCGAGAAGCTGCTTACACCACATTACTTTTTTAAAAATAGGCTTTGATTATTTCTTTAGAAAATGTAAGTTGGAGGCAGTGCACCACTGATGGTCTCCCTGTTTGAAACATTGAGACTGGAACAAATAAATCATTTCTGGTTAGGCTAACCGTCTGATATCCAAGTAAAGTAGTGTAAGAAAGATGTTATTGCAGTTTCAGTGATCACACTTATATTAAGTTTCATGTTGACTGACTGTTTATTAGTTTTATCAGTTACTCTGACTGGAAATGCTTTAGATGTTCTCAAAACGTGATGCAGACAGGAACATGAATGGTGGTGACTGCCTATTACTTCTTATCCCTCTGTAAATAGTTATCAGCTTCAAATGACTGGCTAATGAAAACATAGCTATGATTTAATCCTTCATTTGATGTTTTAGATTGTTTTTGAGAATAGGGTTGTTTAAAAAAGAATAATAATAGGAAGGCTGCTTTGGCCCTAGCCCAACACAAGACTAGTCGTTAGCTTCAGCCTACCAGACTATTTCATCTGGATTTATGGCAAATGAAGACACCAAGAGAGTTATCTGCTTGAGGTAAGATTTTAACTGCTTGTAACTTTTCAATAAAATCCCAATTCACAAATCTTGAACTACCCTATCAAAATCAGGTGCTCAGATTAGCCCAGTTGTGAACAGACAGAGGTGTTTTTCCTGCTCTGCTGAGGTTCATTGCCATATTCTGACTAACCCACCTAACAATGGCACAGGAGCTTTTGGCAGCTTGTAAAACGATATGATCAGCGTCTTTTTTATCAAATGAATTAACACCCTAATAAAAGTGTAATGGCTCTTTGAGGCAATACAAATTGAACATGATCAACTTATCTTGGATCCTTAGTTTGGTTTTTATGGTTGACTTTGATCCAAAGAAAGAAGAAAAGTGATATCCATGTCACAAAGACGGATGAACGGCTATTTTCTGCCTCCTTCTCATCCTGAGTCTATTTTTAGCTTGATATTTTATTCATAACACCTCCCTCAGTTGCTGACATCAAAAAGCCCCAGCTACAGCCAAGAGTTTTGGAGACCGATAAATGTATGAGTTACAGAGGATATACTTTTAGGCGTGTGTGTGTGTGTGTGTGTGTGTGTAGGTGTGTATGGGTGTGTGTGTGCGCACACTAACCCAGCTGTGCTGCAGTTCACAGGTGAACAAACGGGAGGGGGATGGTGGCAAGTCAGTGTGTTTTAGTTCACATATGTGTGTAGTGATCTAGGGGAGGTTAATGAAAATGAGGTCAGTTCCAAAGGGCTGCACCTTTGTCCCATAATTCAGTGGTGCTGGAGTGGGGTGCCGTTTTAACCACTGCCAGTTCTTATCGCAGGAACACATCAGAGGGTACGTTGCCTTCATCTGACAAGAGTGAGATATTTTTTCCTCTCTCTTTGGCTGCATGAAGCACTTTTAATGACTGTGTGGGAGGGCAGAGAGGCGCAACTCTGAACTAATTTTTTTTTTTTTACACAGAACCACAGGGTTTGGCTGCTGGATTGCAGGATTGTCAGAGCAGAAGCCTAGGTGGAGCAGTGCAGGTGGAGGGGGAAACTCATACTGCCAGTCAGACCTGTTCATAAAGCCCAGGTCAAAACAGTGCATGGAGCGCCTCTGTGACTAACTGAGCCAGACTTGATTTACTGTCCGCCTAGATGCTATTTCATGTGCACTGAAGGTGTGTTTAAGTCACTTTAATCTTTCAATGCACAACCCGACTTTACTGAACTGTTCGCTGTGGTGAAAAGTGATTTTAAATGCAATATTTTGTTTAGTTCCTCTTTTAAAAGCATTGAATTTGTAGAGGGTATATCCAGGGGTGCTTCAAGAAAGTTTTGTAAAGGGTGGCCATATGGGAACGACTAACCCCAGCTTTCCACCAGACGCGTAAGCGCCGCGTAATCCAGTAGTCACGTTTTACTCGGCAGCTGAGCAGCTTCCCACCGGAAGCGTTTCAGACGCACATTGCCTGGGAATACGTTTCACGCAGCTGAAATCATGAATTCACAGGAGAATTGCAAATGCATAACTGAAAAGGTAATATGCAGGAAAAACAATTATATGTTAATGAGTATATCAAACTCAACATCCACTCCCAAAACTTCACATATCTTTGTCTATGCCTTCTCCTTTTTCATGTTGTCCTTGTAAAAATGATGACAGGTATCATATAAAATGGGTGATTCTCCACTTCAACGATTAATTTCTTCTCTCTGTGATAAAGACCAACAAATTAGACCCACAGGCCGACTGACTTCAAACCTGGTGTGACATGAAATAATGTTTCGTTTAGTTTTTTTCATAGTTAAGAATTCAGAAATCTGCAAGTCTTTTATTTTGAAATTTTCCAGATGCTTTACACTGCTCCCTTATTTGTTATTTGTCATACCTTAGTGTTATTTCCTGTCTGGTCTGATCTAAACCGCTGAGATTCTGGAAGCATAGCGGTAAAGAATAGACTAAATTTAGGAGAGGGCCGTGACACTAAGCTTCTGGGATTCGTCTGATTCGCGGCCAATGTAAACGGACCCATTGACTATAACGTTGGCTATTAGCTAGGTTTTATGCTTCGCAGACATTATGCGCTGCCTAAGTCTCCGGTGGAGAGCATAATCTTTGAGTGAAACACCAAAGTTCTACACCATGACAGAATTTCAGGGGTTTGTTGGATAGGTTGCTCTGGCGAAACATCGAAACATAGCTGCAATGACAAAAATGGTCCTCAGAAATTCTTTAAACAACCATGTGCTTGGTCAGTCATAGCTTTAAGGTGCATTCAATCATATTCTGTAAATTAGAATAATTGTCCCTATGAGGCTGGTTTGTCAGATTAAAAGTAGCTTCTGAAAATAACAACCTTTAAGCAGGTATTAAACATCTTTCATTAACCCCACATTTCTAGATTGAAAATTTTTTTTGTCGGTTTGATGTAATATTCTAATCTTAAATGTCATGCTTTCATCAACTGTAATCAGAAAATCATCATAATTAACAAAAATGAAGGCTAAAAAACATCAGTCTGTATGTAATGTGTGAAATGGGTTTCACTTAGTACACTGTGTAAATGAAAAAATGTGCACTCCTGTGACATTCAAGCACGTGCTCATTCGTGCGTAAGCAGTGAAACGCTTCACTATTCACATCTCTTCTAATGGTATGGACTACAGACTGCTACTGTTATGGTCTTCTGACGAAGTAACAAATGTACGTTTCCAGCCGCTAGCTTCGCTTTTAGAGCGGCTGACTGATGAAGAACACTGTTCCTTGTGGACGTGTGTATGTGCGTCACTACGTCAGGGCAGGCAGTCTCTCACAAGCACTCCTTGGCTGTTCTGTTCTGACCCGTATCACATCAAACCAAATGGAACTGTAACCTCTCCACCGTGGCAAAAGATACTAGAGTCAATCATATAGTCAGGACATTAAAAAAACTGACAATAGGTTATAAAAACAACTTTATTTTAACAAATATATCACATATTGCAGCTTTGAATGACATAATTTGTTTTCACAAAATTACTTTTTTAATGTAAATAACTAGTTTTACTACACCGTTGTCACTGGAACACTATGTGTGAAAGTATTCTTCTGTCTTTGCTTTTTTTAAATCACACTCAAACGTTTCACATTGTGAACTATATTTCAATGTCGGACCAGGATAACCTGAGTAAATTTAAAGTTTTTAAACAAAGAAAAGAAGGGGAAAAGGGATCTATGTGAAAAAGCAATCACCCACTTGTTGAATGAAGAATGAACTATCAAACCATTTATTTGTTTTAATCTCTGTTTAATTTCAGCTGATACCCAGGCCTGATGATTGCATATGTGGACCCAGAAAATACCTAAAACAGATGCATCAAGTCATGACCCAAACTAGAAGCGAGAGCTGATTGGAAACAAAGTCATTGACATCTATCACACTGGAAAAAACTTACAAAGCCATTTCTGAGGCTTTGTGACTCTATGAAACCATAGTGAGATACATTATCTACAAATAAAGAAAAAAAATACGGAAGAGTGATGAACTTTCCCATCTATGGCCAACTTACGACAATTACTCCAAAAGCACATCAAAGGGTCATGCAATGTCAGGGCAAATAGGCTACTGTTTAACGGCACTACATAAATGTGCGGGAAAAAATAAAAATTAAATCCAAACTAAATCCAAATTGAGAATCCATGGCAAGATTTGAAAACTGATGTACACAAACATTCTCCACCCATGCTCTGACTGAGTTTGAACTATTTTGTACAGAAGAATTTCTGTCTCTATCAAAGCTGGTGGAGACACAGCTCAAACTACCTGTTGCAACTGCAACAAATGATGCTTCTACAAAGGGTTGACTCAGGAGGTCTGAATTCAAATACATGACACACTTTTCAGATTTTTATTTCTAAAACATTCTGAAAACATGAAAACTTATGGTTATAATTTTACAAAATAGGGAAAAGTTTCCTTGTCCATAGAGGTAAAAAGATAGAAATTGCTCATATTTCTTTTTTAGTAGTAGGAGTAATTTCTGATCAAGTTTTCTAGCCTAGATTTAGTAAAAACCAACCTTTTGGAGAAACTCAAAGAAATATTAGTGTATTCTGTTCTTTCTTTTCTAAAAAAATAACAAAAAACACAACACCTTTCTGGTCAATCTGGTAGAACTGTTAAACAAGTTTTTCTGTTGCAGTAGTTTCAGCGTAATCTCATGAGTGTTAGAACACTCATGAGATTACGAGCCCGTGGGCTCGTCACTGCTGCCCCCCGGGCCCCTGCATAGTGGCCGCTGGATGCTCCCCTGGGGTTCTCCTTTTCTCCTCTCTTGGGGGATGCGGTCGGCCCTGCCCGGGTCCGCCTGGGGCTCTGGCGGTCCTATGGACGTCTTTGCTCCGATCTCCTTCATGTCTGCATCGATTCCTGGGAGACGGATTGATGCCTGCTCACACAAACTATCGAACACACTTATGGAGAAACCTTATATGCACCAGCATGATAACACACACACATAGATGTGGGGTCTCTGGTGTTTAAGGAAATATTCTTGGGCTGAGGTTATCATTACTAGAGCTTGATTAATCGGTACCATGAGTTTCTCTGTGACATTGTTGTTGTATTTTTATATCTATTTTTGTGTGATGTGGTTGTGTAATTCTTAGTTCACAATGTTTGGTTGGTTTTGTTGATGTTCCTTTTTCGTGTTTTGTTTTTCCCCCTCTCTCTGCCATCCTGTGGGTATGGAGGCAGACTTCAATGTTTTCCTGTGTTTTCTTTCTTCCCCTTTCTCTCTTGTATTTTCAACTCACCCTGTCTCGTGACATTTTGTTTCCTACCTCTCTTCTTCATCTTCTTTCTTTCTTCTCCTTAATTTTCCGTCTCCGTGTCCATAACATCAGGAAATAAAAACCCCAACAATTCATAATAAAGATTTTTCACACATAAATCAAGTGGAGTACTATAGCAAAAGCTGTACTGCTCCGCTTGTGAAAGTAAATCTGTTGGGCTTCTACTTGGTACTCAGACACCAATTCTGAGCTCCACACTGCCAAACAGGACACGTAAAAAAAAAAAAAAAAAAAAAAAAAAAAAAGAACATAGTGCAATACACAATAGTGAGAATGTATGTGTTTAAGAGGGAGGGAACGTATGACTTTGTCTGTATGTCTTTGTCTACCTGTCAGGTTGGGTCTTGGGCTGTCCTCTCGCCTGGCGCACCTCAGGCCTTACATTTAATGGGGGCCCTATTTCCCCTCCGTCACTCCCCGCCGGTGACGGATGCCCCTGCCTACTGGTGCGTCAGTGGTCAATCCGGTTCGGACCTGGTGCGTGCCTGGCCGGGCCTGGGGGGGCCCGTGTGTCGGTCGGCCTATGCGCTGGGCCAATATCTTCCTTTGGTTGGTTGGGGCACCTCTTTTAGGGGTGCCAGGTTTGGGATTGTTGGGTGGTGCCTGCTCGGTGGGATACAGATCCAGCGTCTCTGCTCGTTCAATCACCTGTTCTGTGCGCACTGTACGTGGTCAGTTCATTGGCGGGTTGGACCGGCCCTGGCCTTTGTTGGATGCCTGGTCTCGGCGCTCTGCGTTGCATGGGATCAGGACAAGGGAGCTGGTTCAACTTGGTGTCCAGGTGCTGGCTGAGCTTGGCCTGGGGATGCTGTTCATCCGTTGCGGCTATCGGTGGGGCGCCCCGACGTGAGGCAGGGGTGGGGCGCTGGGATGTTGGCGGTGGGGATTGGCCCAGGGTGGTGGTGGCGCGTGGCGGCCGGCCGCGGCCCCTGCGGTGCCGGGGGCCCCTCGTTGGCCGGTCCCTTGTCGGGTCTCTGCTGGGGGGTGGGGCGCCCCTGGGCCCCGGCTCTCCCGGTCCATGGACCGGCCCGCCCTGATGCGGCTGGTTGCCGACGGGGCCCGTGGGTTCGTCACTGCTGCCCCCCGGGCCCCTGCATAGTAGCCGCTGGACATTCCCCTGGGGTTCTCCTTTGCTCCTCTCTTGGGGGATGCGGTCGGCCCCGTCCGGGTCCGCCTGGGGCTCTGAGGGTCCTTTGGACGTCTTGTCTCCGATCTCCTTCATGTCTGCATCAATTCCTGGGAGACGGATTGATGCCTGCTCACACAAACTATCGAACACTCTTATGGAGAAACCTTATATGCACCAGCATGATAACACACACACATAGATGTGGGGTCTCTGGTATTCTTGGCCTGAGGTTATCATTACTAGAGCTTGATTATTCGGTACCATGAGTTTTTTTGTGACATTATTGTTGTATTTTTATATCCATTCTTGTGTGATGTGATTGTGTAGTTCTTAGTTCACGATGTTAGGTTTGTTTTGTTGATGTTCCTTTTTCGTGTTTTTTTTTTTTTTTTTCCCTCTCTCTGCCATCCTTTGGGTATGGAGGCAGACTTCAATGTTTTCCTGTGTTTTCTTTGTTCCCATTCCTCTCTTGTATTTTCAACTCACCCTCTCTCATGACTTTTTGTTTCCTACCTCTCTTCTTCATCTTCTTTCTTTCTTCCTCTTAATTTTCCATCTCAGTGTCCATAAAATCAGGAAATAAAACCCCCAGCAATTCATAATAAATACTTTTCACACATATATCAAGTGGAGTACTATAGCAAAAGCTGTACTTCTCCGCTTGTGAAAGTAAATCTGTTGGGCTTCTACTTGGTACTCAGACACCAATTCTGAGCTCCACACTGCCAAACAGGACACGTAAAAAGAAAAAGAAAAAAAAGAACCAACTTTTTGGAGAAAATCAAAGAAATATTAGCGTATTCTGTTCTTTCTTTTCTCAAAAAAAACAACAAAAAAAACCACAACACCTTTCCGGTCAATCTGGTAGAACTGTTAAACAAGCTTTTACGTTGCAGTAGTTTCAGCGTAATCTCATGAGTGTTAGTCCATAGTACAATACACAATAGTGAGAATGTATGTGTTTAAGAGGGAGGGAACGTGTGACTTTGTCTGTATGTCTTTGGAAGTTTCAGAAGAGTATCAGATAGGCTCTGGTTGAACCCAGCATCGGAATGACTTAGTCAATGTGTTGTTTGCCGTTCAAACATATCCAGTATGTCGCAAATCTCATTGCTGACACAGATGTGTAAACAAAGGTACAGGTAAAAATCCAAACACCCAGCCTGTTTAACAACCTCTGAATGGATCTAATTCAGTTGTTTTATTGAGTGCCAATTTACAACACATTTCAAGGTAATTTACATTTTACATCATACATTCATTCTAATTAATCCTACTTATTAAATAGTGCATTAAGTTCAGTTACACAGGAGACTGTGTAGAATATTTTTTTTGCCACCCATTGAACTACTCAGGAATTGATAAGGGAATTGATACTGATAAAAACTTCAATCAATTCCCACCCTTAGCCAAAACCGACTGGGGGAGTGAAAAGACAGAGCAGATAAACAAAAAAGAAACAGAAAAACTTTTATATGAGTACATTCTATGTCAGACAAGTTAAAAATAGTTGGAAAGGGATAACCTTCAGTTGTTGGGAACAGTATCTCAGCTGATGCCCCGCTCCTGGAAGGTACCTCAGCCCAACAAAACGCCTGACCAGGTGTAGCTTCTACGGAGAGAAAAACATGGACAGAAAACAAGTTAACAGTTGAAATAACAGCAAATAATGAACATTGGAGAGTAGTAGAAGAAGAAAGTAACAGTGATGAAAAGTGGTCAATCTGTTCTCCAGTAGTCTAAGCTTGTAGCTGTGTGACTGCAGAGATAGCTCAGGATAACCCAGCCAGTTAGAATAAGGCCCCCCACCGGATTGCGCTGTACGTCTCTCTTATTAATTTTCATCAGAACCTTTGCTGCAGCCTTTGCATCAGCTGAAGACTTTATAACTTGATAAACTCTTGTGTTTGCACGAGGGAAGAAGATAGACAGTAGCTGGTTTGAGCCGGCTGCTGTCAGCAGTGTACAGGCTTGTGAAGAAGGGTTGTTGGCAGACTGCAGGTATGTCACAGCACTTATCAGTCATCACTGCTCTTCAGCTGGCCTCCATCTGCCATAAAAACACAGAAAAATTCCTGACATGGAATTTCAGCCAGCGCAGTTAAAGCTTTAGCTGTGCTTACAAAACAGCGAACTCTAACCTGAGTAAGTATTCGGAGAATTCAGACAGGTTGATCTTTTTTGCCTGAATTTGTTTTTTCTGTTCAGGTATTGTATGTTGATGTATACTAAGCTCTAAAGGTAAGGGAGACTGGTTTTAACTGATTATGTGGAGTTGTAATAATGCTTCTAGGCAATACATCTCATATCATTTAGAGAGCCTGTTTGGCTACGTGTTTGTGTGTTGAGCAGCAGAGTTGAGTATGAGGGTTTTGCCCCTGAGAAACTTGCCAAGTATTCTCTGCCAATACCACACAGCTTTTGGTGGAGACATCCGCGATGGTGTTGGGTGGCAATGTTACCTCTGAGCTGCCTCTGGCCATTCATAAATCAAAAGCGGAGACAGGATAGCTGTAAGCTTTAAGGAATGAAGCTAGCAGAGTGGGATGTGGCTCTGACTGGTTTGCTTGGCGAGTCAGGGGTGTTGACAGGGGAGGGCTGACTTCAACCCCCTTGAGAGATAGAAAGAAAAAGGCGCCTTCACTCCTCCTTAAACTAAATGGGGCTATGTGCTACCTCCAGAATTGAGAAGTGGAAAGGATGGCGTGGGCTGCCTGCGGTCCTGACCTCATGCCCACTGTCCACTTGTGAGATCAGCTTTGCTGTCTATTTTGTCCCAGAGTAACCAACACAAGCTGACTTGCAACAAATACTTGTCAAAGAATGATATGCCATCCCTCAGCAGTGTGTGACCAAGTCGGTGACCAGCGTGAGTGACAGGCTATTGTAGTTGTGCACAGTTCTAGAATGCACTGTTCCTTTTTTACAATTAATAAAGGTCAGCTTTAAACTTTGATTATCTAATCCAATAAACAGCACCAAATGAGACACATTGTCAGAATAAGCTGCTTAACATGAGCAGAGATGGTTTGGCAAGTTTTTCACGGACACAATCCACATACTTGACTCTGTGCCTCAACCCACAAATGCCTTTTCCTTACAAATGTTGGACTCCAATCTCTACCAACGACAATAATGCAGGTCACAGTGTTAACTTGACTGATCAAGATTCCCTTTAGGCTATGCTAACAATGCACCAAAAGTATTGAAATTCAGCCGACAAAACAAGAAATAAAGAACATCACTTACTTCAACCTATGGGGTCAAACAAAGCCCAAGTGTTTAACTAAACAGAAACAAGAGGAATCTATATCGGAGTTTAAAAAGTTTCCAGAGATTGAAAAGCAATGAGTAAAGCACTAGGGTCTTTATTGATTGTTTAGCGTCTAGCCATCCTTCTTTATTGCTACACGGCCGCTAATGATAAACAACTCTTATCTGCCTTGCGGGTGAGCACCGAAATCACATTTTGCACATCTGCATGCTTGCACACGCACACACACACTTGCTCAGCTGCTCACTCTGTCACTTAGGGCCACGGGGAACTCATGCAGATTATGATCTCAACTCTCTGATGGGGGTTGCTTCCCTGAGGCCGCTGAGTTAAACTCTTGCAAAAGTAAAGGGTTTCGGAAAAGTTTTCCAACCCTTTGAACTGTTTCACATTTGATGGTATTAAAGCAATAAAGATATTCCCAAAGAAACATCCCCAAAGCTGAAACCTCTATATGGTTAAGATAACAGTTGTATTCATAAGTTCTATTTAAGCTCGGACATTAAATTATGAACAACTTAATTCTTCTTTCCTAAGTATGAAACTTCTAAAGGCATTTGGTTGCTCAGGATTGTATTTTGGGGTGACAAAAAAAGGATAAACATCAATCCATTTTTTACATGTAAAACATATTTGAATTGAATTATTTTATGTGGAAATTACAGTCAATAAAATTATGTTGATATCTGACATAAAGTTTTAGTAAAAGACATTGAAGCTTGTGGTTTTAATGTAAAAAAATCACCCCTAGACACTGTAGGGGTACGAAACTTTCTATGGCCATGAAAGACAGCAAACAAAGCTGTGAATTGATGAATTTGCCTAAGTCTGATCAGCCTCCTGCTGGGCTGCCTTTATGTTGGCCACTGGGGAGCGAGTTTGATTCAGTTGATTCCTAAATCTGTGAATGGAATGGGAGATGTTGGAGAATGGAAGCTCCAAAGCTCACTCTCTTTCCATGTGTCACACTTTGGTGACTTTATTTGGACTCGACTGAACCCCCCCTTGTAAGCATCAGACACATCATCCTCATCTGAAGCTAAACTACTCCAGCATGCATTGCAGCCCACCACTTTTGTCCCCCTCGACCTCTTGGCACCACGAGCTGTCTGAGGTGCAGAGGTGCAGAGAGTCCGGGCGAGTCGGAGCGGCCATGGGAAGAACTAGTGGTAGGCTCAAATATAAGCTCTGTCATGCAGAAAACTGTGGGAGGGAAGGAGGTGACAAATGCACCCCCCCTCAAATATGCACACACAGCTGGGACCATGAGTGAAACACACTCCTGTACACTTTTTTTTAACACTCTTTCCCCCGATTTAACCTTCTTTCTCCATCTCAGACGTTTCCTTCTATTTAACCACCTTTCTCTTACCCCCTGTTACACACACACACACACTTACACACAAACACACACACACACACACACACACGCACACACACACACACACAGACATGCACACAAGCAAATACACACAGTAGCAGCTGCAACAAGGCTCACTTGCAGGATAATCCAGCCTTTGTTGGCAAAACACAAATTACAAGTCTTTTAGTGCTGGCTCCTCCTTCCTCCTCTCTACATGTGTCTGAGAAAAAGAAAGTGTGTGTATCTATTTGGGAGTCTACGCATATCCTTCAGAATGATGTGAAACATGCAGACATGCGCAGGGTTGAATATGGGTGTTTGTATGCTTGCCATGCTATGTGCAGACAAGCGAAGCCAAGTGTGTGAATGCGAGTAGAGAAAACAGGCATAACAGAGAAAAGCCCTCTGCAAGACGCCGTCTCGAACCCTGAGAAGGGGCAAAATGTCAATTAGAGACGTCTTTTTTTAAACCGCACCTCTGCTGAGGTTGCATTTTGTCTCCTTCATTAGAATTCAGAGTCTCAAAGATCTCCCTGTGGTTCTTTACAATCTTTGGACAGTAACTTATGCAGAGCTTGCACATTGCTTATTGATTAATTGGCTGAAGACAAAATCTCTGTTGTCAGAGATGGTTCCAATCTGGTCCAATACCGGTATCAGCCCCAACACTGATGTCATTGTTGCTATTGGGCTGAGTCTAATAGTCTATCTAGGTTTAATGGTGTGTTTGTAGTCGGAACTCGAAAATTCCGACTTCTGAGTGGGAAAAATAAACGGGAACGCCCCCAGAAGTTGGACTTCCCACTCGGAAAGTCTGAGATTTTGTTTTTTGCTCCAACTTTTACTTTCAATATGGCCGCTGCCCACATCAACAATAATAGTTGTGGTAGAAACATGTCTATTTTACAAGAAACACTTGTAAGAATGCGTTTTAAATCCATCTTACATGTAGAGCCTGCAATTCTAAACTTACCAAAATAAAAGTGGTATTTGCATATGGAAGGTACAGCTTCAAACAATGCTTGTAAGAGTTACTACCAACTATGGCTACCTGGGCCATGCCATATTGGAATCCTGACTTATCCGACTATGTTAACTAGAACGTTATTTACTGGGGCGGGAAATCAAACCCAGCTCCGAGTTCTGACTTCAGAGGAAAATGGAAAATACTGTGGCACCAAGTATTGTAGCACACTTAGATATGATTTAATTCAATTCAATTCAATTCAGTTTATTTATATAGCGCCAATTCACAACAGATGTCATCTCAAGGCACTTAACAAGAAGTCATTTCAATACATTTATACAGACATTCCAATCAGTTAAAAAGTTTCCTATTTAAAGAATCCCAGCAGATTGCGTCAGTCATTGGCGTGAGGTTGGGCCCCGTTGATGCAGACTTTCCAACCACAGCAATCCATCAGCAATCACTCATACTGAGCAAGCATGTAGCGACGGTGGAGAGGAAAAACTCCCCTTTAACAGGAAGAAACCTCCAACAGAACCAGGCTCAGTAGGAGCGGCCATCTGCCACGACCGTCTGGGGGTTTGAGAAGACAGAGCAGAGACACAGAAGGAACAGAAGATCTGATATAAGAGAACTTTCTATGTTACAGAAAGTAGAAAGTTGATAACATGACACAGTGGATGTTCAGTGACTGGGAGGATCATCCCAGTCGATGCCCCCCGTCCAACAGGGCATTGCAGCCAAGCAGGATATCAGACCAGGTATAGCTTCTATGGAGAGAAAAACACTGAGAGAAAACAAAGTTAACAGTCGAAATAACAGAATGTACTGTAATACAACTGGAGAGTTGTAGGAGAAAAGGAAGAAGCAGAGTGAAGAAAAATGGTAAGTCTGTCCTCCAACACTCTAAGCCTATAGCAGCATAACTACAGAGATAGCTCAGGATGACCTTAGCCACTCTAACTATAAGCTTTATCAAAAAAGAAAGTTTTAAGCCTGGCCTTAAAAGTAAACATTTACAGTTATACAAGTTGTATTTAAACATATGCTTCATATATATAAATATATATTATATATCAATATCAAAAGTATTTAAATTTGAAAGACTACTTAGTTTGAAGACTTTAACACAAGTTAGGAGTATTTACAATCTAGAAAATACATGGGGAGGCTCCCTGTTACAGTTAGCAATGCTAACGATGCTAATTGCACCACTTGCAGAGACTTAAAAGTCCATAAGAACGGTTTAGAAATGTCAGTATCATAGCAACTTCTCTCAATCTCTAGCTTACACACACAGTGTAACATCATCTCTATTTGCGACTATTGACCATTACAGGCAGAAAACACTTCTGCTGTTGATAATTATAAGGGTAAGGCACACAGTGTTGCTAAAATGATATGTTAATCTCTTCTTAGCTAAAATACCTGGTATAGAAACCTTTACCTTTACACTCATAGCTAAGATTATTGGCAAGAACTGCCTCAAGGTTTAAAAATAGAGAAAAAAAGCTTGCTGTTGTGTGAGATTTTGGCATTAGCATAACTTTTTAGGCAGACCTGTGAAGATGCTGTTGCTGTAATCAATCCGACTAAAGATAAACGCATGGATGAGTTTTTCTAGGTCCTGTTACATCAGGTACATCAGTCGTTTAATCCTAGAAATGTTCTTCAGGTGATAGAAGGCTGACCTTGTTATTGCCTTTATGTGACCCTGGAGGTTCAGGTCTGAGTCCATTACTACACCTAGATTTCGAGCCCGATCAGTAGTTTCTAGCTGTATTAACTGAAGCTGTGTGCTGACTCTTAATCGTTCCTCCTTGGGTCCAAAAATAATCACTTCAGTTTTGTTTCTATTCAGCTGGAGAAAGTTATGGCCCATCCATCCATTTATTTGGTCAATGCATTGATTTAGGATTTGAATGGGTTCAGAGTCACCTGGTGACATTGTAATGTAGAGCTGAGTGTCATCCGCGCAGTTATGGTAGCTAATGTTACTGGTTGCTATAATCTTGCCTAGTGGGAGCATGTAGATATTAAATAAGAGGGGCCCCAGGATGGAGCCCTGGGGCACCCCACATGTGATTTCTGTTCGTTCTGATGGAAAGTTTCCTATTGAAACATAGAAGTCCCTGTTCTTTAGGTAAGACTCGAACCAGCCAAGTAGTGTACCAGAGAGTCCGACCCAGCTCTCCAGTCATTCCAATAAAATATCATGATCAACAGTGTCAAATGCTGCACTGAGGTCCAACACAACCAGCACTGTGGTTCTACCACAGTCTGTATTTATGCGGATGTCATTGAAAACTTTGACGAGGGCAGTCTCGGTGCTGTGGTGAGCACAGAAACCAGACTGCAAAACATCACAACGGTTAGTTTAGAAGCTATTTTAGTTAGGAAGCTATTTAACTGCTGAAACACAGCTTTTTCAATAATCTTACTGATGAATGGAAGATTAGAGGTTGGCCTGTAGTTCTGCATTAACGTGTTGTCCAGATTTTTTTTCTTTAGTAGTGGTTTAATAACTGCTGTTTTTAAAGCCTGAGGGAAGACACCTGATAGCAGGGATGAGTTCACTATTTGAACAAGATCAGACCCAATAACAGGAAGAACTTTCTTTAGAAAAGCTGTGGGTAGGATATCAAGACAGCAGTAGGAGGAGCTTAATTGGCTTAATCAAGGCTGTTCTGGTTTAATTCATGGAATTCAGACATTTTCTCTACATTGTTGTTGATTGGGGATGGCACTGGTTGTGGGTTCGATATTGAGGTACAGATTGACCGTCTAATTGTTAGAATCTTTTCAGTGAAAAAGCTGGCAAATTCATTGCAGGCCCTGGTAGAGTTTAGTTCAGGGGCTACTGTCACTAAAGGATTAGTTAGTCTTTCCACTGTTGCAAATAGAGTCCGTGCATTATTAATGTTTCTGTTGATGATTTCAGAAAAGAACGATTCCCTAGCATCTTTTATAGTTAGCTGATATCTAGTCAGTCTCTCTTTGTAGATCTCACAGTGAACCTGGAGTTGAGTTTTCCGCCATTTTCTCTCGGCTCGTCGACACTCCCTTTTTTCACTACGTACCAGTGGATTCCTTGTCCACGGAGACTTCTTTCTACATGAGACTACTTTCACTTTAGTTGGAGCAATGGAATCCTTGATGTCTGAGATTTTCGCAAGGAAATTATCTACCAGCTTATTTACTGAGTTTGATTTGGGAGATGAGGGGGATGTGGTGGAAGACGCTTTTTTATAGTGGTCTTACTGTGGCTGGATAATTTAGCAGAGATGGTACTTTCAAAGAAAATACAGAAATGGTCAGATAATGCAATATTAATTACCGAGATGTTGGAAATATTTAAACCTTTGCTGATGATTAAGTCCAGAGTGTGTCCTTTATTGTGTGTTGGTTGGTTGACATGCTGGGTCAGGCCGAAGTTGTGGAGAGTATCATCTAATGTTTTTGCTTGTCTATCTTGGGGGTTGTCGGTATGGATGTTAAAATCCCCCACAATGATAGTTGGTCATAGTCGATACATACTACAGAAAGAAGGTCATTGAAATCTTTAAAGAAGTTAGAGTTAAGTTTTGGTGGTTTATATAAACTTAGAAATAAAGCTTTGTTAGGCTCGTTTATCTGGGTGGCTAGGTATTCAAAAGAATCAAACGTGCCCAGGTTACCTTTTTAAAGTTCATTGAGTTGTGAAAAATGGTGGCTACACCTCCACCTCGTCTGTGCTTTCTGCTCTCGCTTAAGGAATTGTAATTTGGAGGAGTAGATTCTATCAATGCAGTTGTTTCGTTATTTTCATCTAGCCAAGTTTCTGATAAAAAAGGGCGTGTAAATTATGCTCAGTGATGAAGTCATTGATAGAAAAAGACTTCCCGGATAGAGATCTAATGTTTAATAAAGCTAACTTAAGTATTGCGATGATGGGCAGCTGAACCTTCTGACAGGTTATCAATTTGAGATTTTGTTTAATATGAGAGCGTGTGGTTAACGGTATATGTTTCCTGCTGCTGATAATCACTGGTATGCTAAGTTCGGGGGGGATGCCGGGCGAGTTCTGGGGGACCGTAGGGGTAGATTTACTGCCCGGTTCCCTCAAATATCAAATATCTGTAATAATCAGTGGGGGGAAGCTCCCAGGCTTATTGACACTAGTCCCAGAGTTTTGGTGTAGTCTAAGTTTAGGTGTTAATTGTGTCCCAAATTTTATTTGCTCGTTCAGTCTGTCTGTAAAGTTTCTAAATGGAGACTCATTTGATGTGGCTGAGTCACAGGAAGATGAAGACTTAATCTCTGATGGTTGTTTATCTATTCGGTCCTGTGGTGTCATCATGACTTGCTGTTTTTGTTCTCTGATATCCATGGGCACCTCAAGGTCAGCTTTTGGGAGCAAGTGTTTTGCTTTCTGATTTTGCTAAGAAAAACTGTTTGCTGCTAAGAGCCTTACTCCGGCCTTGTTAAGATAATGTTGGCCTGCTTTAAACAGATGATTAGCACTTCCAAATACTTTGAAATTATTAATAAATCTGAACGATTTCTCAGCTGATTGTTTCTTCAACCATTTATGGAGCATGCGGAGTCTGCTAAATCTTTCATCATTCCCTTCAGGGACTGGTCCGCTGATGAGGATGTTTACGTTAAGTCCATCAAGTCTCTGTAGGAGATCAGAAAAGTCTCTCTTCAGAATCTCTGATTGTCTCATCGCGATATCTGCTGATCCAGCGTGAATGACGAGTTTTTCCAAAGTAGAATGTTGGTCCAAGATGTTCTGGATTTTTTCTGATATTTCTCTCACTGTATTTTTGTAGCAGCTATAAACTTTGGTATTCTTGCTACAAAAAGCCTCAATTCCATTAATTGATCTGTCTTGTATGATAACAATCTTTTCTGGGGGGGCTCCTTCTTTGTTATGTGTCCGTTTGATGCGGCTGGGTTTCTCCTGGTGGCTTTGACTGGTCCCGGGGGCTGTGTCATCTTTTGGGGAACTCAAGGCTGCAAATCTGTTTTTCAGCGGGATTCCAGGTGGAGAAATATCTCTTGTTTTTGGCTGAAACCTCTTTTGTTTACTTTTAGCACAAGCGGCAGGTCTGGGTTCAGAGCTTTCTCTGTGCTGGAGTTTCTTTAGTTTTTTCTTCCTCGGAGAACAGGCTGGGGTTGATGATTCTGTGAGTTTTAAAGCTGGCCAGTGTTCATTAGAGTGCGGAGTTCTGCCAGAAAGACGTTTGTTTGCTGATGGAGTTGTGTTGTCCTGTATTTTCTCTGTGACACGGTTAGACCGATGTAACACCGGGCTGACAGGCTGTTCCCTGTGTTTATTCAACGGTAAAGTTGTGTCGTTTGCATAATCAGCGTGGAGATCAAAATTAATTTCCAGACGATGTAGCTTCGTTTCAATGCCCTCAATTCTGTGGAGCAGTTTTCAAAATCCTCAGCTGAGCAAAAAGCCATGTTGATAAGTCCATAAAAAAGTAATCCAAGAGGAGATCCGGTCCAATACAGTAACTCCATGCGCTGGGTAGATAAAGTAACTAAGAAAAGGTTAAGAAAAGAAAAGAAAAGAAAACAAGAAAAGCAAACAGAAAACAAGAAAAGCAAACATAAAATAAAATAAAGTGAATGGATCTGGGGAGAGACAGAGAGCAGCTGCTCCTCCTTCAGCTGTCAGAATCTTAAGTTCATGCTCTGTTCTCAACCACAAATCTTATTACAGTTCTTAACTTTTTGATACTACAATACAGTGGGGGAAAAAACGATATTGCAGCAACCGACTGTGCAAGTTGTTCCATTTAAAAAGATGAGAGAGGTCTGTAATTTTCATCATAGGTACACTTCAGCTGTAAGAGACAGAATGTAAAAAAAAAAAAAATCCAGGAAATCACATTGTATGATTTTTAAAGAATTTGTTTGTACTTTGGTGCAGAAAAGAAGTATTTGGTCAATAACAAAAGTTCACCTCAATACTTTGTAATGTAACCTTGGTTGGCAATGACAGAGGTCAAATGTTTCCTGTAGGTGTTCACCAGGTTATCACACAGTGAAGCTGGTATTTTGGCCCATTCATCCATGTGGATCTTCTCTAGAGCTGTAATGTTTCGGGGCTATGGCTGGACAACACAGACTTTCAACTCCCTCCACAGATTCTCTTTATGATTGAGGTCTGTAGACTGGCTAGGTCACTCCAGAACCTTTAAATGCTTTTTATGTAGCCACTCCTTTGTTGCCGGGGTGGTGTGTTTGGGATCATTGTCAAAATCTCACGATACATGGCCCCATTCATCCTTTCCTTGATACGGATCAGTTGTCCTGTCCCCTTTGCAGAAAAGCTGCCCCAAAGCATAATGTTTCCACCTCCATGCTTCACAGTGGGCATGGTGTTCTTAGGATGCAACTCATGCAATGCAGTATTCTTCCCCCTTCAAACCCAGCAAGTGGCATTTATACCAAATAGTTCTATTTTGGTCTCATCTGACCACTTGATATTCTCCCAATCCTCCTCTGGATGATCCAGATGGTCTTTGGCAAACTTTAGACGGGCCTGGACATGTGTTGACCCAAGCAGGGGGACTGCAGGATTTTAATCCATGATGACGTTGTGTGCTACTAATGGTATCCTTTGCTACTGTGGTCCCAGCTCTCTTCAGGTCATTGAACAGTTCCCCCCATGTTGTTCTGGGCTGTTTCCTCACAGTTTTCAAGATCACGTGTACCCCACAAGGTGATATCTTGCATGGAGGGAGATTGTTAGTAGGCCCGTTTCCACTATCGGAATTTCAGGGTAATTTAACCAGATCTTTTTTTGACAGGGTAATCTGTTGGCCAGCTCCTCTCAGCTGCTGGGTCTCCATACGCAATCGGCCCTTTAAGGAATCAGCTAGAAGGCCGCATATCACGACAGTTTCAGCAGCGAGTAACGTCACTTATCATTGCAAAAAGGCACCCAGAGCAGCAGAAAAAAACAAGAGATCAACATGGAAGAAGCAAGGCTTGTTGCTGCGTTTCTATTTGCTGTTATAAACAACTTCGCCAGCAACTCTTCTTATTTTTACAAAGCTGGTTGTTTGGCGACGTCTGCTCATTTCCCTCTAAATTACAACCAATCAGCACATCTGAACCACAGCTCCTGCTGAGCGACTCAATCGGGCCATTCCGAGTACATACCCCCATACAGGTACTCCGTTGGTTCCTGAAATTGCCCTGAAAATGGCCATGTCGGCTCCAATGAAGTGGAGAGACGTGCATATAGGGGAGGTCTGGTCAAATTACCGTGAAGTTCCGATAGTGGAAATGTCCTTAATGATCCATTTTCTATAAATTGTTCCAACAGTTGATCTCTTCTCACCAAGCTGCTTGCCTTTTGTAGATTGGCTCATCCCAGTCTTGTGCAGCTGTAAAATCTTGTCCCTGGTGACCTTGGACAGCTCTGTGGTCTTGGCCATGGTGGAGGTTGGAGTCTGGCTGTTTGAAGGTGTGGACAGGTGTCTTTTTGACAGATAACAAATTCAAACAGGTGACATTAATACAGATAACTAGTGGAGGATAGAAGAGCTTCTTAAAGATCGAGTAACAGGTCTGTGAGGTCCAGAATTCTTGCTTGTTTGTAGGTGCTAAATACTTATTGTCTGCACCATTATGCAAATAAATTCTTTAAAAATCAAACAATGTGATATCCTGGAATTTTTTTTACATTCTGTCTCTTACAGTTGAAATGTACCTATGATGAAAATTACAGACCTCTCTCCTCTATTTAAGTGGGACAACTTGTACAATCGGTTGCTGCTAAATACTTTTTTGCCCCACTGCATATACCAAAATATATCAGCCTCGCTGTTCTCTTCTGGACAACGCTCATGATGAATGAAAACAGCTGATGAAGAATATATATATATATATATATATATATATATATATATATATATATATATACAGTGTATATATATATATATATATACAGTAAACATATATATACAGTGCAATATGGTCAAGGTGGGATTTTCAAAATCTGTGTTTCTAAAGGTGATTTTGCTGAATGTTGAGGCTTAAGGTTAGATCCAAGGAATGAATGAACAGATGGTTGGAGAGCGGGCAAGCAAATGATGACTGGAGATGACGAAGCTGCAATGGATGACCATTGCTTGAACTGAGTTTTGAAGAGGCTCTGGAACAAGGAGATTTTCAGGGAGTCCAGGGTCAGAGTGGCAATTTCTACCTGGGAGAACAGAACACAGAAGGTAAGCGGGAGCAGAGGTGAGTCAAACATAGATATTCTTCAGAATATTAGGAGTCTCTGTTACTTTTATTCTATTAACAATGGTCAACCATCAGGCCTCAAAAAGCAGCTCCTTTTATCACCAGCAGAGTGACGATGAATACTGCAGAGAGGTGTGCACCAAGCAGACTGCACACCTGCACACAGTGTTTCTTCTTCTGTGCTGGAAAGAGACTGCCATACACACAAAAGCACATTCACAGTCCAGGATCATGACAGACGTCACTGTCATTTGGATAAGTCTTGTCTCATCAATGTCCTTTACTCCATCAATGAACCTGAAACAGCAGCAGCAAATCCTTACACCCTTTTCACACTATTGTGTATCAGTCCTTTAGTCCTTTGTTCAACTGGTGTCTTAACACATGATGCGATATGAAAATCACACCACCTTCTTGTCTTCTTAGCCTCAGCCCACAGAAAATGCAGACAGTAAGTTTCAGGCACGTTTTAATAGATTTGAATGACCCAAAATCAAAGCAATTATATTATGAAAGGGAAAGAGTATTTACTGTAGATTTTTATCCTTAGGAAACTGACAAAAAAAGACAATATTGGTTGCTATTTTTCATTGTTTTTTTTTTTTTTTTTTTTTTTTTACAATATTTTTATTGTATTTTGATGCCAGCATTAAAAGAGGTTTTTTGACATTGGAAAGAAGCATGCAATCTTGTCCTAAAACTTTGGCAATGACACAAACATAGTATGTTGCAAATTATGCAGCTTCAGATTTTGCCACAAATAATAACACAGCTTTTCTGCAGAATGGTTTAAATGCTGATTAATTTACTGCAAAGATCGTTTTACTCTTAACAAAAAGGTTGTATAACAAAAGGCTATTTACTTAATATTTTAGCCCTGACACAAAATCAACTAAAAACAATGAAGTGAGTGGGGAGTCCAGGAATTCTGTAGAATCCTCGTGAATACTGATAAGTCGCCCCTCTGATGGTCTGGGACAGTGTAAAATCATTTGTCTAGGGAGTATAAGGTGGGAGTGACCATTAGTCCAGTGTTGTTCCAAATGGAAGCATCCTGACAGGAATCTATGCGTGTGGGCTTCTTCTTTTCAAAGGCGGTGGGCCTGATGTTCAATTCACTCCCATGAAAAAAGTGGGGCTTGTCCTCCAAACTACCTACAACAATCCAGGTAAAATTTGGTGACCATCTGTGTCTTTTGCAGCATTATGGAGCACTGTTTTACATAGAAAAGTGATAATAAAGATGATTATACTGGGCCTATAAAAAGTATTAATATTAACCCACTTTGATTTTTGACCCTTTTTATTGCTTTTACAAATCAATCATAAATAATAAAATTATACTTTTTAGACCAAACAAAAAACAAAAACAAAGAAAACCTTTAATGTCAAACTAAAAAATTAGTCTACAAAATAATGACAATTAAACATAAAGTATTTAACATAAAGTAGGTGACAGCATAAATTCAACCCCTTGAAGTCAATATTCAGTAGATGTACCATTCGCGGCAATCACAGCACAGAGTCTGTGTGGATAGGTCTCAGTAAGGCTGCACATCTGGAAGCGCAATTTCTTTTTCATTCTTCCTCTCAAAACTGTTGAAGCTCTTTTAGGTTGTGTCTGGATCAGATGTGAACAGTCCTTTTCAAATCCTGCCACAAATTCTCCTTGGAATTGACTGCACCACTGTAGAACATCGACCTTGTTGTCTTCAAACCATTTCTTGCGGGAAAATAAATGTTCTCTGAAGCCATAGTTCTCTTGGAGATAGAAACAAATAGTACTCCAGGATTTCCCTATATTTGGCTGCATTCATTTGACCTTCTACCTTTACAAGCCTTCCATGGGGTACTGCCGAGAAGCAACCACAATGCCACCTCCATGCCAAAATGTTCCTTATTTGGTTTCATCAGACCAAATAATTTTCTTAAATTTGACCTTGGAATCTTCCACAGGCCTTTTGATCAAACTCTAGTCAAGCCTTGATCTGAGTTTTTTCTTCAACAGTGGCTTTCTCATTGCTGCTCTCTCATGAAGCTTTGACTGGTGAAGAACCTGGGCTATGGTTATTGTATGCAGAATTTCTCCCATCTCAGCTGCTGAAGCTTGAAATAGAGCTACTGCACGTAAGCTTGGCATCAATCAATCAATCAATCAATCAATCAATCAATCAATCAATCAATCAATCAATCAATCAATCAATCAATCAATCAATCAATCAATCAATCAATCAAACTTAATGTATAAAGTGCTTTTAATGCAAGAGTTGCAACTCAAAGTGCTTTACAGATCAAAATAACCCAAACATAAACCATATTTCCATCCCTCACCCACAGATTTAAAAGCATGATCACAGTTATACCCCCCCCTCCCCCCAACCCAGCTCCCATGCACACAAACACTTAAGAACAACAATAAAAATGACATAAAAAGGACATTGGGCCAAGTGCAAATGAGTCAGGTAAGGAAATGCCATCAAGGGAGCCATTGCGCCAGCAGCAGCAGATCAACCGCAGCAGCCAAGGCACACAGGGCCAAACTTTTAAAAGTGCCTGTGTTCCTTTTAACAAGAAGTCAATGCATTTCTCAACAAGACAATGGAAAACCTAACTCTGCAACCATGATGTATTGCTAAGGTTCCCTGACATAGAATAATATATAATCTGGAACACTTCTCACATAATTTCAAATGTTGCATGTTTTTAATATTATAAAGAAACAGCAACATAACAAAAATATTTTTATTTTAAACCCTCATCCATCCATTTTCTTCCGCTTATCCGGGGTCGGGTCGCGGGGGCAGCAGCCTAAGCAAAGAGACCCAGACTTCCCTCTCCCCAGCCACTTGTTCCAGCTCCTCGGGAGGAATCCCAAGGCGCTCCCAGGCCAGCTGAGAAACATAGCCCCTCCAGCGTGTCCTGGGCCTTCCCCTGGGCCTCCTCCTGGTGAGACGTGCCTGAAACACCTCACCAGGGAGGCGTCCAGGAGGCATCCTGACCAGGTGCCCGAGCCACCTCAACTGACTCCTCTCGATGTGGAGAAGCAGCGGCTCTACTCTGAGCCCCCTCCGGATGACTGAGCTTCTCACCCTATCTCTAAGGGAGAGCCCAGACACTCTGCGGAGGAAACTCATTTCAGCTGCTTGTATCCGTGATCTCGTTCTTTCGGTCACCACCCAGAGTTCGTGACCATAGATGAGGGTAGGAACGTAGATCGACCGGTAAATCGAGAGCTTCGCCTTTCGGCTCAGCTCTCTCTTCACCACGACAGACCGGTAAAGCGCCCGCATAACTGCAGATGCCCCACCAATCCGTCTATCGATCTCCCGCTCCATTTTTCCCTCATTCGTGAACAAGACCCCCAGATACTTAAACTCCTCCACTTGGGGAAGGACCCCATCCCGACCCGGAGAAGGCACCCCACCCTTTTGCAGCTCAAGACCATGGCCTCGGATTTGGAGGTGCTGATTCTCATCCCAGCCGCTTCACACTCGGCTGCGAACCGCTCCAGCGAAAGCTGTAGATCACGTTTCGATGAAGCCAACAGGACCACGTCATCTGCAAAAAGCAGAGACCCGATCCTGAGGCCACCAAAACGGATCCCCTCAACGCCTTGGCTGCACCTAGAGATCCTGTCCATAAAAGTTAGGAACAGGATCGGTGACAAAGGGCAACCTTGGCGGAGTCCAACTCTCACTGGAAACAAGCCCGACTTACTGCCGGCAATGCAAACCAAACTCTGGCACCGGTCGTACAGGGACCTAACAGCCCGT
This sequence comes from Valencia hispanica, assembly GCA_963556495.2. NCBI lineage: Eukaryota > Metazoa > Chordata > Actinopteri > Cyprinodontiformes > Valenciidae > Valencia > Valencia hispanica. The sequence continues at coordinate 37,239,086 of OY747720.1, read as the reverse complement.
ATCAAGGGGCCCGGTACCCCATACTCCCGGAGCACCCCCCACAGGGCCCCCCGAGGGACACGGTCGAACGCCTTCTCCAAGTCCACAAAACACATGTAGACCGGTTGGGTGAACTCCCACGCACCCTCCAGGACCCTGCTGAGGGTGTAAAGCTGGTCCAGTATTCCATGGCCAGGACGAAAACCGCATTGTTCCTCCTGGATCCGAGGTTCAACTATCCGTCGGACCCTCCTCTCCAGAACCCCTGAATAGACCTTACCAGGGAGGCTCAGAAGTGTGATCCCCCTGTAGCTGGAACACACCCTGTGGTCCCCTTTTTTAAACAGGGGGACCACCACCCCGGTCTGCCAATCCAAGGGATTGGAGAGACCAACCCCAAGTCCCCAAACCCTGCTTCCAGATTGGAAGGCGTGCTGGTGGGATTGAGGAGGTCTTCGAAGTATTCCATCCACCGACCCAAAACGTCCCGCGTTGAGGTCAGCAGCACACCATCCCCACTGTAAACAGTGTTGGTGGCAGACCGCTTTCCCCCCCTGAGACGCCGGATGGTGGACCAGAATCGCTTCGAAGCCGTACGGAAGTCGTTTTCCATGGCCTCTCCAAACTCCTCCCACGCCCAAGTTTTTGCCTCAGCAACCATCCGAGCCGCATCCCGCTTGGCCTGTCGGTACCTATCAGCTGCTTCAGGGCCCCACAAGCCAAAAAGACCCGGTAGGACTCCTTCTTCAGCCTGACAGCATCCCTTACCGCCGGTGTCCACCAGCGGGTTCAGGGGTTGCCGCCGCGACAGGCACCGACCACCTTGCAGCCACAGCTTCGGTCAGCCGCCTCGGCAATGGAGGTAACATGGTCCACTCGGACTCAATGTCCCCCGCCTCCCCCGGGACGTGTTCAAAGTTCTGCCGGAGGTGTGAGTTAAAGCTCCTTCTGACTCTGCCAGACGTTCCCAGCAGACCCTCACAACACGTTTGGGCCTTCCAGGTCTGTCCAGCGTCCTCCCCCACCATCGGAGCCGACTCACCACCAGGTAGTGGTCAGTGGACAGCTCAGCCCCTCTCTTCACCCGAGTGTCCAAAACATGCGGCCGCATATCAGATGAGACGACAACCAAGTCGATCATTGAGCTGCGGCCTAAGGTGTCCTGGTGCCAAGTGCACATATGGACACCTTTATGCTTGAACATGGTGTTTGTTATGGACAATCCATGACGAGCACAGAAGTCCAATATCAAGACACCACTCGGGTTCAGACCGGGGGGGCCATTCCGCCCAACCACACCCCTCCAGGTCTCACTGTCATTGCCCACGTGAGCGTTGAAGTCCCCCAGCAGAACAAGGGAGTCCCCAGGAGGAGCACTCTCCAGCACCCCCTCCAAAGACTCCAAGAAGGGTGGGTAATCTAATCTGCTGTTTGGCGCGTAAGCACAAACAACAGTCAGGACCCGTCCCCCCACCCGAAGGCGGAGGGAGGCTACCCTCTCGTTCACCGGGGTAAACCCCAACGTACAGGCGCCGAGATGGGGGGCAACAAGTATACCCACCCCAGCTCGGCGCCTCTCAGCAGGGGTAACTCCAGAGTGGAAGAAACCCTCATAACCATTGCAAATGCTATTTAAAACAACAGTTCACTGTTTTTAATGAGTCTGGAGTAGGTTTGATCATCTACAGTTCAAAGCGTACAATACTTAGACTTGTCCGGGCTAAACAAAGATTCTTTAAAATATAGACTGAGATTTTTTAAACCTTAATCTTGCTTTTTTTTTAAGAAGCATTTGCAATGTTTTTTTTTTCTGGTTTCAGGACCATCTTAGAATTATATAACCAAGAACAATATTAAGGTTAGGGGTTAGGATAGGTTATGGAATAATCAAACCTGGACTAGAAGATTTCTAAAATGTTGTCTCATTCTCAGGAACCCAATATTTTCTATGATCTTACCTCGTAAGCTGGATGTATTGTTAATTACCACCAAACCTTTCTTTTCTGATTGATAACCTTTTACTTGAGACGTTTTTTCTAAAACTTTCCACAGACATTCAAAGCAGAGCTCCAAATTTTTTAAGAAATCCCACTGTTGGTGGTTAGATAGTCTTCAGGTAGGTAAACATCTGTGAGATGTTACTGGCCTTGTCAGCCATGTCAATATTTTCCCATTTCTGCTCAACATTGTCTCCTTTATTTACCTTCCCGCTCCCATTTGGGAATAACCTTTCACTTAGTTCTTAAGATGTCTCTAGATCACTTAAGCCACTGACCATATGTCATAACTCTGGACAGGATTAGGCACATTCTCAGCTTTATGGGCTATGTTGTGGGAACGTGTGCTTAGTGAAGATCTGCTAATATTACTTCGAGAAGGACCATCTCAAATAAGGATCAGGTGAACATTTTATTCAAACCTTTGTCCAAATACAAAATAGTAAATACAGGTAACAAAAAATGACTTAGAAATATTGCAAAGGGTCAGTAATGTCAGCAAAAGCATGTTATCTTTTCTTATTTTGCATGGTAATTACAAATAAGCTTCTAAAGACTATTACGTATTGCAAATTAAACACAAGGCACACAGTCTCCAGTATTAGTAATGTACTCATAGTTCCACATGATTACCCTGGTAATTCATTGTTGAGTTAAACTTTGTGTATTCTTGTTTGGTTTGGTCTCCATCTTTGTTGTTATGAGTTAATCCCAGTGGTGTTTTTGTGTTTTAGTAAGATGTCAGTCAAACAGACTGTTGCTTCAGTGAAGCCCAACCATTCTGCTCTTACATAAAGGAAACACTTCTCTTTTAAAGCAATTATTACTTTTTTCTGAGAAGCTTACAGAGAGTTTTTATCATCAGCTGTAAAAACCACTTTGATTTGGATAATAACTGGATTTTCTGTTGTCTGTTGTACTTGACTGGCAGAGAAAGCCAGGGTTAATGGACTCAGCTGAATGAAATAAAAATCATGGTTACATTGTGAAAGAAAAAAAATAAACCGTTGAAGCTGCATTGACCTTGGCACTGTTGATATACAGTGGCTTGCAAAAGTATTCGGCCCCCTTGAACTTTTCCACATTTTTTCACATTACAGCCACAAACGTGAATCAATTTTATTGGAATTCCAGGTGAAAGACCAATACAAAGAGGTGTACACGTGAGAAGTGGAACGAAAATCATACATGATTCCAAACATTTTTTACAAATAAATAACTGAAAAGTGGGGTGTGCGTAATTATTCAGCCCCCTTTGGTCTGAGTGCAGTCAGTTGCCCATAGACATTGCCTGATGAGTGCTAATGACTAAATAGAGTGCACCTGTGTGTAATCTAATGTCAGTACAAATACAGCTGCCCTGTGACAGCCTCAGAGGTTGTCTAAGAGAATGTTGGGAGCAACAACACCCTGAAGTCCAAAGAACACACCAGACAGGTCAGGGATAAAGTTATTGAGAAATTTAAAGCAGGCTTAGGCTACAAAAAGATTTCCCAAGCCTTGAACATCCCACGGAGCGCTGTTCAAGTGATCATTCAGAAATGGAAGGAGTATGGCACAACTGTAAACCTACCAAGACAAGGCCGTCCACCTAAACTCACAGGCCGAACAAGGAGAGCGCAGATCAGAAATGCAGCCAAGAGGCCCATGGTGACTCTGGACGATCTGCAGAGATCTACAGCTCAGGTGGGGGAATCTGTCCATAGGAAAACTATTAGTCGTGCACTGCACAAAGTTGGCCTTTATGGAAGAGTGGCAAGAAGAAAGCCATTGTTAAAAGAAAACCATAAGAAGTCCCGGTTGCAGTTTGCCACAAGCCATGTGGGGGACACAGCAAACATGTGAAAGAAGGTGCTCTGGTCAGATGAGACCAAAATGGAACTTTTTGGCCAAAATGCAAAACGCTGTGTGGCGGAATACTAACACTGCACATCACTCTGAACACACCATCCCCACTGTCAAATATGGTGGTGGCAGCATCATGCTCTGGGGGTGCTTCTCTTCAGCAGGGACAGGGAAGCTGGTCAGAGTTGATGGGAAGATGGATGGAGCCAAATACAGGGCAATCTTGGAAGAAAACCTCTTGGAGTCTGCAAAAGACTTGAGACTGGGGCGGAGGTTCACCTTCCAGCAGGACAACGACCCTAAACATAAAGTCAGGGCAACAATGGAATGGTTTAAAACAAAACATATCCATGTGTTAGAATGGCCCAGTCAAAGTCCAGATCTAAATCCAATCGAGAATCTGTGGCAAGATCTGAAAACTGCTGTTCATAAACACTGTCCATCTAATCTGACTGAGCTGGAGCTGTTTTGCAAAGAACAATGGGCAAGAATTTCAGTCTCTAGATGTGCAAAGCTGGTAGAGACATACCCTAAAAGACTGGCAGCTGTAATTGCAGCAAAAGGTGGTTCTACAAAGTATTGACTCAGGGGGCTGAATAATTATGCACACCCCACTTTTCAGTTATTTATTTGTAAAAAATGTTTGGAATCATGTATGATTTTCGTTCCACTTCTCACGTGCACACCACTTTGTAGTGGTCTTTCACGTGGAATTCCATTAAAATTGATTCATGTTTGTGGCTGTGATGAGACAAAATGTGGAAAAGTTCAAAGGGGCCGAATACTTTTGCAAGCCACTGTACATAATACTGTAGTTATGTTAATATCAATAGACAATTCCTGTTTGCAATAATAACTTTCTAATCAATTACATGGCCAACAAGGAAACACACAACCATACACCCACATCTAAGGTATATTTAGAATCTTCAATCACCCTAAGATTTATGCTGCAGAAATGTGTGGTAGGAAGCTGGAGTACAAGGAGAAAAAACAACGCTTATTTCTCTACAAATAGAGAAATTGCTGAGATCTAAACCCCTGTAGCCAGACCACAGTAAGGATATGGATTTTCTGAACCTGGTCCTTTAATGGTAAAGGAAAAAATAAAAATAATAAAGTCTTTTATAGTAACATTTTTGCAACCAACCCTACTATTCCACCCAACCAGTGTTTAACCAAGTCAACTGGGTCCATGGAACACACAGCAGGACATAAACCCATGACTAGAAATGTTCAGGAGAATGGGGGAATGAGAGGAGAATCAGCTCCTCTGATTCTGAGGCCATGGTGTGGACTGCCCCCTCAGTGTTTCCCTCAAGCGGTGGAGCTTTTGGATGCATTCACACAAAACCTCTTTAGTCCACTTTAATCAAACTCTAGGTTGTTTCCCCAGAAAGTCTAGTTTGTGTGGGGAGGTGGGAATCTGAAATCAAACTCAGATGTGGACAAAAAAAGCGAACTCTGGTCCACCTAAAAACCTAGGTCTGGGCTCAGTTGAAGCAAAGCTCTTGATTTACCAGTCCCTCACCCATATCATGAGATATGCATCATGTCCGAAAAAACAAGATCTCTAATACAAGCAGACAAAATTAGCTTTTTCAGTAGGGTGATTTGACTCAAGCCAAGTTTATGTTTTTCCGTTAGCAAGTTTACAGGCACACGTATTGACGGAGACATTTTCCTTTTATACTTCTCTGTTGGTGTGTCAGTGCTGGCTAAGCAATTCTTTGCCAGGACATCAAGGGGTGCAGACCTTTTCTGGCGGGTATGCCTACCATTGCAGTGACGTCTCAGGTCGATGACAGTTTATTTACTTCAGCTTGTAAATGCACATCCACTCAAGGAGCAATGGCCGACAGAGAGCGAGTTTTGATTGAACTGGAAAGCTTTTTACTACAATTGCAGCTAATCGAATACTAAAAACGCATTTATACAAACATAGCGGTCTGTTTTGTTGTTCTCTACACCTTCTGGTGTTCAAAATCGCCCAAAGACTATCTTACTATTATTTTTTTCTCTTTTTTTTCCTTTTTTAGATAGACCATAGACCATATTAGATAAAGCATAGAGCCTATTAGATAAACTGGCCTTGCAAGTATCTAGTGCCCAAAAAGCTGGATTGACTACTAATTTCTACTAATGAAACGATCTTGGGCTGATGTTGGGTTGACCAATCACGAATTGGGCTCTACTCCCTGCGTCCTTCCGTGGCCGTTGGAGAGCCCTTACGTCAACGGACAATGGTGCTGCGTGTCTCCGCACCTCTGCAGACAGAGAAGCATAAACTAGCCTTCAGCCTTAAAGATAGGGTGAGGAGTTTCCCTATAGGGGGGGACTTAAAGGGGGGGTATTATGCAAAATGGACTTTCTGAAACTTAATATCCTGAGAACCTGTCTTTCTCTCATTAAAAACATGCCTGAAGTGTTGCTCTGACCCATTCACTCATGTTAGAGTAATCTTTGAGTCTCTGCTGGTAGTTCTCGGGGTTGCTGAAATGCCTGCTCCCACCTATTCCCGCCTTTTCCACCCATCTCCTCCTCCGACCTTACGTACTCAGCCGAGAGCCTCGCCCCCTGCAGAGCTCCCCTACCCCTCCCCTCAACTCGCACAACTTATGTAAACAACGTCAGAGTCCGACTCTGTGCATGCTGCGATGATGCACGGTATGTAACAAACTGAAGGGGGAGTGTCAGAAAGAGTAGGAGGGTCTTAGAGAGGCACAGGCGAAAATCAAGTACATTTCTTTAAGGTGGATTTGGATATATGACGGACTTTTAAAAGACTTAAGGTGACAATTTTATTGGAGTGTGCCTGGAAGAAGCATAATACCACCCCTTTAAAATGGCGCCACTTCTTCTCTGCATCAAAAGGAGTACGTTGAGGTGGTTTGGGCATTTTATCAGGATGCTTCCCGCATGTTTCTATTTGGAAGTTTTTACTGGGCACGTCCTACTTGAAAAACACCCTGGGGAAGTTTCAGAACTCGCTGAAGAAACTTTAATACCCTGTGTGAACTGGGAATGCCTTGGGATTCTCCAAAAGGAGCTGGAGGGAGAGTTATGTTTGTGGTATTCTCCTGGACCTGATAACCCGGTGACCTGATCTTAGGTAGGTAGAAGACAATGGATGGATGGAGGGATGGATGGATGGATGGATTGAAAGGCTTGGTCAATGTTTTTTCGTGAGGTATAGAGAGGTGTTGCTGGAGAGCATCTGTCTGTATAACTCAGGAGAAAGACAAGATTTCCACAGCTGTGCTGATGATACACAACTATATTTATCTATAAATCCTGATGAATTCAGTCAGTTAGGTAGATTACAGGCATGTTTGGAAGACAAAAAAAACATGGATGACTCTAAACCTTCTGCTTTTAAATTCTGACAAGACAGAAGTTGCCGTCTTTGGACCAGAAGCTCTAAAAAAGAAACTGATTAGTCAATTACTTCATCTGGATGGCATTAAATTGGCCCCCAGTAATAACGTAAAGAACCTCTGGGTTATTTTTGACCAAGACTTGACATTTAAATCCCATATTAAACAGGTTTCTAGGATTTCCTTCTTTCACCTTTGGAATATTGCTAAAATTAGAAACATCCTATTCAGGAGTGATGCTGAGAATCTAGTCCATGCATTTGTTACCTCAAGGCTGGACTACTGTAATTCTTTACTATCAGGAAGCCCACAAAATACCATTAAAAGCCTTCAGTTGATCCAAAATGCAGCAGCAAGAGTTCTGATGAATATTAAAAAGAGAGATCACATTTTTCCTGTTTTAGCTTCCCTTCATTGGCTCCCTGTTAAATCCAGAATAGAATTTAAGTTCCTCCTTCTTCCATATAAAGCCCTTAATAATCAGCTCCATTATACATCAGAGATCTAATTGTTTCATCTGTTCCTAACAGAGCACTTCGCTCTCAGACTGCAGGTTTACTTGTAGTTCCTATTATTTCTAAAAGTAGAATGGGAGGCAGATCTATTAGTTATCAGGCTCCTCTCCTGTGGAACCAGCTCCCAGCTTTAGTCCGTGAGGCAGACACTCTGTTTACTTTTAAGGCCAGGCTTAAAATTTTCCTTTTTGATAAAGCTTATAGTTAGAGTGGCTTAGGTCATCCTGAGCTATCTCTGTAGTTATGCTGCTATAGGCTTAGACTGCTGGAGGACAGAGTGACCACTTTTTTTCACTCCGCTACTTTTCACTTCTACTACTCTCCAGTTGCATTATTTGCTGTTATTTGAACTGTTAACGTTGCTTTTTCTCAGTGTTTTCTCTCCATAGAAGCTACACCTGGTGTGGTATCCTGCTTAGCTGCAATGCCCTGTTGGACGGGGGGCATCGACTGGGATGATTCTCCCAGTAAGTGAGCACCCTCTGTGTCCTGTTATCAACTTTTTACTTTCTTTAATTTAGAAAGTACTCTTACATCAGTTCTTTTTGTTCTTTCTGTTTCTCTGCTCTGTCTTCTCAAACCCCAAGAAGGTCGTGGCAGATGGCCGCTCGTAATGAGCCAGGTCCTGCTAGAGGTTTCTTACTGTTAAAAGGGAGTTTTTCTTCTCCACCGTCTCTACATGTATGAGAGATTGCTGTGGTTGGAGTCTGCATCAATGGGGCACAACTGCCTGTCAACGACTCGATGCAATCTGCTGGAATTCCTTCAATAGAAAAAGAACTAAAACTTTAAACTGATTAGAATGTTTGTATGATTGCAATGTAATTACTTTTCTTGTAAAGCGCCTTGAGATGACATCTGTTGTAAATCTTCTCTGTATGAATGAACTGAATTGAATTGAAAATTGATAGAGAAGATACACCTCAGAATTGAAAATATCAGCATAACTTTTGTTTTATTTTTTGTGAAAAGATCATCAGTAGACCTAAGCAATTGTGCTGTTCATCTTAAAATGAAAAAAGTATGGCCAAACAGCGGATCGTCCATGTTGAATGACAGACCAAGCAGTTCAGTGGAGGAGTTGCAAAGATCCACAGTTCAGGTGGGATAATTTATTGGCAGGACACAACTCATAAAAAGTATTTATACTTTTCATGGAAAAGTACAAATACGAAATTGATCCTGATTGGTACAACCTGTAGCCATTCTTAAAAGAAAGCCAGAGGTCCCTTTTGCAGTTTTCACAAGCCATGGGGGGGACAAAGTAAACACGTGGACATAGGTATTCTGTGCAGATGACATCAAAAGAGATTTTTTTTGGGCAGACTTGAAAAGCACAAAGTGTGGAGAAAAACTGATGTTCCAGATCACCCTGAACATCCAGCTAGTGAAAAATAGTGACGAATAGAATCATACTGAGAGGATCCTTTTCTTCAGAAAAGACGGGGAAGGTGGTCAGAGTTCATCGGAAAATGAACACAGCTAAACTGAGGGAGGGGTATAACCTCCTAGTCGGAGAACAATCTTATCATACAGCAGGCAGTGGGTAATCGGGAGAATCGAGACGATTCTCAGTGGGCCGGTCTGATGGATGAGCTACAAGGGCCGGTGTCTATGGCAAATAGGGTCGTGGTGGTGTGCCAAAGACGCAACTAGGCAAAATGGGTTACTAGAAAGAGTTTTTCTGAACTCGTTTGGTAAAAGTTCAAACTACTAGGAGAAAATGTTTAACTAGTTTCATGTAGTCGCATGCTAGTTGGCATTACACAACAATTGATAACAAGGATATGGAATTTTTACCTTAAAGGCTTGCTATACTGGGTCGCCTCTGCCTCCACTGGCAGCTCGATTTTTTGTTGCTTTTTTTGCAGCGCACCTTGACGTAACACGTCATAGCACTCAGTCAGTGGTGTTGTACAGTTCAAAGAGCAAGGGTGGCCCTGAGAGGGCTAGAATTAAAAAAAGGAAAGCTCAGGAAATGGACGCTACTAAATGTGAAAAACGGGCAACTTTTTCACTTTAACACGCTCATGGTTTGTGACAACCAACGAGGACAATGAAACAGGTAAGACAACACGTTGAACTTTGCATGCAAACCACTATTGGAGTTAATTAATTATCAAGTCAGTAAATTGTGTGACGTTGTGGCAACTAGCATAACATATGATTTTAATAATAATATGCGACGCCACATAACTGGGAAACTTTGTCTGGTAGCTCCTCAGAGTTAGAAGGAAAATCCAGCATCAAACAATATGAACCCATAAGTCCAGAGTGGGCAGGATTTTATTGAGTAAATATTATTAGTATTAATATAATGAAGTGCATGGTGTAAACCTGCTCCATATGAAAAGTCCCCTGCTAGCTGATTCAGCACTACAATAATAAAACTCACCTGACTTAATCAGAGGCTTTGTAAAATTGAGAGATATATGGTGAGAATTATGACCATTTTAAAATGTGATTTAGTGTCAGAATAAGAGTCAGGAGTCAGTGGTGATGAGGGGTTTTCTCCTGATAGTATGGAAGAAACAGGTGTGTGAACAAGCAGGCATTAGTTCCAATTGAACCACTTTCTATACCCAAATGACAGTGTGACCTGCTATATATTTTTTGCTTTAAAAGTAAGACAATAAATACACAAAGCCCACATTTGATATAAATAAGCCTGCATGTTTTGCCATTGAAAATGTTCTATTTGGTTAAGTCAATTGTGTTTTCCATATCAAATCCACTAAAGCTTTACAGAATATTACTTTTTATTGTGACACAGGTGCAGCAGGTGAGTTTAGGGAAACTGGAGGAAGTGTGAAAGGGAGAGCATATAGAGAGAGTATACTCAGGGACTGATTACAGAGGCAGCACCTCAAAATATAGATTCTGATATTGTTAATGGATGTTTTGTAAAGAATAATGTAGATGTGAACACATGCTGAAATAAATCTTTAATTAACTCTTATTTGTACTGAATTGGACATGTTTTAGAAAAATACTATGAAGTACAAGGCTTTACAGAACAGTGTGCTGTTGTAACTTTAACATGTAAGGTTATAATTGAATGATGTTAAATAATATGTTGTGATATATAGTGGGCCGGTCTGAGGCATGAAACTCCTGGGCTGAAAATGAGTCCCACTCAGTCCGGCCCTGTTATACAGCCAGGAGCAGCAACTGAATCATTTAGATCAACCATTGATGTGCTACAGTGGCCCAGTCATAGTCGAGACCAAAATCAATTAGAAATCTGTGGCATAGCGTACAAATGCTAAGCAAAGATTCTCCATCCAATCTGATTAATGTTGAGCTAATTTCTTTTTTTTATGTTGAGCTAATTTCTAAAGAACAATGGACCAAGATTTCAGTCATTGGAAGGAGAACGCTGGTTGAGACCTTCAGTTAAGCTCTAAATTAGTCATACTCCTGTCATATTAATCTTTTAACAGTATCAAGATTATTCTGACAGGAAGCAGATTTAACATTTTGAAGAGGCCCAGCCAGAGTCCACAGTAGGATCTGATAGTCATTGGAGGGACCTAAAGATTAGGCTGATGGCATGAAGGTCTTCCAAACTCAAAGACCAATGATAACGTGTAAAGACTGGTTGCACTTGTAGGAAAAGGGTTTGATTGTTGTATTTACAATGAGGGCTAAAAAAAAGCTTTTCAGTTGATCATTGAGAAGAGCATAAAATATAATCAATCTGCCATTTTTATTAAAATGTAAATCATCTTTGGAGATATGCCTATATCATTTCCTAACAGAAACAGACTTCTTGAGTGAATGAAAATAACCTTAAATCTAAATCTGTCAGGGTGTTTAAGTGAATTTGGGTTTAATTGTACCCCAAAAGATTTGCAGCTATGTTTGCTTTGTGATAAATATAAATACACATCACACTTTTGAGATTTTTGTTTTAATGAAATTTTGAAAACCACATATCTTTTTCCTTTAGCTAGTTGGTGTTTGACTGTCACATCAAATCCCAATAAAATAACGGGTAAAATGAAAGAGTATGAATGTTGTTGCAAAGTATTTAGCATTTTTTTCTTTAAATAAACTCTATGACAATTCACTTGAGAGGCAACCATTCGTTCTTTAAAACCCTGCTTCTCAGTGTTGGGAGGTCTCAAAATCTTTCCATCCTCTTTGGTAATTAACAACAAAAAATAAGAATAGAAAAAGTAGATTTATACCAAAATAGTAACAAGAAATAATTTTAAAAAATGTAGTTACAAATGGATAAAAGGAAAATATTGATTGTCTCTCCCTATTAAATTAACTCTGTAGTAATGCTTGTATTTAAAGCTGCAGTCCGGAGTATTTGAGGGAGAGAGATTTTTTGAATCCGACGTACCAAGGTCCCTCCCAAAACAAAATCCATAGCAAAACAAATTTTTGCTATGGACATTTCGGAGGTGAGCAACTTCTGCATGACTGATCCTCTCTCACAATATGGCGACTGTAAACAGGAACACACGGAGCGGTCTGTGTGCGCGGCCCCATGTTCACACGTTTGCGCGATCCGCATGCAAGTTGATTGACAGCCGACAATGCGGAAACTCGAATTCTATTGGCTGAAAAAAATTCGGCACTCAGTGTGAAATGCATAGGGGTCTACAGGGAGGAAGGTGGGATTAAGAAAAACAGCAAGTGTTGTGGAGCACTAGCCTTTTATCAGAGTATTGAACCCCACTATCATTTTAAAGATTGATAAAACTTTGATACATAAATATGTTCTCCAGACTGCAGCTTTAAGGTCAAAGGTCTCTTATTTTTAGGTTGTGGGTTAGAAGCTGAAAATTTTGGTTACCAATTCTTTAAAGGCACCTGTTTACATCACTGTGTTCGCACATACCACCTCTTCAGAACATGGCTGTATAATTCCAGGACTACAGTGTATTTATTACATGTGTGAAAAGAACTCCAGTAAGGGGGGCACGGTGGCGCAGCTGGCTCACCTCATAGCTAGAAGGTCCCGGGTTTGATTACCGCCGGGGATGCTGTGGGTGCTGAGGGTGTGTTTGTTCCCCGACATCATTGGTACCCACACCCTGGGTGGGGTTGATCGAAAGGGCCTTTCTGTGTGGAGTTTGATGTTCTCCCCGTGTTCCCTTGAGCAGCTAATGAGAGCTACTCCCACAAAAACATGCACTAGTCCTATGGCTATATACTGCCTCCTCCTGGCCGGCCGGGGAGGATCTGGCTGGAATAACGTCATCCTTTCACGCGCTACGTCCAGCCGGGGAAACCCCGCCCCATCAGGTGAAAAGAAGGACCTGCTCACCGCCCAAAGCATGAAGGAGGCTTAGGTTTCAGTGCGGGGCCCTCCCGGAGCTGGCAGAAATAATAATAAGAAATAATAATGGGAAAAAACCGTGGGATAAAAAAAAAGAGCTCCAGACACATATAACCCCCTGTCAGGGCGTTATGGAATGAAGGAAGTAGAGAATGTGAAGTGGTAGCTTTGTGTTGTGGTATATAAATGAAACTTCACACAATCTATGACAAAACGTTTTTAATCAATCAATGCCACAAACATCTTGCTCTCTAAAAAACATTTTGTGTTAAAATGTGACTTCTAATTGTTGGGTTTGGGGTTACAGAAAATAAAGAAAGTAGAAAGTCATGTCAAATAAAAAAGAAATAAACAAACATCTTACGCTAACCTCTAATAAAATTAGAGGCATCATAGTATATAGATTCCAAAACCTTTTGCCAAGCAGAGGTGGAAAACAACCCCAAAGCTAAACCAGATATGTAACAATCTTTAGATTCTTTTTTTGCTTTCTTTCTGTCCCGGGGAACAAGCTGCTGCCTGGATCCACGTGACAGCACGTACAAAAGAAAGCTTACACGTCTGCACGTGGAGGAGAGACATTCCCTAACAAATATTGTGATTTTTTGCAGGGATATTTCTTACCAGCCTACCTGAAAACATTATACACTTCAAAAACCTTTCACCACTAAATAACAGTGTTTAAATAATAATTTGGACTGTCAAACGATAAAAATTGTAATCTAATTAATCACAGGGTAGCTGTGAATTAATCACGATTAATCATGACTAATTAACATTCCTAAATATGACTGAAAAGTTCTGCTTTTGGTGTAAACAAAGGACAAAACCGGAAGCTGTTGCTCTCTTTTTTTAAAGGAAATTGAAGACAGATGCATGGAACTTTTGTTTTGAATTCCACTATCACATTTACACTTGGCCCTTTCAACCTATTCATCTTTTAGCCAGTTGCTAAGGCAAAGTAACTGGTTCACATTTTCTGAATGTAAAGCTGACCGTTTCTTATGAATATATTGGACAACCGTGACCATCCTCTTCATGGGACTGTATCCTACAACAGTGTCTTTAGTCAGAGGCTCCTCAGTTTCGCTGCAACACAGACTGCTTCAGGAGATCCTTCCCTCCCACAGCCATCAGGATCTACAACAACTCCTTGAAGACTTAAATAATATGAGCTACAACAACACTTAATATTTCTCTGGGATCATTGAAGTATTTTTGAATTGAATTTTTTGAAATAATAGCGGGATTATTTGTTTATCAACACCGTGATGGCTGCGCCAATGGTTTGACACAGAACCTTTACATTACTCCCTGGTTCCCACTGTTAGTATTTGCAGTTATCTTGCAGCTGCAGTGTTGGTTAGCTATGTTAGCTTGTTTGTTAGCCAAGGCTTAACTGATGTGAAGTTATCGATGCAGATTGTTGCATTTGTAATCATCTGCTCGTTCCAGTTGCTTCTTCTGATCGCTTGCAACCAAATATGTCTTTTGTTTGCCTTGAAAGGGGCGAGTCGATGGAATGTACGTTTGTTGTTTTTATCAAAGTGACCAACAGCACAAGACATAATCGAGTCTTTTTCTGCAGACTACACGCACAGCAGAGGAGGGAGTGATTTGAACCGATAATCCGTATGGTCCATGTTCACATGGAACCACGGATGCAGTTTGGGTCTGCTATGCTGTTTACGTGATGAGCGAGCACTGAAAGCAGCTCAGGTTGAATTGTGGAATGAACAGGGAGGGTCATTCTGTGTAGGAGCTTATAAAAATTAATCAAGTTAATTCTACATATTAATCAAACTGCATTAACGCGTTAATTTTGACAGCCCTAATAATAATGTATTCTTTTTCATTACTGGAAGGCTTCAGAATCAGTCATCAAAAGGTGATTGTGCATCTAATTAACAAAATCACAAAAGTAATCACAATCAGTTCCACGGACTCCCAGGGGGAATGGTGTGATTAATGGTGGATTTTCCTTAATTGGAAATCCATATAAAAGATGTAGGAATGTTTATTTTGTTTTGTTTCAGGGATTAAGTTGGATGGCAGCTGTTGGTTACCTTGGAAACAGAAGGATTGGTCCTTTAATAGGCTGTAAATTGGACTTTAATGCGCCTAAAGACAAAAAGAAAAAATGCATAAGCACATCGATAACAAGTACATTATTTCATACTGGATATTATTTGCAAAAATGGTTAGATCTTTTTTTGTCTTTGGTCTGCCTGTAACAGATAAAAGGCATGCAAAAGCTAAACACAGCCATGTATTCATTTAAAATTACACACAGTGGTTTGGCCTTTGGGAGTGAATAAATATTTTTCAGTCCAAAATATATGGATTTTTTGGTTGTTTTCCTCACAAAACGATGGTCTGGGCCACTTGGAAATTGGTTTGGGGCCGGCTCGTCTTTGAAGAGCCCTGCTTTACACTTTGTCACTTTACTACTACAAACCTCTGTATTTTTGGGAGTTTATGTGTCAAGCCACAAGAGGAATGCATGAATATGAAAAGGAAACAAAGCTTCCAACATGTTTTACAAATAAAGGAGGAGTGAGGTGTACATTTTTATTCACACCCACTGATGCCCCCCCCCCCAAAAAAAAAACAAAAAACAAAGAAAAACACACTATCCGCAGGGTAGCATGATGCTGTGAGATGTTTTGTCTTTTGCACGGATAGGGAGTCTCGATAGGAAAGATGGAAGGAGCTAAATACAGGTCACTTTCTGGAAGAAACGCTCAAAAGTCCTGAGACTGGGTCGGAGATCCACACAGGAAGGAACTGCATCAGATAATTTGGGTTTGATGAATCTGAACAAACATTCTCAAACTCTAGAATCTTAAGGGGCAACTATGGCTTGCTAGGTATAGTAGTTGGCTTGTAATCAAAGCGTAGTAGGTTCGATTCCAGCTTCCGAAATATCACATGATGTGCCCCTGGGCCAGGCACTAAACCCCAAGTTGCCTACCGATCTGCATATCGGTGTGTAAATAAGTGCGTGTTTGTGAGGGCAATGGCTGGATGAGGCTTCGCTGTAAAGCGCTTTGAGTGATTAGCATGACAAGAAAAGCTCTATATAAGTTCAGTCTATTAAACTGGACCATCATCATATGAAAGGGTAAAGGAAAACAGTATCACCAGTTTTGATTGTGTTGACTCAATAAATCTGGGGGGCAAAATAAATTTGGAGTGTATCACTCTAGATTTCAGAGTGACTTGTCGTAGATGTTTACTCCAAGTTTGGGTTACAGAAACTTTGACCTACTAGCATGGAAAGCACAGTGATAGTTTGTTCAGTGACACCTAAACTTCTGATCCATGCCGAGATAAAAATCAGACAAGGTTCAACATTGTATTTTCCATATAGGAAAGCATACATCTCCTTATTACCATAATGCTGCCTTGATTTTAAGATTTAAGTACATGAAAGTTGAAACAAAAGGAATATGTAGGGATGAATAAAGTTGGCGAACATTGTTCTTTTTGGTCATAGTCAGCAGCATAACCCCGCTAGAGTGCAAGGCAATATTTTGCTCAGAGAAAGCAGCATGGCAGAGCAAAATCAGTAAAACGAAGGCAAAGAGACTTCTAATGTTTAGTCTAATTCATTTTTCTCTCACTGTAATGTAGAAACTGTTTAATTATTTAGAATCCAAATCTAGAAATGCAAACTGATACTGCATTTACATTTTTTCGTGGGCTAATACACACGTTTTTGCTTGGCCACAAATGGCATAGCTCTGCTGATTAGAAGCTGGGACAGAACCAGCATCTCTTCAGCATCATCCATCATCAGCTAACAGTCTAGTCTGCCCTGACAAAGTAATAACACCTCAGCGGACCCTGCCTGATGGGCTGC
This sequence comes from Valencia hispanica, assembly GCA_963556495.2. Taxonomy (NCBI): domain Eukaryota; kingdom Metazoa; phylum Chordata; class Actinopteri; order Cyprinodontiformes; family Valenciidae; genus Valencia; species Valencia hispanica. The sequence goes on along the minus strand of OY747720.1, from coordinate 37,222,212 downwards.
AGAAAAAAGGATCTGGCTGGACTGGAACTCGTGCTGATCGGCCCTGATGCCCCCGTTAACTCTGTCCTCTCGCTACTGTCTGTTTCTCATTCTGACCATGCATCTTCTCATCTGTGTGTGCTTTTATGTCTCACTGCCTTTCTGTTTTGCCACTGATGTCTGCTTGTCTGCCTTTGGAAATCTAAAAAGTGATAAACAATGTTCAAAAGGGTTCTTTATGGGCAAGTTCAAAGTCAGCCTTTGCAGGCCTCCTTTTTCTTCCTCTCCTTCTCCACATGCAGCTTATATATCAATATATTTATCTCCTCGCTGCTTCTCTTTTTGTTGTCTCTCAAGAGTTTATAGTAGTCTATTTCATGCTCCTTCCTGCTGTCAGCGATGGCATACTGCAGCCCGGGCCAGCTGCTCTGGTTAAACATGGCTTTACTGAGTCTGCTTAGTGGTTTTGTTCAGTGTGACCACCTCTGCTGTCCTCCTGGAGCCAAAACATTTTCTGTTATGACAGCTAAAAGTAAGGGAGCATAATTATGGCAACATAGTAACCTGAGTGTTTCTGTGTGGGCGACTACACACACACACCCACACATGAATAGACTGCATCCAAAATAGAAGACCACAAATATCACATAATAGAAAGAGCTTTGAGAGCACTTCTCGGTGAATAACACTCGTTGCAGTAATTCAGAAACCAAGCGAAATGTGATTTGAAAGCCTCAATTTTACTTTAGACTCTGAAATAATCAGCTTATCGCTGAGAAACACTTTAGCAGCTTGTCTGAAAACCCTCTTCTCACATGCTACGACTGTTTGAGGAGGACACACTGGATGTAGTGAATAGCTGGATTAAAACATACCTCCACAAAGCTCTGATGGTCAATCAAACAAAGCTGGAATTAATATAAATCTGATCTAAAAGACAATGGGATACAGCAACAGTTTTCTTTGTAAAATCAAATGTTTAAAGAGTAACTAAACCCCAAAACAATTTTTTTTGCTTCTAAACTGCATTGGTAAAGACCCATTTATACAATCTTTCAGTTTCAGGGGATTTTTCACATTTCCGTGTAAACTTGTTTAATTCTACACTTTTTGGTCTAAAAACGTCTTAGTGCTGCCCTCTTAGGGTTGGACGGTGGCTACTGCATTTGAATTTTGTGATTGGTGGAGAGCGGTACATCTTTACGTCACAGGCATCGACTGTGTCACAGCAGCCATGGTCTCACAGACACGCCCCGTGGGTTTGGGTATAAAACTGACATACTGGTGTCATATTTGCAGGGTTTTATGACTCAATGGCAGCAGCAAAATCAGAACACCAGACAGTAATTTTGGATATGATAAAAGATATTTAACAAATAATGAATGTGATAGTCTCTGATATAACACCAGGAACTGGGTCCACGATGGCAGGCGGAGGAACTGCAGCAGAAAGTGGATGTTAGATGATGTTGACAGGATAGTGAGGCAGAACGTAAATGGTTACTCACAGGATGATCTTTGGAGAAGGCAAGTAGGATCCAGTACCGGAGGTAGGTGGGAACTGATGGCGTGCAAGGCTGTGTGTGTTTGCCGGTGGAGCGGGCGGATGGAGAACAGGCAGACCAGCGGAGGTAACGGTGCAGAAGCTGACCAGGAGGGAATCCAGAGTAGTCGGTAAGTTGTTTCCAGGAAGTATCACCGATGGAACGGAGATCAGAGGAGGAAACCAACTTCAGAGGACAAGGAGTCTGGAACAGGATCTGTGAGAAAACCAGGAAGAGTAAGCACACAAAGGAATTCGAAGGAGTAACTTCTGGAACAAAGGTTGGCCGTGTTTACCACACTAGAAGCGAGAACAATCTGGCATCAGCTTGTAGCCTCCATCCCTCTTTTGAAGCTGGAGATGATGAGCCTAAACAAGCTGCACCTGTCACCAATCAGCCACGCCCCTGCAGAGAAGGTAGGAGAGCACACACACACAGCAGACACACACCAGCAAAACCCAGGATCCTAACAACCGGCCCCGTGGCGAGTTTGGAGTGGGATTGCGTTTTTCAGGTTACCATTACTATCACAGTTACAGAAACAGTTACAGATCCAGAGGGTAGATTTATTATAGTTAAACTATCTATACATAACCAAAAGTTATGTATTGTCAGTATATATGGTCCAAATGTTGATGACCCCTCATTGTTTCATTCCTTCTTCTCGGTGCTCCTTGAACACTTGGATTGCTCACTTCTTCTTGGGAGCGACCTCAACTTTGGTTTAAATGAAGAAATAGACAGGCTCAGCACAGCAGGGACTCAGCGCAGATGGAAATCTATAGACGTAGTCAAACAGTACATGAGCGATTATGGACTTTGCGATGCATGGCGATCTCTTCACCCCAATGACAAAAATCTTCATCTCAAATGTCCACCATTCGTATTCTCGACTGGATTATTTGTTAGTCAGCAGCTCACTGATGACTGACATTTCCGACACTGAGATACACCCTATAGCTGTTAGCGATTATGCTCCTGTTTCTCTAACTCTAGTAAATAAAAAAGAAACGCCTCAAAGCAAAAATTGGAGATTTAATATATCATTATTTAAGGATAAAGAATTTCTTAAATTTTTCGAAAAGGAGTGGGCTTCTTATTTGGAATACAATGACCTACCTGGTACGGCGCCATCCATTCTGTGGGAGGCAGGGAAAGCTGTGATTAGAGGTAAAATAATCTCATTCTCATCAAATAAAAAGAAAATTGAAAAAAAAACGTATTCAGGAATTAGAAGAAACTATTAATTCATTAGAAGCTTCCCTAGATGAGGAGAGACTAGGCAAAATCCGTAAAGCAAAGCTAGAATTAAATGAAATTGTTAATAAACTGACCCAGTTCTTAATTCAAAGACTGAACAACTGAACAAGGTAATAAATCAGGTAGATTTTTGGCTAACCAGTTTAAAATTAATAAAGAAAAAACAACTATATCTGCTGTTACATATCAGACCTGGAAGACATCATATGATCCAGGAATAATAAACAACACCTTTAAAGAATTTTACAAGACTTTATACTCACCAGAGATAAACCCATCAGATCGGGCTACAGAGTTGAGGCTACAGAGCGCATTATTCAACGGGGGTAAGCCGTATTGCGTCATTTCCTGTTGTCACTGTTGCGCTCCCTGTAAACTGGTGTTCAGACTCTCTTGAATTGATCTTATTTTCTCTGTGCTGAGGCCTTTCTAAGTTATTTTAACACACAAGCACACTAAAACACACGTTTTGTGGTGGTGTACCTTACATTTTGGGAACTCCTTGTGTTTCACACAGCTTTTCTTGGGGTGGTAAGGTCTTGCTAGCTCAGTTAGCTTAGCTTCATTGCGGCTATGGCTACTGTTCTCTCTCCTGTCTCTAACTCTTCTCTTCTCTCTTGCTCTCTCTGTCAGATGTTTAGTTACTTCCCTGCCTCCTTTAGTGATAATGGTAACTGTAATAAATGTAATATTTTTGTAGCTTTGGAGGCGAGGGTATCAGAATTAGAAGCACGGCTCCGCGCTGTTGAAAAACCAGCTGATAGCCGAAGCCCATTAGCTAGCCCGGAGCCAACAAGGATAGAACCCCCTAGCTGTCCTCCGGTAGAGCCCGCGCAGCCGGGACCTCAGGCTGGTTGGGTGACTGTACGTAGGAAGCATAGTTCTAGGACCCAGCCCCCGGGCCACCACCAACCGGTCCGCGTTTCTAACAGATTTTCCCCGCTCAGCGACACACCCGCTGAGAAACCGACCCTGGTAATTGGCAGCTCCATAGTCAGAAACGTGGCATTAGAGACACCATTGACCATAGTCAAATGTTTGCCAGGGGCCAGAACGGGCGACATCAAATCCTACCTGAAACTGCTGACTAAAGATAAGCGTAAATACAGTAAGATTGTTATTCACGCTGGCGGTAATGACACCCGGTTACGCCAATCGGAGGTCACTAAAATTAGTGTTGCTTCGGTGTGTAAGTTTGCCAAAACAATGTCAGACTCGGTAATCTTTTCTGGTCCCCTGCCTGCCTGATCGGACCAGTGACGACATGTTTAGCCGCATGCAGTCATTCCATCAATGGTTGTCTGGGTGGTGTCCTGCAAACGATGTGGGCTACATTGATAACTGGAGAACATTTTGGGGAAAACCTGGTCTGATCCGGAGAGACCGCATCCATCCCACTTTGGATGGAGCAGCTCTTCTTTCTAGGAATATGGCCGAATTTATTAGTCCTCCAAAACACTGACAACCCAGGGTCCAGACCAGGAAGCAGAGTCAAATTCAATTCAATTCAAATTAAAAATTACTTTATTAATCCCAAAGGTAAATAACATGTTGTTGTAACTCATTTAGCAAGTTCCTTCAAAGATTTGTTGTAGATGCTGATGGCTGTGGGTAGGGATGATCTCTTGTAGTGCTCTGCAGATCTGAAGAAGCCTCTGACTGAAGACGCTCTGTAGTTGTATGACAGTCTGATGTAGAGGATGCTGTGGATCTATGGCGTCTTCTTTTTAACTCATCAGGGTTTTGTGGCTGTAGTTGAGGTATTATTTGAGCTTTTGTGATGTTAATCAGCTGCTGCCAGTTGTAAACCACCTTGTTGCCATGGTTATGCATCATAACAAATGTCCAAAAATAAAAAGTATCAGCAAAAATCCTTCCAGCTGCACAGCATTCAAAACCAGAGAGAACAGTTGTCCACAAAAACAATGTTTCTACCAGAAATGGAAGAATAAAAGTTTAAAAAAAGAAAAAAATATTAACCAAAGTAACAGAGCTACTCCAACATGCTGCCACCTTGAGCGGCGCAATTCCGGAATGAGCGGCGCAATTCCGTAGTCGTAGTTTAACCCACCTCTCTGCTGCTTCTGTACTGTTACCCCCCCATTACCCTATAGAAACAGTGTCTTGCCCACGGCCAAAATTAAATGGATTAAAATTTAAGCCAACAAAAGCAAATTATGGAAAGCTCATAAAAATAAATACAACTTTGACTGAACAGAAAAATAAATCTATTAAATGTGGTTTATTAAACATAAGATCTCTCTCCTCAAAGACTTTGTTAGTAAATGACTTGATTTGTGATAATCACATTGATTTCCTTTGTCTCACAGAAACCTGGTTGCAGCAGGAGGATTATGTCAGTATAAATGAGTCAACTCCTTCCAGTCATTTAAATTTTCACATTCCTAGAAATACTGGGCGAGGAGGAGGAGTTGCAACCATTTTTCGTTCTGATTTACTAATTAGTCCCAGACCAATTGATAGCTACAGTTCTTTTGAACATCTAACCCTTAATTTTCCTCATCCAAGTTGCAAAACATTAAGACCATTTTTGTTTGTGGTTTTGTATCGTCCACCAGGCCCTTACTCTCAATTCTTGGATCAGATTTCACATTTTTTTATCTGATTTAGTATTAAATACTGATAGGGTTATTATAGTGGGGGACTTTAATATTCATGTGGATACTGAAAGTGATAGCCTAAATGCAGCCTTTAGTGCTATTTTAGACTCAATTAGCTTTACTCAAAAAGTACAGGGATCGACCCACTCAGGTAAACACACTTTGGACCTTGTACTGACAAACGGTATTGAGTGTGAGGAAATAACAGTCCACCCACATAACCCGGTCCTGTCTGACCACTTCTTAATAACTTTCGAATTTACTTTAACTGACCATTTTAAATCTGAATGAAAATTTCATTATAGTAGAGCTTTATCAGACAATGCTGTAACAATTTTTAAAGAATCTGTTCCATTCTTACTTTCCTTAGTGTCTCAGGGTAACACAGTGGATGGCAGCAATTCTATCTCTAACCCTTCAGAAATTGATGATCTGGTTCACAGCATCACGTCCTCATTGCGTTTGGCATTAGATAGTGTAGCCCCCTTAAAAAAGAAAGTGGCTAGCCATAGGAGGCTGACTCCTTGTTTAACGCAGAGTTGCGTACTTTAAAGCAGAATACTAGGAAGTTGGAGAGAAAATGGCGCTCTACACACCTAGAGGATTCCTATTTAACCTGGAATAACAGTCTATTGCTGTATAAAAAGACCCTTCGACAAGCTAGAACAGCATATTTTTCATAATTAATAGAGGCGAATAAAAACAATCCTAGGTTTCTTTTTAGTACAGTTGCCAAACTTACACAGAGTCATAGCTCTGTTGAGCCAACTATTCCCCCAGCTCTTAGCAGTGATGATTTTATGGGATTTTTCATGAATAAAATTAATTCTATTAAAAATAAAATCATTGGCATCCTCCCAAACATGATTACTTCTTCCTCAGTAAATGAGGCAGTATCGGAAAGAACTGTAGAACTTCAGTTGTGGTTAGGCTGTTTTGATTTAGTCGAGCTTTCGAAATTATCAAAAATATTAGCCTCATCTAAACCTTCAACTTGTATGTTGGACCCAATTCCAACCAAATTATTTAAAGAAGTGTTCCATTTGGTTCCTGGCCCCATTTTGGATATGATGAATCTATACTTAGTAAACGGATACGTACCACAGGAATTTAAAATAGCTGTAATTAAACCTTTACTCAAGAAACCTTCCCTTGATCAAGATGACTTAGTGAATTACAGACCTATATCTAACCTTCCTTTCTTATCCAAAGTCCTTGAGAAAATTGTTGCTAATCAAGTCTGTGAGCATTTAAACAATAACGAGCTGTTTGAAGAGTTTCAGTCAGGTTTTAGAGCTCATCATAGCACTGAAACAGCACTGGTGAAGGTTACTAATTATATTCTCATGGCCTCAGATAATGGACTTGTGTCTGTTTTGGTTTTGTTAGATCTCAGTGCTGCTTTTGACACAGTCGATCATAATATTCTCTTAGAAAGGCTTGAACATGTTGCAGGGATAAAAGGAACAGCACTAGGCTGGTTTAAATCATACTTGTCTGATAGATTCCAGTTTGTTCATCTAAATGATAAATCTTCTTCGCTTTCAAGGGTTACTTGTGGAGTTCCACAGGGTTCTGTGCTTGGACCAATTCTGTTCACCATATATATGCTCCCAATTGGTAGAATCATTAGACAGCATGGGATAAATTTCCACAGCTATGCAGATGATACACAACTATATTTATCCATAAATCCTGATGAACCCAGTCAGTTAGGTAGATTACAGGCATGTCTGGAAGACATAAAAACATGGATGACCCTAAACTTTTTGCTTTTAAATTCTGACAAAACAGAAGTTGCTGTCTTTGGACCAGAAGTTCTTAAACAGAAACTGATTAGTCAATCACTTCATCTGGATGCCATTAAATTGGCCCCCAGTAATAACGTAAAGAACCTCAGCGTTATTTTTGACCGAGACTTGACATTTAAATCCCATATTAAACAGGTTTCTAGGATTTCTTTCTTTCACCTCAGGAATATTGCTAAAATTAGAAACATCCTGTCCAGGAGTGATGCCGAGAAACTAGTCCATGCATTTGTTACCTCAAGGCTGGACTACTGTAATTCTTTACTATCAGGTAGTCCACAAAATGCCATTAAAAGCCTTCAGTTGATCCAAAATGCTGCAGCAAGAGTTCTGATGAATATTAAAAAGAGAGATCACATTTCTCCTGTTTTAGCTTCCATTCATTGGCTCCCTGTTAAAGCCAGAATAGAATTTAAGATCCTTCTTCTTATATACAAAGCCCTTAATAATCAAGCTCCATCATACATCAGAGATCTAATTGTTCCTTATGTTCCTAACAGAGCCCTTCGCTCTCAGACTGCAGGTTTACTTGCAATTCCTAGGATTTCTAAAAGTAGAATGGGAGGCAGATCTTTTAGTTATCAGGCTCCTCTCCTGTGGAACCAGCTCCCAGCTTTAGTCCGTGAGGCAGACACTCTGTTTACTTTTAAGGCCAGGCTTAAAACTTTCCTTTTTGATAAAGCTTATAGTTAGAGTGGCTTAGGTCATCCTGAGCTATCTCTGTAGTTATGCTGCTATAGGCTTAGACTGCTGGAGGACAGACTTACCAATTTTCTTCACTCTGCTACTTCCTTTTCTCCTACGACTCTCCAGTTGTATTACAGTACATTCATATACATACATTTGTTTTCTCTCAGTGTTTTTCTCTCCATAGAAGATATACCTGGTCTGGTATCCTGCTTGGCTGCAATGCCCTGTTGGACGGGGGGCATCGAGTGGGATGATCCCCCCAGTAACTGAACATCCACTGTGTCCTGTTATTAACTTTTTACTTTCTGTAACATAGAAAGTTCTCTTATATCAGATCTTCTGTTCCTTCTGTGTCTCTGCTCTGTCTTCTCAAACCCCCAGACGGTCGTGGCAGATGGCCGCTCCTACTGAGCCTGGTTCTGTTGGAGGTTTCTTCCTGTTAAAGGGGAGTTTTTCCTCTCCACCGTCGCTACATGCTTGCTCAGTATGAGGGATTGCTGAAGGATTGCTGTGGTTGGAAAGTCTGCATCAACGGGGCCCAACCTCACGCCAATGACTGACGCAATCTGCTGGGATTCCTTAAATAGGAAACTTTTTAACTGATTGGAATGTTTGTATAAATGTATTGAAATGACTTCTTGTTAAGTGCCTTGAGATGACATCTGTTGTGAATTGGCGCTATATAAATAAACTGAATTGAGTTGAATTGAATTGAATCATGAAATTCAACAATTTTTGGATAAAATAACTTGCAAAAATACACATTTAATTCCAGGCATGTCATTTTCAAGCAGATCACTAAAAAAGATCACATCTCTAGAGGTGTTGCTGTTTTAATTTTAGGGTTTTTCTTTTTTTAAACAAGAACATGTTTTGGATTTAACAAGATATAAATCTTGCTATAAGGACTTTAACCATTACCTAAATTAGCAGAAAGTCAAGTGATGGCCCTAACAGCGGCTGAACTCCAGGAGGCCCTCCAAAGCATGCCCAATAAAAAGGCTCCAGGCCCAAATGGATTTCCAGCAGAGTTCTATAAAGAATTCTGGAATATTCTGGCACCAACATTCCACAGAATGCTGCAGGAAACCAAGGATAATGGCCGACTTCCACCAAATATGAATTCTGCCTACATTAGCCTTCTACTAAAATCAGGTAAAGACCCTTTGTTTCCTTCCAGCTATCGTCCCATATACCTCATTAATGTTGATCTTAAAATAATCTGCAAAGCCCTCGCAAAAAGGATAGAGAAAGTAACCCCTCTTATAATACATCCTGATCAAACTGGTTTTATAAAAGGGAGACATTCATCCACAAATTCACGTAGATTAATAGATTTAATAGATTTGTCTTACTGTAAAAACCATGAAACTAATATATTATCTCTAGATGCAGAAAAAGCATTTGATAGAGTTAACTGAATATTATACAGTTCAACAACAGCATGTATCAGGACTAATAACCAAACATCATCCAGGTTTTATCTTCAGAGAGGTACCAGGCAGGGATGTCCTCTCTCTCCCTCCCTGTTTGCTATTTTTATTGAACCACTAGCGACAGCAATCAGGCAAACTCACAATATTAAAGGCATAAAATGCAATAACATAGAACATAAAATCAGTCTTTATGCAGATGATGTATTACTTCATGTCCAGCATTCACAAATCTCTTTCTGTCAGGTAATCGGGTTGATAAACTCTTACACAAAAGTTTCAGGTTATTCTATAAATTGGTTAAAATCTACAGTTCTTCCAATCAATTGTTCTGTCCAGAATCCAACTAATACACAACTGCAGTCAGGGAATATTACTTATTTAGGTATCAATGTATCACCAAGACTGGCAGATTTAATAAAGCTAAACTACATCCCACTTTTAAAAAAAGTGGAAGATGATCTTGCTAGATGGAAATCCCTACCCATATCACTTATGGGAAGGGTTGCTTCAATAAAATTGATGGTTTTGCCCAGAATCAACTACTTATTCTCAATGATCCCAAGTAAACCATCACTGGATTGGTTTAGATCTCTGGACTCCTCTGTCTCTACATTTCTTTGGAAAGATAAACCCCACGTATCAGCTTAAAAACACTGCAGAAGACCAAAGAAAAAGGAGGTCTAGATCTACCAAACTTCCATCATTATTGCTTAGCCAACAGGCTCCAATACATCTCAAGATGGTTAAAACATAGCTACCTAGATGAGTGCTGGATAGACGTAGAAAAGACACCATGCAATAAGATAAAACTTTTAGATCTACCATTTATTAGCTCAAATATAAAACAACATGAATGCTTTAAAAGCATAAATATCAGCTCCTCTCTGACAGCATTGTGGGAGTTTCTAAAAATGAGTCCACAATAATCCCATACAGACGTACACCCATCTGGAATAACCCCGAAATCTTGCAAAAAAAATGTTTGATAAGTTTTCCAGACTGGAGGTGTAATGGAATTGAATACCTGGAACATATATTTGAAGGAACAGACTTTATCCCATTTAATACATTATTCACCCAATATGGAACTGATAAAAACAAATTCTTAGAATATCAACAAATTAAATCTATTATTAAAGGTAAATTTAGGCTCAATACAGTTGAATTACAAATTCCAGCAAGAGTTTTAGATTTTCTTAATCTCAACCCCCCCCCCCCCAAATTGCTGTCTAAAATATACGAAACTTTATCTACATTAGATGAATCAATAGCCATCCCTATTTCAAAATGGGAGGTGGATTTATCAGTCAGCTTTGACCAAAACGTCTGGTCTCAGATATGTTTAAGAACCTTTAAAATAACAAAAAATCCTCATTTGCAATTAATACAATACAAAATCCTTCATAGAGTACACTATACAGGTCAACGGATGTTTAGGATGGGTTTTACTTCATCTAATAAGGAATATACCGGATATTTATATTCATGCACTTTGGTTCTGTCCACCTGTTAAGAAATTTTGGTGCCAGATATGTGAGGACTTCTCATAGTGTCTGGAATGTAACATTCCACCATCTCCCTCAGTTTCCTTGCTAGGAAATTTCAATGATGTCACCATGGACACAAAGTCAGTTCTAATGGTTCACATTGCATTATGCATCGCTAAGAAAACTATCCTCCTGAACTGGAAAAATAAAAAGGCTCTTAATATTAATCAGTATCGAAATCTCTTGTTGGACCACATTGGTCTTGAGACGGCCTCTGGCTCCATATCTGATCAATCTCTCTGGGCTCCTTTGATCAGCTTCATCACCTAGTAGGGGTGGGGGGCACTTGGTTTTGTCGTTTGGGAAACTGTTTCTGATGTGGGGGTTCTTGGGGAGGGGGCGTCTAGGAGGGGGGATCCCTGGGGGTGGGATCACTGGGCGGATGGGGCGCTGGACGTCGTGGCCCCAACCTGGGGTTGGGCTTTGGTGGCTTTGGGTGGTAACTCCTGACGGCTGCATGCGGTGCCTTAGGGGGGTTGCACTGACGGACATGGGTTACTGGCCTGGTGGTCGTGCTGCGCCTGGGTAGGGTCTCGGGTGGGCCTGGGGGTTTGGGGCTCTGGGGTGCTGCGCCCCCTGGCTGTGGTCCTGGCTGGGGGTTGGCCGGCGTGGGGTCTCTGTTGCCGGTGCCAGCCTGTGGGGGTCGGGGCCGGCCAGTGGCCGGCATTTGCGGCCGCCTCTCTTCTTTTCTCTGGGCTGATTGTCATCGCTGGTCCCTGTATGGCGTCTCGCCTTGTTTGCTGGTTGGGGTGCCTGGCTGCTGGTTGCGGTGGCTGGGTGGCATTTCTGGGCCTGATCAGTTTTTTTTTTTTCGCACTGGACTTAGCTCCTGGGTCCTGGTCTTTGTGCGGTGCGGGGCGCTGGGGTCGGGCATTTGGCCAGGTTCGGTCGGACTTGCGGGTGGACTGGCCGGGTAGTGGGAGTACAGGGCAGGTGGGTGGGGCGCTTGGTTTGGTCGCTTGCCGGGCCATTGAACAGCAGTGATCGCTCCACAAGGGAATGGAGCTGGTGGGTTGGCCGCCTGGGGCATCGGTTTGCTGCTGGTCTGGGGGGGCACGTCGCCGGGGTTTGGGCTGCGGAGGCCTCCGATGCGTAGGTGGTGCTGGGGGCCTCCTTTGCTGGCAGGGAGGCTGTTGCTATCTAGCGACAGGTGCTCTCCCTCTACGAGGAAGGGGGCCGAACTCAACCTGGGTGTTTAGTGTCTTTTATGTTCTGATAGTGGAGCGAATGTCAGGGTGGGTTTAGTTCTCCTCCTGGGGCTGTGGGGACTGCCTTGGGGTCCGTGGGGCTTGGTGGTGCTCTGGCCGTGGGCCCGGGGTTGAACGTGCCATGGCCTCCCTCCCCTGGTGGATCCTGGTGAACGGTGGTGCCTATTGGGGTCAGTGGGGGAGCTGGCTCCCTGGGAAGGCATTTTGTCTCCCAGTCCTTCCCTCCCCATCCCCGAACACCTCTGTCCACCCGCTCCATCACTTTGCCACTCATATAGGGTCTTGGGGCATGGGCACATCACTGGGGTGCGAGGAGGGGTTTCCCTCCTCGGTGTCCCGTGGCGGCCTGGGTCCCAATTTTAATATACAACTTAGACACTCCCACTTCTAACATTTTCATGAGACACACATGTAGGGACTTTGGGGTGGGCACACTTTTCGGCATCCAGAGGGGGAGCTGTTCAATCAGCTTCATCTCTGGTGGCGGTGCCCACTGTTAAACCCCATATAGACACTGAGGGCTCGGGGTGGGTGTTGGGGGAGGTGTGGCTGCCTTCCCCACATCCCACCCCTCTGTTTTAAATGCACATTATAACATCATGCATCAACACCATACTCGAGCGGGAGGATGGAGGCTAGGGTCTTTTCACACCCCTGTTCATTACGGGCCATCAGGGGTTGGGGTCCGGAGGAGGAACAGGTGGCCTGGTCGGGGTCCTAGGCTGTCGGGCAGCTTCGCCACTGTGGGGCCCTTGGCGGTCTGCTTGTCTCCGTCTTAGACGGTAGGGGTCCATCTCCCAGGTCCGGGGGCTGGTTGCGCTACTGGGGCATCGGTACCTGGACCTGGGAGCATAAAGTGTGTATGGGGTGTCTGAGTAAGGGTACAGCATCATTTCTTGGGTGTGTTGGTGAGTCAGTGAGAATGTATGTGTTTAAGAGGGAGGAAACGTATGACTGTGTCTGTATGTCTTTGTCTACCTGTCAGGTTGGGTCTTGGGCTGTCCTCTTGCCTGGCGCACCTCAGGCCTTACATTTAATGGGGGGCCTATTTCCCCTCCGTCACTCCCTGCCAGTGATGGATGCCCCTTCCCACTGGTGCGTCGGTGGTCAATCCCGTTCGGACCTGGTGCATGCCTCCCCGGGCCTGGGGGGACCGGTGTGTCGGTTGGCCGATGCGCTGGGCCGATGTCTTCCCTTGGTTGGTTGGGGTACCTCTTTCAGTGGTGCCCGGTTCGGGATTGTTGGATGTTGCCTGTTCCGTGGCTCGGCGTGATACGGATCCAGCGTTTCTGCTCTTTCGATCACCTGTTCTGTGCGCACCGTGCGTGGTTGGTTCATTGGCGGGTTGGTCCGGCCCTGGCCTTTGTTGGGTGCCTGGTCTCTGCACTCTGCGTTGCATGGGATCAGGACTTGGGAGCTGGAACAACTTGGTGTCCTGGTGCTGGGTGAGCTTGGCCTGGGATGCTGTCCGTCCGCTGCGGCTATCGGTGGGGCGCCCCGATGTGGAGCAGAGGTGGGGCGCTGGGATGTGGGCGGTGAGGATTGGCCCAGGGTGGCGGTAGTGCGTGGCGGCCGGCAGTGGCCCCCACGGTGGCCCCTTGTCGGCCGGTCCCTTGTCGGGTCCTTGCTGGGGGGTGGGGGCGCCCCTGGGCCCTGGCTCTCCCGGTCCATGGACCGGCCCGCCCTGGCGCGGCCGGTTGCCGGTGGGGCCGGTGGGGCCGGAGGGCCGTTCCCCTGGGGTTCTCCTCTGCTCCTCTCTTGGGGCATGCCGTCGGCCCCGCCCTGGTCCGCCTGGGGCTCTGGGGGTCCTTTGGACGTCTTGGCTCCGATCTCCTTCATGTCTGCATCGAATCATGGGAGACGGATTGGTGCCTGCTCACACCAGCTATCGAACACTCTTATAGAGAAACCTTATACGCACCTGCATGCTCACACACACACATAGGTGTGGGTTCTCCGGTGTTTACAGATATATTCTTGGGCTGAGGTTATCATTACTAGATCTTGATTAATCGGTACCATGAGTTTTTCTGTGACATTCTTGTTGTATTTTATATCCATTTTTGTGTGATATGGTTGTGTAGTTCTTAGTTCACAATGTTTGTTTTGTCGATGTTCCTTTTTTTTTTTCTCTCTCTCTCTGCCGTCCTGTGGGTATGGAGGCAGACTTCGATGTTTTCCTGTGTTTTCTTTGTTCCCTTTCCTCTCTTGTATTTTCAACTCACCCTCTCTCATGACTTTTTGTTTCCTACCTCTCTTCTTCATCTTCTTTCTTTCTTCCCCATAACATCAGGAATTAAAACCTCGAGCAATTCATAATAAAGATTTTTCACACCTATATATCAAGTGGAGTACCATTGCAAAAGCTGTACTGCTCCGCTTGTGAAAGTAAATCTGTTGGGCTTCTACTTGGTACTCAGACACCAATTCTGAGCTCCCCACTGCCAAACAGGACACGAAAAAAAAAAACAAACAAACAAAAAAAACCACATTCCCATCCCTCCCCCACAGAATTAAAAACATGATCACAGTTATACCCCCCTCCCCCCAAACCAACCCTCATGCACATACACTTAAAAGCAACAATAAAAAGGACATAGGGCAGAGTGCAGATGAGCCAGGATAGGAAAAGCCATCAGAGGAGCCATCTGCACTTTCAGCCGCACATCAACAGCAGCAGCTGAGGCACACAGGGCGCCCAAGGGAGGCAAGGCCAGGACCCCCACCTCCACCCAAGCGCTACCTGTAGAGCACCCAGGCAGCTTCAGTCCACCACTGCCGCGAGGCAGAGTGCTCCGATACAGAAAACACTGGAAGGAAGATTAAAATAACTGGGATAAATGTGGTAACATTAAATAGTAAAACAATGATACAATTTTATCAATTAAAACATACAGAGCAATTTAACAGACAATAATAAATAGTAATCAGTTAAAAGCTAGGATATAAAGGTGAGTCTTGACCCTGCTCTTAAAAACATCTTATGGCATCTTCTATGCGACTCATCTTATCGGTGGTGAGCTTGCTTTGAATGAACAAGGCTATATGGAAAGCAACACCGCAGTCTCCTTCATAAGGTAACCATCAATGGTAACAGTGTGTTCTGCTCAGATTTTTCACTCCCTGTTTCTTGCAATTGCGTGTTGTAATTGTACTTAACTTGCTCTCCTGTGGAATCAGCTTCCAGTATTAGTCCGTGAGGCAGACACTATCTACTATTAAGACCAGGCTTAAAACTTTCCTTTTTGATAAAGGTTATAGGTATAGTGGCCTAGGTCATCCCGAACAATCTCTGTAGTTATGCTGCCATGGGCTCAGACTGCTGGACGACAGACTGACCATTTTTCTTCACTCTCCTACTTTTCTTTTCTACTACTCCAGTTTTTATTATTTGCTGTTATTTCGACTGTTAACTTAGTTTTTTCTCAGTGTTTTTCTGTCCATAGAAGCTACACCTGGTCCTGCTTAGCTGTAAAGCCTTGCTGGACGGGGCGCATCGACTGGGATGATGCTCCCAGCAACTGTTTGTCGTCCGTTTCCTGTTAAAAACTTTTTACTTTCTTTAATATAGAAAGTACTCTTACATCAGTTCATTTTATTTTGTTTCTCTGCTCTGTCCTCTCAAACCCCCAGAAGGTCGTGGCAGATGGCCGCTCGTACTGAGCCTGGTTCTGTTGGAGGCTTCTTCCTGTTAAAGGGGAATTTTTCTGTCCACTGTCTCTACATGCTTGCTCAGTATTAGGGATTGCTGAGGGATTGCTGTGGTTGGAGTCTGCATCAACCCCTAAAGCGAACCATCATATACTATGAACTGATATCCCTGTCATTAATAATAAAAGAAAAAGCAGGTAAAAAAAAAATGCTGCACCGGTTTTATTTTGAAATATGCTGGATGCACCTCGCTGGCTGACGTCTCACTTCCTGTCTGGGTTATGTAATTTCTATAACTTCCACTTGCAGTGTCTCGAAAAAACAGACTTGTGTAAATATTTTGGAGCTCCGCATCCGGATCTGTACCGCATGTTAGCTGGTGAGATTGTTCTGATTGGACTCAATGTTTTTTCGTCTTTGTGGAAACCGTATGGAGTCTGGACCGCATCCTTTCACACCTGGTGTGAATCAGGCGTTAGAGACTGCCTGCTGTCACCACATGCGTGTCCAGGAACAGTTAATGTTGCCAGTCAATTACTTTTTTACCATTTTGAATAATAAACTGAACTTGACTGCATTGTTTGACTAGAATCAAATTTATTTAATTGACTTTGATTCTCACAGTATGATTAGATTGAATTGACTATCTTTTCTTTTTTGTAAAGTGCTTGAGATTATTCAATTCAATTCAGTTTATTTATATAGCGCCAATTCACAACAGATGTCATCTCAAGGCACTTAACAAGAAGTCATTTCAATACATTTATACAAACATTCCAGTCAGTTAAAAACTTTCCTTTTTAAGGAATCCCAGCAGATTGCGTCAGTCATTGGCGTGAGGTTGGGCCCCTTTGATGCAGACTTTCCTACCAATCCTTCAGCAATCCCTCATACTGAGCAAGCATGTAGCGACGGTGGAGAGGAAAAACTCCCCTTTAACAGGAAGAAACCTCCAACAGAACCAGGCTCAGTAGGAGCGGCCATCTGCCACGACCGTCTGGGGGTTTGAGAACACAGAGCAGAGACACAGAAGGAACAGAAGATCTGATATAAGAGTACTTTCTATCTTACAGAAAGTAAAAAGTTGATAACATGACACGCTGGATGTTCAGTTACTGGGAGCATCATTCCAGTCGATGCCCCCCGTCCAACAGGGCAGCAGCTAAGCAGGATACCAGACCAGGTATATCTTGTATGGAGAGAAAAACACTGAGAGAAAATAAAGGTAACAGATTAGATTTGTTGTGAATTGTCGTTATATAAATACATTGAATTTAACTGTTTTATTGTCGATGAGAAAAAAAAGTGAAAAAGTGTAAATGCAACTTTATCTGGTTGACTCAAATAAGATAAAGATCTTTTCATGGTCGCTTGCACATTTGCATGTATAAGCTTGTATCTAAACAGAGAAACTATGAAGTTCTACTCATCGTTGTGTTTCTCCTGTCTCAGCTGTAATAAACATTCAGGGAATTTTTATTCTATATGAACCTCAATGATGTTATATTATCATTTCTTTTTCTTTTAGAAAGGCCTTCCATTCTCACGATACTCTGTTTGGACAGGATTTTTTTCTATACTCCAC
Organism: Valencia hispanica; assembly: GCA_963556495.2. NCBI lineage: Eukaryota > Metazoa > Chordata > Actinopteri > Cyprinodontiformes > Valenciidae > Valencia > Valencia hispanica. The sequence goes on along the minus strand of OY747720.1, from coordinate 37,204,883 downwards.
ACTTAAACCTTTAAAGGCGCTGAGTCTTACTTTAGATGGTCCATTAAGCCCTGGACCATAATTCTCCTCAATATCAACTCCCTCATCTTCACTCTCACCACTCTACCACCCCTATTTATGCCTCAGTCTAAACCAAAGTTTCTTGACTTTGAAAAAACCTAGAGAGATCACTGGCACCTAGGTCTGTGTTTTCACAAGTGCATAGCTGAGCACTTGGCGCAGTCTGTTAGCTCCAATCTGTCCGACACAAAATGTGTAAAAACAAAAAGCAACTTTGAAGAAGGGGTGTTAAAGTCAGACAGACCATCCCTCTTAAAGCCAATACGGTATTATGTTTGAATCTTGGGAGATTTAGTGGTCCTGCTTGACTACTGTTGTTCAAAGACAAACCCCAATCTACTTGAGAAGTGTCTTTCTATTTTGACCTGCCTTTTACCTTCTTTGCCTTTATATAGTTATAATTTGCTCCAGCTGGGCATGCTCTTTCAAAAAAACGTTTCACTTAAAATGTCTCGACAAAGCATCATGACACCTGTTTTGAAACCCCAATTACAGATCAGAGATTGCAATGAAATGGGATTCAGAAATTCATTTTTGCTGCATTTTAGTCCAGCTTTAAGTGAATCATCTTGTAGAACAGAAAAAAATACAATTTGATGCATTGCCTTGCAGAAATATTCATACATTCATTTTCTTGAGTATAGTCATAAATCTCACAAGTGTGACAAACATAAATATTTAACCCCTTGTACTCCAACAATCCTAAAATAAATCCAACTAATGATCTTAAAAAGTTACATAATTAATAAATAGAGTCGAACAGAATGTGTGTAGTGTAATCTTGGTATAAATACAGCTTTTCTTTGAAGCTTTAGATGCTTGCTAGAGAAAATGAGTCATGGTTGTGGCCATGAGTCAGGTTTAGCTAGAGGTTTCTTACTGTTAAAAGGGAGGTTTTCCTCTCCACTGTCGCTACATGCTTGCTCACTATGAGGGATTGCTGAAGGATTGCTGTGGTTGGAGTCTGCATCAACGGGGCGCAACTGCCAGTCAATGACTCCATGCAATCTGCTTGGATTCCTTAAATAGAAAACTAGCTAAACCTTTAAACTGATTGGAATGTTTGTATTGAAATGACTTTCTTGTAAAGTGCCTTGAGATTACATCTGTTGTGAATCGGCGATATATAAATAAACTGAATTGAATTGAATGGTAAGTTTAGTTGTATGGTAACAGATTCAAATTCAGAAAACTTTATTTATCTCACATGGTGCAATTCATTTTGGTATTCCTAACCACAATAATCCACTGTAATAAATAATAAAAATAATAAAAGTACAAACACTCACAATCCTACACACACACAAAAACATATGCCATTGCAGTAGCAGAGCAGTTCAGCTTAGTGTCTCACTAGGCAGGTCAGATGGGAAACAAAGCAAAACAGCAAACAATGGAGTTACTGCAAGTTCACCAGTCTGATAGCGGATGGGATGAGTCTGAATAACGATTTGTTCTCCTGCGGGGTGCATAATATCGACAACCCTGAGGGCATTAAAACAAATTTATTAGCAAGAACATGATCTTGCGTATTGATGACAGTTTTTGCTTTCCACATCACCCATTTTTCTCCACTGAGAATTCAAGACTTTTAACATAACTCCAGTGATCTTTCAGTACAAATTTCATCTAACATTCATATAGAAGGCTAATTCACAATGCTTTAAAAGCAAACATAGCAACAAGAGGCCCATTAAAAAATAAAAAATAAATAAAAAATGCAAAATATAAGAGCCACATGTGCCTCTTATAGGCCAATTTCAGTTCTCAACGTGGATTATAAAATTATTACTAAAGTTCTTGCATTACGGCTTGAAAAAGTGTTGCCTAATTATATCCATTTGGATCAAACTGGGTTTATTCGAGGCCGTACATCTATTGATAATTTGCGTAGGTATTTTTATATTCTCTATCATACCAATGACCTAAATTCCCAGAATGTTATTCTCTCTGTTGATGCTGAAAAAGCTTTTGATAGAGTTGAATGGAAATATCTTATGTGTGTTCTTAAAAGGTTTAATTTTGGTCCCCAGTTTTGCCATTGGATATCAATTCTTTATAGTTCTCCTATGGCCGTTGTAAAAACTAATACCATCTACTCTAATTCCATTTGTACTATCTAGAGGCACTAGACAGGGCTGCCTGCTGTCTACTGCATTGTTTGCCACTGCCGTTAGCTGCTATAATCAGATCTCATGATCATATTAAAGGCATCAGGATTGGGAAAGAGGAGCATCTTATATCTTTGTATGCTGATGATATCTTGTTGAATATTCATGATCCCATATATTCAATACCATTTCTTTTAGCAGTATTTGAAAAATTTGGAAAGCTTTCAGGTTTTAAAGTTAATTGGGAGAAAACTGAGACTATGCCTATTTCCAATTTTGACTATACTTTATTGAAGAATCATTATAATTGGAAATTGTCATTAAAATGTATTAGATATTTGGGTTTGTTTATACCCAGGAAACAGGATGATATTTTTACGTTGAATTATCTTCTATTAAAATAACAGAGGAATTAAAGAGCATGGGACATCTTCCCATTTCACTTATGGGTAGGGTTAACATAGTTAAAATGTCTGTTCTTCCTAAGTTTTTATATTTATTTCAAAATCTTCCGATTATTCCACCACAATCCTTCTTTCAAAAAGTTCATATAGTTTAGTTTCTTCCTTTATATGGAATAATAAAACTCCTCGTGTTCGGTTGTCAGTGTTACATTTACCATATGAAGCCGGTGGCCTCAAGCATCCCAATGTTTATTATTATTTCTTGTCATTCCAAATTACTCAATTTAAACAGTGTTTTTTAAAAAAACTCATGCTCATGGAAAAGAATAGAAACCTTGGAAAGCTTTCCTTTCAGTTTGAAGCAGTTACCATATCTTGACCCTAAAGAAGTGAATAAAATTACTAGGAATCCAATTATATTAAATATTCTCAATGTCTGGCAACTATCTCATAAATTGTTGGGTTACAAGATTCCTCTTTCTTCCTTTTCCCCAATTTGGAAGAACCCAAATATTAAATCTTGTAAGGACAACACTTTTAAATTTTGGTATGATAAAAGGTATCCACCAATTTTGTCATCTGTTTGAGAATGGCACTTTTCTCTCATTTGATCAGTTACAACAGAAATATTGATTACCTTTTTCTCATTTATATCGATTGTTTTCAAATAAGACATGCAGTAAATAGTGTTAATGGTTCTCTTCAAGATCCTATAAAATAAAAAATTTATCTTATACTTAACAATATTGAACAGAACAAGGAAAAAGTATTTCTAAGATCTACAATATCTTTGTTGAAAGCTCAGGTATAAATACTGATAATATAAGACGTAAGTGTTAACAAGATCTTCATATGGATATACAGAAAGAGGATTGGTGTTATATTTGTAGACAAGTTCATAAGGGTTCTTATAATTTAAGGCACAAACTAGCTCTATTCAAGTTAATCCACAGGATTTATTATACACCATAGAAATTACATAACATGAATAGTGAGATGTCATTTCTCTGCTGGCGTTGTAAGAAACAAAAAGGAACATTTTTTCATATGTTTTGGTCATGTGATGAACTCTCCCTTTTTTGGAATTCTGTTACCAAGTTGCTATCTCAATGTTTAAATGTGCCTGTTTCTTTGTCATCCCGTTTGTGTCTCTTGGGTAATGGCATGTGTGACAAGTGGAACAAATATCAATGCAGATATATAAAGCTAGCTATGTTGGCAGCCAGGAAATGTATTACTTTGAACTGGAAAGGATATAGACCTCCAGTATTAGTCCACTAGTGGAATGAACTCTCAAGCTATCTCATACATGACAATATTTATTATGAGAGTAAAGGCAGATCCTCAGAATTTTCTTAAACGTGGCAAGATCATATAAAATTTGATTTTAATAAATTCTTTAAAGCCAATGTAAAGCACAGTGATAATGATGATACCTGAGTGCAAGGCTTTGTGTTGTTTTTTTTGGGTTTGTTTTCTTTGTTTGTTTTGTCTAGAAGGTATGTGCTTGAATATTATTTATTTCTCTAACAGATCATTGTGTCTGGAAATTATGATGAACTGTCTCTTACCTCCGCTTCCTACATCATGAAGTATAGAAGACTATCTAATTGTTTTATTTAATGTGTATCGGCATGTATGTATGTATACGTGTGTACATGTACAAATATGTATATATGTACATGGATGTATATGTATATATTTTGTTTATTTAGGGAGGCTGATATATGGGAGGTTTTGTGTTATATGTATGGATTTCCCTCTTGTTATGATAAAAATATTTAATAAAAAATAAAAAGCAAAATATATAAATACATTAGTAACATTCAGCATCAGGAAGACTGGGGAACACAGCATATAGGTCATTGGTAAAGCTGTGGAGAATTCCAAAGACAGGTTAGGTCATAACATAAATGGCCAGACTTTTAACATTTCAACATTTCGTCTGTCTCCTAAAAGGTCAATAAAAACATCAAAGTTTGTGACTGTAATAGATGTAATAAAATGTGAAAAAGCTTAAGGACTGTGACTACTTTAGGAAAGCACTGTAATCCTAAAATCATACTTTGAGTAAGATCTATTATTAATGGAAGCATAGTTCCAGTTGTCTTTAGCCCAAAGGAATATTTAATTCAGCAAAGATTATGACATACATATGGGCACTTGATTTTGCGTTTCTAGAGTTGTGCCGCCCAGGGTGGCTGATGGTTGGCTATGTTACATTCATTCTAATTGAATCATTTCAAAAAGTATTATTTCTTCTTGGTCTGGTTACAAAGAGAAGAGAGATAGAATGAGGAAGTTTAGACCATCTCTTCCATTGATCACATTAGCAACGTCAGATCTTAGACAATGTAAATGAACTTCAAGCTCTAACAAGGTTCCAGACAGAGTAATGAGAATGCAGTGCTATTTGTTTCCCTGAGAGGTGGCTGCAGGATCATTCATTCCAATGTCTCTCTGTTTTAATTTCTAACTATACAAGCAGAAATTGATTTGAATAGTAGCGGCAAAAGCAAAGAAGGTGGATTAGCAATGAGCAACAGAGGGTGTTATTCAGAACATGCTGATGTAAAATATTGTATCTGCAGCCAGGATATTGAACTGTTAGCAGTATGGTTTCAGCAATTTTACTTACAATGAGAGTTCACTAGAGTTTTTTAGCAACTATTTACATTCCTCCATCAAATGTTACAGACTCTATTTGTGATGTCGTCAGCTCAACTACAGACAGAAACAACCCAATGCATTTGTGGGATTATCAGATGGTTTTATAATCACATCTCATTCTCTGCTACACTTTTTCTCTGCTCTGTGTATACATGCCTTGTTCACAGGAAACCTTTAATAAAAAGAACTGTGAGAAGATGCTCACAGGAAGCTAAAGAAGCCCTCCAAGATTATTTTGAGGCTACATACTCGAATGCACTCTATCTCCCGCATGGAAATGATATCAGTACCATGACAGACTGTGTGACTAACTGTATAAATGTCTGAATGGACAACCCCATACCCACCAGAACATGGCTCCCCACTAACAAACCCTGGATCATCAGTTATCTGAAGGAACAAGAAAAAAAGAGCCTTCGGCTATGAAGACAATGAATTATTGGGAAACAGATAACTACAACAATTTACAAAATTGGATTCATACAACAACTATTCAAAACCAAGATTAAAGACAGCAGTAAGGTCTACAGGAAGACGTTGGAGAGCAATTTCCACCTGAACAATATAAGAGATGTGCGGTCAGGGATGAAGACCCCCTAAAAGCAGAAGGAGGATCAGACAGATGGAAGTCTGGACAAAGCTAATGAACCGAACACATTCTCTAAAAGGCTGAGTTCAGCATCTTCCTCTCCTACCCTCAGCCAAACAGACTTTCAAACCCTCCCTTGATCCACAGCTTTCCTGTCACACCTGACTGATCTGGGACAAGGCTGCAGGCCCAGATAGTTTTAGCCTGAGGGTCCTGAAGGGCTGTCCAGAGCAGCTTTGTGGGATTTTGTAGCGCCTTTTCAACCTTAACTTGACCCAGGAGAAGGTTCCAGTTATGTGAAGACATCCTGCCTCATCCACAACTCCTCAATAACTATGGACCTGTTGGCCTGCCAATAAATGTTATAAATGATTGTACTCACAATTCTTTTAGTCTGTTAAGTCAGAGGCTTCTAGAGATTTGTTGTAAGACAGACTGCTACAGCAGATCCTTCCTGCCCAGAATCGCGAGTTACAAAACTATTACATTTCTCCTTGGGATCGATAAAGTATTTTTGAATTGAACGGAATAGTTTGAAGAAAGATTAGAATTGTGAACAGAATGAAAACATTTGCAAAAGTAGCTTTTCAACCTAGGCAGATTGGTATTGTAACTTCAGCTAAATTCAGAAATTTTAATAAGCTGTTCATTAAAAGCTCTAACACGAATTGTTCTTGTTTTATTTGACTTTCTATGACAACTAATATTTTCTATGATATACTTTCTTTGACAACTATAATTTTTGATTGACTATTGGTTTGTTCACCAGTGCTTTTGCACCATAAAGACAAAACAGACTAAACCTGCTATCATGTTGTCAGTTGATAAGCTTGTCATAACTCATCCTAAGACTGAAAGCCAAAGAACAAGGAAGTATTTACTCCTCTGACGATAAGCCCTGCAACACACACTGAAGCTTTGCTACCACAAACCTTAAATATGGCACATCCTTTTTATTTGTTTGTGTTTGATATCATGACAAAAATTTTATTTACAAAATGTAATGTATGACTTACCTACTCACCTAACCAAGGCTGTAAAGGCCTTGAAACTGGTACAGATGTTCACCTTCTAGCAGAACAATGACCCTAAATGTACAACCAGAGCTACAATGGACACATGCATATGCAACCATATTCATTTGCTAGAATGGTCCAGTCAAAATCCTGACTAAAGCCAACTGAAAAAATGTTGCAAGACTTAGAAATGGCTGTTCTAACCCAATGAATTTAGGCTATTTTGCAAAGAAGGTGCAAAAATGTAAAACTTTAGTTGTGAAAAGCTGGCCTACAAAGTAATAACTCTTCGGCGCCGAATAAAAATGCAACTCACTCTTTTCAGATTGGTGCTTATGAAAAATATATAAAAATCATGTACTGTTTTTGTTCAATTATGAGTTAGCCATTACTCGTTTATAAATATAAATAGAATACATAGTTTATGTTTTTAACAACAAAATATGAACGTTTTTAATATTTTGATTCTTGTCACCATAGTGGTGTTAAATATGTTCAGTTCTGTTTGGTGGAGGAAAGAAGAAAAAGGCTAGTAGAGGCTGCAGAAAGCTAAGAAACACAGCATAAGTTAAATGGTGACATCACATGACTCTTCTTTAGATTGCTCAGGCAAGAGCAAAATAGCTATTGGACTCTGAGAAAATGCCTTGAAAAGCTTTTTTCCCCTTTAGATTGAGAGAGAGCTACCAATACTGCTGAATGTTTGAGGGAAATAAAATAAAAATGTCAAAATAAAAGGAAGTCCAGGTGAAAGACGTGACTTTTATGACAGCGTGTTTCGTGCAATGAATTCTAGCAAATAAAAGACAGCTCGCAACAGTACTGGGTCCTCTGAAGTCCTGTGTGTATATATCTGTCAACAACTCAGGTTTCTGTTCCCACGCAGTCATTGTAAGGTTTGACGCAAAAATTTGAACTTCATTGACAATGCTTGCTTGCTTCAACATAAGGGGTTGCGTTATGTCTCTGTTAAAAAATCGTTGAAGAATTCTCCTCCATGAGTGAGCAGGATTTAGGAGTGAAAATCAATACGTCTGTGAGTGTGTCAGACGACTTACTTTTGAATGTGCTTGTTTTATCTCAGACAGGGTTTACATAAATATGAATGCTTTGCAAAACAAACAATTCTCACTAATATTGAAGCTAATTTCATATATGCTAACCGTTTCTTTGTGTAGCAGTGGGAAAAAAAACATGGCACAGCTTTTTTTGCTTTGCTTTCTTGTTTTTACCTTGAGATGACATGTGTGGTGAATTGGCACGATATGAATAAACTGAAATTGACTTGACTGAAGAAAAAAAATGTCCTGGGTCTTCCCTCTGGATCTCCTCCCAGTGGGACATCTCTGGAACACCTCACCAAGGAGACGTTCAGGAAGTCTCCTCACCAGAATTTGTGTTCAATTCAACCTGAAATAATGTGTGCCTGGCCCAGTTTACCCATCATTTTTTGATTATTGAGTGATCAATTTATTATCAGCAGTTCTTTTCTTGATCATAGAAAGAACTCCTGAACAGGTTATTATTTGGTGGCTTTGTCCTTTCAACTCCTATTTGGTTGCTGGTCGTGTCTGAGGTTTCTGCCTGGCAAAATAAATTTTTGTAGCTTGCTTAGAATAGAAAAAAAATGGGGGATTGCTGCAAAATCAATTACTCGATGTCGGCTGGGCTTTATGTGAAAGATACAGTTTTACCAACTTGCCTGATAAATTAAATTTGACTGCACTGTATTATAATTAGGTGAGAATTAGAATGTTTTTAAATAAATCTTACTTTGAATTTATTTTGTTTTACACTTATTTGATTACATATTTCTGGATATGAATTCGACATGTTTGTCTCGTAAAGTGACACATGATGTGAACTGGAAATAAACTTAACTGATTTTTTCTGTGCTCAAACATCTGTAAATATGACAAAACTGATATATAGTTTTAGATGTATTGTGACTTCTTTTTAAAACAGGTTTAAGCATGTGTTGACTGCAAATTGAGTGAAAGTGATCTAAAATATTGCTAAAATCTTGTCTTATGATCTGAACATTAGGTATCATCTCATCTGATGTATTGTTGCATGTATTGTTACACCCTTAGAGTGGTGTAGTTGAGCCCTGTGCAATGTAGTTACCTGGTCTCACTCAACCTTAAACACACATCAGTCTAAATTCTTTCCCAGCATTTAGGGTGTGCCAAAACAATCAGAAAAATGAACTTATTGCAACACACGTGAGAGAGCGCAGCAGAAGCTCTTTCTGCAGCCACACCTTGGGCAAAAGGGAGAAAAGATATAACAGATATTAATTACTCCTCAGTTCAGGTGCAGACCGTTGAATCTGTGCCGAATCCCCCAGGTGTGAAATACCAGAGGAGAGAAATAATCACCAGGACAGCAAAGCATGGTAGCGTCTTGAGGGTTTTCTGCAGAATGGGAGATGTGTTTAAAAGATGCTCCACCCACTGGCTCCACAGGTTGGTTTAGTTCAGTTTACTGGTTCTAAAGTAAACAGCCACTAAGCTCTGGTCTACTGTGACATGCTTCATCAAGTTTTTGGATTGCTGAAATCTTGGCAGCTAAATATTTGATGACTAACCACCTTTCCAAATGAAACCCTACAAGCACAATAACTGACAATATTTTGTTTATACTTTTTGACATGAAGTTATATCTGCTACTGGAACACAGCAAAGCAATTTTCAAGCCTTTGAACTAACCCTGTCCTCAAGGGAGGACTATTCCACTGGTTTAGAGTTAAAAGCTTTCAGTAATAAACCATCAGGAGACCTCTGAGAGCTCCCCATGCCTATGTCAAATGAGAGGATTCTGGCCCTCACACTACAACCAAAGTATTATTTATTTTAATTTTCATATTAGTTTAGCCCTATCCAGTTTGACAGTTTTTTTTCAAGGTTTGCCAGTAATTAACCCACTCCGTCTTACCCCTAAGCAAAACGTGCTTAGATGCTTTTTTGCAACAAGGCCTCTGAGGCCTGCACACTAACTATAGTGAGACTAAATTAAACACAGGTGTGAGGATCTACTCCTTATGGAACTTTTTATCTTGTGGTGTTAGAGTAGAGGGGTCTGAATACAAAGTGACGCCACAATTTTCAGATATTTTCTGAAAACTGATTGATATAATCATCAAGTTCTTTCCACTTTGGAATGATGCACAACTTTGTGTTTGTCTATCACATAAAATTCCAATAAAATACACAGACATTCGTGGTTGGAATGTGACAAAATATGGAAAAAGGTGCAGCAAAAAACATCCATATTTTTAAAGGTACTAATTAAGAAAAGCTAGAATGGTGGTCTGTTCATCAACAACAGGGCCAAAGTTAGGCTACGTTTACACTGCAGGTTTTAATGCTCAATTAAGATTTTTTGATTATATCTGATTATTTTGTGTGATTGTTCACACTGTAACAAAAATGTGACAGCAAACACACTACAGAGTGAACGGTTCACGGCCCTAAAGCAGCCCTTATGCGCAGAAGAAGACCAGATGTCACACACAACACACTCTGTTTACGGAAATAAAGTGGCGGCTACAGATGTTGGTGTTTGTGCAGCAGTTCGTGCACAGTCAGAAATGACAAAATGTTGACAAATTAATTCAAGAAAGAAGGACACTGAGAGATAAGAGAGCCACCAGAGCTCTGACGTTGTTATCCACCATGCTTGTTTGAGTGTTTGCTTCCTTTGGCGCAGATTAGTGACGCCTGTCTCGTGTCAGTGATGTACAAGACAGATTTAATGCGAGATCACCATTCATACTGAAATCACTTTCAGGAAAATAGGATATGTATCGGATTTATTACCACAGATAAAAGTGATCTGGGTCAGATTTTAAAAAAAAGAAGAAAAAAAAATCAGATTTGTGCTGTTCAGACTGTCATAAATCAGATATGGGTCGCATATGTGCAAAAAAGTCGGATTTGCGGCGCTTTTGCCTGCAGTGTGAACATGGCCTTAGTCTGAATAGTTATAATAAGAAACTGGGACCATGTTCTTTTTTTAACTAGCCAGATCGCCGGCTTTAGAGTAAGGGTTCTAGTTAACTGTCTTATGTTATTGAAAAGGGTTGGAATAATGATAGGAGCCTTTAGATTTACTTTGAGCCGTCATGGACATACTCACATTCTTACCATAAAACATTTGAGAAACATTTTTCAAATAAATGTCGGATGTAGGGCTGTCAAACGATTAAAAATTTTAATCTAATTAATCACAGGGTAGCTATAAATTAATCACGATTAATTAACATTCCCAAATATGACCGAAAAAGTAACATTTTTGGTGTAAATAAAAGGATGAAACCGGAAGCTGTTGCTCTTTTTTTTAAGGAAATACAGGAGAGATGCATGAAACTTTTGTTTTGAATTCCACAATCACATTTACACGTGGAGCTTTTTACCTATTAATCTTTTAGCCAGTTGCTAAAGCAAACTAACTGGTTAACATTTTATGAATGTACAGCTGAGTATTTCCTATTCAATTTTGGACAACCCTGAGCATCCTCTTCATGGGACTATCCTACAACAAAGGTGTCTTCGGTCAGAGGCTTCTTCAGTTTTGTTGCGACACAGACTGCTACAGGAGATCATTCCTGCTTACAGCCATCAGGATCTGCAATAGCTCCTTGAAAAATTTAATAATATGAGCTACAATAACACTTAAGTTCTCTCTGGGAGAAATTAAGTATTTTTTAATTGAAATTTTCTGACTAATAGAGGGATTATTTGTTTATCAACACCAAACCTTTACATTAACAGTAAAGGTTTGTTGTCAGTTGTCATACTGTCATACTGTTTACGTGACAAGCGAGCACTGAAAGCAGCGCAGGTTTAATTGTGGGATAAACAGGGCAGGTCATTCTGTGCATGTGTTAATTGCACAAAAAAAATGTATGGCATTAATTCCACAAATTATTCGGCCCACATTAATGCATTCATTTTGACAGCCCTAGTCGGATGTATTATATGCAATGGAAAGTAAAAAAAGAAGTCAAAGTTTCGTTCTCTTTATACATGGTAAAACTAAATGACAGACTGATGAATCATGTTGCAATCACTTGTGTGTCATATACACACCCTTATTGGGATATGCACATCCAAACAACACCCAATACCCCACACCTAACCACAACTCCTGGCTGCACTTCATTTCAGCCACTAATTTCTTGGTGGCAAGCCAAATTTCTTACTTGCACATTCATGCATTCTAGAATTGCGCTGCTCTGGGTGGCTGCATGTTGGAGTGGCTCTGTTGGCTACATATTAAGTTTTGTTTTTTTGTACATTGGTTCCTCTTTTTTCTTAAAGAAGATTGCATTTTTTTCTACCTGTATACTTTCTAGTTTTTGGTGCTGTGAAGCTGGAAGGATTTTTGCTGTAAATTTTTCCCTTTTTGACAATTTGTTATGATGCGTAACCATGGCAACAATGTGGTTTACAGCCGGGAGCAGCTGATTAACATCGCAAAAGCTGAAATAATACCTCAACTGAAGCCACAAATTCCTGATGAGTTGATAAGGAGGAGACGTGGATGCAGAGCAGGAGCGAAAAGGAGACGGAGAAGGAGGAAGTTCAAGCCATCTCTTCCATCGATCATAATGGGCAACGTAAGATAACTGACTAACAAGATGGATGAACTCCAAGCCCTTACAAGGACTCAGCCAGAGTACCGTGAATGCAGTGTTATGTGTTTTACTGAGACGTGGCTGCTGGATCATATCCCCGACTCCAACGTCTCTCTGCCAGGATCACCAGTGACCTGAAGGAACTGGTTAACAAGAAAAAAAAGAGCCTTCAGGGAGGGAGACAGGGAATCACTGAGGAGTATACAGAAACAACTTAAGGTCAAGATCGTAGACAGCAAAGAGGCATACAGGAAGAAGCTGGAGAACAAACCACAGAGGAACGATATCTGAGATGTCTGGTCAGGAAGGAGAAAGATCTCAGGCTTTAAGGACAGGAAGGCTTTAATAATCAAGTTCCATCATACATCAGAGATCTAATTGTTCCTTATGTTCCTAACAGAGCCCTCAGACTGCAGGTTTACTTGTAGTTCCTAGGATTTCTAAAAGTAGAATGGGAGGCAGATCTTTTAGTTATCAGGCTCGTCTCCTGTGGAACCAGCTCCCAGCTTTAGTCCGTGAGGCAGACACTCTGTTTACTTTTAAGGTCAGGCTTAAAACTTTCCTTTTTGATAAAGCTTATAGTTAGAGTGGCTAAGGTCATCCTGAGCTATCTCTGTAGTTATGCTGCTATAGGCTTAGACTGCTGGAGGACAGACTTACCAATTTTCTTCACTCTGCTACTTCCTTTTCTCCTACTACTCTCCAGTTGTATTACAGTACATTCTGTTATTTCGACTGTTAACTTTGTTTTCTCTCAGTGTTTTTCTCTCCATAGAAGATATACCTGGTCTGGTATCCTGCTTGGCTGCAATGCCCTGTTGGACGGGGGGCATCGAGTGGGATGATCCCCCCAGTAACTGAACATCCACTGTGTCCTGTTATTAACTTTTTACTTTCTGTAACATAGAAAGTTCTCTTATATCAGATCTTCTGTTCCTTCTGTGTCTCTGCTCTGTCTTCTCAAACCCCCAGACGGTCGTGGCAGATGGCCGCTCCTACTGAGCCTGGTTCTGTTGGAGGTTTCTTCCTGTTAAAGGGGAGTTTTTCCTCTCCACCGTCGCTACATGCTTGCTCAGTATGAGGGATTGCTGAAGGATTGCTGTGGTTGGAAAGTCTGCATCAACGGGGCCCAACCTCACGCCAATGACTGACGCAATCTGCTGGGATTCCTTAAATAGGAAACTTTTTAACTGATTGGAATGTTTGTATAAATGTATTGAAATGACTTCTTGTTAAGTGCCTTGAGATGACATCTGTTGTGAATTGGCGCTATATAAATAAACTGAATTGAATTGAATTGAAGGATTGGATAGATGGAAGTCTGGACAGAGTCAATGAACTGAACACATTCTTCAACAGGTTCAGTTCAGGAACTAGCTCAGCATCCCCCTCTCCTGTTCCCAGCCAAACAGAAACCCCACTCTCCTCTGATCAACAGCTTTCCAGTTACACCTCGGATGTTTTATCCTTCACCTCAGCCATGGACTCTTCTGATTCCACAAGTTTGACTTCAACCAAATCAGGAAATGCTGCTACCCCCTTTGCCTCCCCCTCCCACTTGTCTGTCTCCAAAAGTCAGGTGAAGAGGCAGCTGGAGAAACTGAACCGGAACAAGGCTGCAGGTCCAGATGGTGTCAGTCCCAGAATCCTGAAGGCCTGTGCAGAGCAGTTCTGTGGGATCTTGCAGTACCTCTTCAACCTTAGCCTAACTCAGGAGAAGGTTCCTGTGTTGTGGAAGACATCCTACCTTGTTCCAGTACCAAAACGAACTCACCCTTCAGTCATCAATGACTATAGACCTGTTGCCCTGACATCCCACATCATGAAGGTCCTGGAGAGACTCCTGTTGGCACCCCTGAGTAAGCAAACAAGAACGTATCAGGACCCACTGCAGTTTGCTTATCGCTGTGGAGTTGGAGTTGAAGATGCCATCATCCACCTACTTCAAACAACCCACTGTCATCTGGACAAAGCAGGCAGCACTGTGAGGATCATGTTCTTTGATTTCTCCAGTGCATTTAACACAATTCAGCCTGATTTGCTTTGTCAGAAACTCCTGAAGACACAGGTGGAGCCCTCAACAATCGCCTGGATCAAGGACTACCTGACCAACAGACCACAGTTTGTAAGACTGAAGGATTGTGTGTCAAACCAGGTGGTCAGCAGCACTGGAGCACCACAGGGGACCGTACTCTCACCATTCCTTTTCACTCTGTACACCTCAGACTTCCAGTACAAATCAGAGACTTGTCATCTGCAGAAATACTCAGATGACTCTGCAATTGTCGGGTGTATCAGAGATGGACAAGAAGCTGAATACAGAGAGCTGGTGGACCGCTTTGTGACATGGTGTGGAAACAATCGTCTTACTTTGAATGTGTATAAAAGAAAGGAGATGATTGTAGATTTCAGAATAAACAGGGATAAGTCAAAAACTGTTTCCATCATGGGAGAAGAAGTGGAGGTGGTTGAGGAGTATAAATACCTGAGTTCACCTTGACAACAGACTGGACTGGAGGCGCAACAGTGAAACCGTCTACAAAAAGGGACAGAGCAGACTGTATTTCTTGAGGAAGCTTAAGTCCTTCAAGGTTTACAGCAAGATGCTGGAGATCTTCTGCAAGTCTGTTGTGGAGAGTGTAATCTCTTCAGCAGTCATCTGTTGGGGTAGCAGCATCAGAGCCAGGGATTTAAATAGGCTAAACAACCTGATAAAGAAGGCTGGTTCTGTTCTTGGGACAACTGTGGAACATCTGGAGATGATGATGCAAAGAAGGATTCTTCTCAAAATCTAAAAAATTATGGACAACCCTGAGCATCCTCTTCATGAGACTGTCACACAACAACAGAGCGTCTTCAGTCGGACGCTTCTTCAGTTTCGCTGCAATACAGACCGCTACAGGAAATCCTTCCTGCCCACAGCCATCATCATCTACAACAACTCCTTAAAGAATTAATTATATGAGCTATACCAACACTTAATTTCCCTCTGGGATCAATAAAGTATTTTTGAATTGAATTGAATGTGGGTTGGGAGCTGTGTTGGAACACCAAATGTCGGGTTGCATCGCTAAATTTGTATCAGCTCCAAAGATCGGGTTTTCGTTGTATAATTTCAGGTCATCAGAAGGCAATCAAAATGTTTGCCCTTTTCTGTTGTAAGCAGGTAGAGATCTGTGTTCAAAAATGTGAGCTCCTTTGATTCTGTGTTCAGAGTAATCATTACGGATAATTAGTCCTCATTTGCTTAACACAGAAGGTTTACGCAACAATCACATGGGAGAAGGGAAAATGTTTAATTCATGGCATTTATGCTGCTGTTGACTGAAGACAAACGACTGAGCATTGTTGCTCTGGAGGAGCCGTGTCTTCCTGCTGTTCAGCTGCTTCAGATCTTCACATCTACATTGGCCTTGAGGTACAGTTTGTGCTTCTTACATCCAATAATTACACAACACTTTTGTTGCCTTCCCAAAATTAGAGGAACCAATGTTTGTACATGACTCCAGCAGATTAAGATTGCTGAGGAAACCGTTGCAGCTTCTGGCAAAAAGAGACTATTGCTTTAAACCCCAAAGCTGTTGGTCCTCTCTCAGACCAAACATCACATAAAGCTGTAGCAGCTTTGTTTTTATCTGTGTCTGAGCCAAAGGAATGAGAAAGTTTGATTGCAGCTACAGTCTGATTTTAAATCAGGGTTTGAATTTCTTCAAAAACCACCATATATGTACAGTAGCAAAACTTGAAGTGTTTCATTAATCTGAAATTAATTGTTGTGTGTAAACTAATAGCAGACTGCTTTGTTTTTGTGGTGCTTGACAGGCCTTTTCTGTTGAGTAACATGTTGACAGCTGCATAACCAGGCCCGCATCAACTTCCGGCCTACCTATTCAAGTATCAGGCCCACCCAAGACAGATTACCACGCCCACGTAAATTAAGTTGCAACCATGCAATGTATTGACTCACGACAACCAGCAGACGGTGTTGTAGGCTATTGATCGCGGCTTTTGGAGGCAGTAAACAAGATTTTTTGATACGGTTGTATGTCAAAATGGACATTAGAGCTTGGCTTGATTAACAAAAAGTTAAACGCTAGCTCAAGCAGGGACGATGCTAATACATCACCAGTCTTACAGAGGCAAGTGCAACCTGACATTCAGGTCCACCTTCATACCCTACTGCACCAATTTGTTGTCTGCCAGCCGCCTATAAGCATTACAAAGATGAAGGGTGATGTGTTATTTTTAGGCTAATATGAAGAAGCTAACAGTAGTTATGATGAAGACATTGTGAGAAATACATCCAGGGAAAGGAATTATCAAGGTTTTGAGTGGCAGATTTGTTGTGGATGTGCTATTTTATTGGAGTACATTTACTGGACAGGTATGGACATAAAAAGACAGTTTTTGTTTGAGATGGCATTGTTCAGTTCAGTTCAGATATGTGGCTTCAAACAGTGAGTTGCACATTATTTTTCTTTCTGAGTGTTTAGACAAAAGTGTTAAAGTGTTTACATACTTTGGTGTTGAAAGTGTGCTATACAAATAACATTGCCTTGCCTTACAGTTATGATTGTATCCTTGATTGGGATACATGTTTGGAATCACAAAAATTTAAACTTTCCAATGAGGTATAAGATGTATGCGTACATAGAAAGGGTGTCACAAAAAAAAGGCAGATTTGACCCGGAAGTATGTAATGTACCCCCCATAGAGGCTCCCCACAGAGTATTTAAACAGCTGAGTAGAAAGCCATGTTGTTAAGTCTCCACCCTACTTCCCTTAGACATTTCTCTAGACTTTTGCCTCATGACTACCTGACCAACCAAGCATTTAAATCTCCCCTATACAAGTTCAGACTGACACTGCAGACATTTATATTACTACCTTTGTTTTAGGTGGTTTTTGGTCTATGCACTGATCCCCGAGTTTGGTGATACAAAATCTAAAATCATCACTCTTCTGTAACTTATGGCAGCTTCCTCATTACCTTGTTCTTGCCTATTTTTTCCTTTTATACATTTTCACATATTTCAAAATTTTGAAAATAGAAATAAATCTATTCATAAGCAACAAGCATCAACACAGCTAAAAAGGAAAACTTGTAAAAATGCCAATACCTGCCCATTAGCAGAATTCTTTTGCATCAGGGTATTCTTTTATTTATTTGCTTTACTGACTGGATGTCAGTTAATTGTCTTGAAAAGACTACAGGAAAACATTCGAGGGTCTCAGTGCTTTATTAGGTCATTATAGAAGATTACAGTCAATAATCATGGTGTGATGGTTTACAATGAATACAAGTACTATGAAGTAGTAGACGTAGTGCATGGGGGCTCTTGATAAACTGACTCCAGCCTCAGTCCACTCCTTGTGAAGCTTCCAGAAATTCTTGAATGGATTTGGCTTGACAGTCCTCTCAAGGCTGCAGTCAGCCCTGTTGCAAGTGCAGCATTTCCTACCACACTTTTTCCTTCCAAACAACTTTCTCTGAATACACTTAGATACAGCATTCTATGAGCAACCAGGTTATTTAGCAATTACCTTTTATGGTTTAGACTGAGAGACTATTTAGAGGCTCAGGAAACCTTTGCAGGTGTTTTGAGTTAATTAGCTGATTAGGGTGTGACATCACCATATATATACTAATTTTCAGAGAAATTGAATTTTGAGCTTTTCTCATTTGTAATCAATAATCTTTCAAATTAAAAGAAAAAAAAGGCTTGAAATCTTTTATCTCAATGTGTAATGAATCTATATAACATCTGAGTTTCCCTTGACAAAAACGTTCACATTATTCTAATATTTTGGGATGTACCTATAAAAACTACTTGTTTGGGGTTAGAAAAATTTTTAAGCATTGAAAAAAGTGTAACTTTTGTTTTTGAAGAAGCTATGACTCATCTTTGTAATTAAAACACTGAAGAATGATGCTCCAGGGTTACCCCAATTGAAGGCGTAAGAATTTATATAACTTGTCTGTACATGAAAGGTAATAAGTTAAGGGACAATAACGGCCTCCTAGAACTTATTTTCACAAAGCACATCCTTTCTACTACATGTGAGAGAGAGGTCATAACTAGTGATGGGAATTATGAGTTTCTCGTCATTTGACTCAGCACAACTAACATACCTGGTTCTTTTGGCTTCTAATTTGCTCTTTGAGTATTCTTACTATTTTGATTATTTCTTTATAGCTGAATGAAACGGTACATGAATATGTACTGACATTTTTCGTTACGCAATGAACCAAATGAAAACTGTTCTTTATTGAGCTACAGAGACGATGGAGAAGGAAGGAAGGACCAAACCAAAGGTTTATCAGCACTTTTGAACACTTACCTTAATTACTGACCAGAAACAACTTCCAATTGAACTTAAACGTCACTGGTATTAGAAAAAAGTAGCTAAGGTCCTAAATCCAGCTGCCAGTAGTAGTATTCAACCAGCCCAAAATTCTGCAAAACAGTAAATAAATTGGCAGGATTCCCTCTGAGGAGCCGAACCTTTAAGGTGCATTCAGGGACAACTCGTACACTGGATTGTCTATCAAACAACTCCAAAGTGATGTAAACCTTTTTTAAATATCAGCGCAATCCCATTGGAAAATTCAGAAATAAGAACTTTGACCATTTTCAGGTGGTTTTAATATTTTAGAATTTAACCAGGGATTAGCTACACCTGATTATCCTTTATTAATTAACATTTAATCAGTTCATTACCAGCCACTCTTGGAGTTATAAAACATGATAAAATCCAGCCCAAGCTCAATTTAAAGTAACCAATTTACCTAATATGCACATTTTTGAAATGTAGCAGGAAGTCAGAGTACCCTGGGAGAGGCCATACATGCACATATACAAAGCATGCAAACACAGCACCTGGCTTGAACTTTAGAATAATTTGCAGCCACTTTTATTAAGTAGTCTTTGTTAGCTCAGACATAAGCATAATAAATGGTAATAGATAATAGAGATACATGAGATACACAGGTATGGAATATGTATGAAGCAATTTTTTTAAATTCAGTACAATCTACCAGACACAAAGATTTGGGTCAGAAAACATTGAAAAAGTGTGGTTTACCAAACTACTGGCTTTCAAGAACATCTAGACTGAAAATAGTCCAACTGAAAGATGAAATAAATCAATAATGGGGGAGCTCGCACCACATGAAAAACATGTCATCCTGGAAGTAATTCCATCTGTATGTACATTTGGAGCTGGCTTTTGGAGATGAAGAGAGGAAGGTCATTACACTGAGGCCGTTAGCTGTCAATTCTATGATGCATATGGGCTAATACATGGAAAGTAGAAGCTGTTGCAAACCACCTTCATTATCTAAGACTGAGTGGGAAGTTGCCATATGTACAGCTGAGCACCAAATTGGTGGGAAAAAGAGACAGAAGAAAAGGCATGCATGCGTGAGAAAAAGAAAAATCCTTGCATACAATGATATGTCTCAAGGGAAGTAAAGGCTTTTAGCTCTTGCTCTTTAGCTGTCAATTTAGCAGAAACGTAAAAGTAGCAAGAAAACATTAACTTTTTACATCATTTCAAGCAACTTCCTTTAATTTTACTAACCTGAAGAAAGCTTGAAACATCGGAGCTGTAGAGTGTTGTTTTTCTGTTTAAACTCAGGGGCAATTTCCAGAACAGATAACTTGACAGTTTCAGTAAGCAACCAATTTGTCTACTGTGGGAGTTGTCACTGATTGGTTCACAGAATGGAGCCGTAACAAATCCAGATTCTAGACAAGAACACTGAGAAATCTTTGGAGGTTTTTATATTTTCGAAATTGTACATAGTTAACAGGGATGGCAACTAAGGGTTTCCTATAGCTGCAAACACACCACATCAGCAGAAAAGACGGGCTCTTTAGGACAGATTGCAAACTCAGCTTTTAGAAACGGAAGAATTGCAGGCATCTCTTATAAGATGACCCAGTTCGGTATCCTGCAGGTATTAAGATTCAATTTGTTTTATGACAAATATTTTTAGACTTCTTCGTTAGCTAGAATTTGGGCCAAATTTACAAAGGCATGTAGTAAGTGATCATGATGCATAAATAGAGCATATACACAGTACGACTGTCAAAAATATAAATCATATTTTATTTAAAACTTTTAAGAAATACATTTTAATCACATCCCTGACATATATTCAGAAAGGTGGGCAGATGAAAGGATACATTGGCTGGCTGAGTCACACAGTCAGGTAGCAGACACATGAGCAGAGAGACAGGTACTTATTACTCTTACAGCACTGGTGATCAACACTAATTATCTTCTTTGACCAGGGGAGGACTGTCTTTTAATGTGTCCCTCGCCCATGACAGTTCATTACTCACCAGCAGCTAAGATGAAAGGGGCCCAGCTGTCAAGAATTAGAGCATAAATCTCCTCCCTTCAACTTTCTTACCTGAAAGGTGGCAACAATAAAACATCTCACATCTTACTGAGGAGGCTGCACATTCACATCAAATCACAGGTTTCAAACTCCTTGAAACCTGTGATTTTTTTTTTACTCATCCACTAACTTCATGTACTTTTACTGTGATTTAATGTGTTGGAGCGACAAAAAGCATCACAATAACTGTAGGGTGGAAGAATATTTTAGTGTGTCCTGATATTTATCCCCTTTTAATGTGATACTTTTAAATGAATTACCTTTAAGAGTTACTTAAATAAATAAATAGTCTCACTGTCTGTAATTTAATCTTAGTATAAATGCAGAACTTAGAGTTGTGTTTGAGAACATTTTAAGACAAACAGCATCAAGAACAAAAAGAGCAGAGAGGTCAGGGATAATGTTTGGTAGAGGATTAAAGCTGGGCTAGGTTATAAAATAACATTGCAAGCTATGAACATGTCCAGGAGAACTGTTCAGTCCATAATTTACTTTTTGGCCTACATGCAAACTGCTGTGAGGGTTTAAGCAATAATACAGCGTGTTCCCCTGAAAACACCATTCCCATTGTGTAACACGGGGGAGGCAACATCATGCTTTATTAATTATTTTCCTCAGCAGAGACAGGTAAGATGGTCAAATGGGAAGATAAGATGGATGGAGCTAAATACAGCACTATCCTTAAAGGAAATCTGTAAAAAGTTTTAAAAGAATCAGAATCAATTTTATTGGCCAAGATTCTGTAGCCTACACAACCAAGGAATCTGACTTGGGTTTTCAAGTGCTCACAGCATACAGACATTAAGTGTGATAAATAAACTTCAGAGGAAGTAAAATAAGGTTAAAGGAACAATTTGTACATGTATTTGCAGGCAACTGTTTTTTATTTTAAGAAGAAAAACTAATCTGTACAAGTCCTGGATAAAGGGAAGGTCAAGAAAGAGCCGAGGTTCACCTTCCAGCAGGAAAATAAAACTAGACAATACAATATCTACAATAAAATGGTTTACAGTAGATCAAAACACAGAAATGTCCTTTAAAAGCACAACACCTTGTGGCTGGATATGAAAAAGTGTAAAAAAGGTCAAAAGGTATACAAACTTTGGGGTGTAGTAGTAACTCTTATCTACTGTACATGCTACAGAGCCACTCACTGCTATTGGATAAGAACATCCATCCATCCATCTATCCATCCATTTTCTGTACCTGCCCATCCTATGCAGGGGGGGCTGGTGCCTATCTCCAGCAGTTATGGGGCGAGAGGCAGGGTACACCCTGGACAGGTCACCAGTCCTTCACAGAGACATACAGGACAAACAACCATGCACGCACACACTCAAACCTAAGGGCATTTTAGAGAGACCAATTCACCTAACAGTCATGTTTTTGGACTGTGGGAGGAAGCCAGAGTACCTGGAGAGAACCTGTGCATGCACAGTGAGAACATGCAAACTCCATGCAGACCCCAGGCTGGGATTCAAACCCGGGCCTTCTTGCAGCATGGCAACAGTGCTACCAACTTCTCCACTGTGGATAAGAACAATGTCTGCTTATTAAGAATTAACTTCTGGAAATTGTATTTATTTGTGATGTAGACCGTTTGATATTAAGTTAGGAAACATTAAGGTAGAAAACATGTTTCCCGGAAGATGCAAAAAACATTTCTGTCAAACAAATTTTATGTAGAGAAAGACTGATTCCTTTTTTATATTACAGCTTCATTGTGTAAGAAGTTTAATATGAATTGAACAACTAGAGCATTGTGATTACTCACAAGAAAAAACCCACTGTCATCCCAAGAATGGACTGCAAGTTCACCCCAAGGCCAGACCATGCAAAGCTCGGAGACATTGCAAAACACTTATGAGCTACATCTCTGATTATAGAGGCCTCAGTAGGTAAGATAAATGTTAAAGTTCATGGCAGGACAGTTTGGAAAGGGCCGAAATGTTCTAAAGGGTGAGTTACCAGGAGAAGGCAGTTTCTTTAAAAAATAACATGGAGGCAAGTCTTAAGAGTTTGAGCTGAGAAAAACAAGACCAAGTAGAGATGTGTATATTAATACACAGCAGCATTTCTGGCAAAGACATAGCAGGCATGGTGAGGCAAGCTTTTCCATTGCACTTAAAATAAAAATTAAAGACCCGTTTGTTTAATATAGTCTATGTGCCTGATTTATCAAAGGTTTACGCTTGTTAAAATGTGCACAAACCTCACAGCGGGCGGAAAAAAATCCAGCAGGTGATTTACTAACCAGACGCAGGGAGGACTGCGACTGTTAAACCTGCAGCAAGATGTGCGCAATCCATTTTGCGCTTTTGCCCTTGATGAAAATGCAATGTGGGCGTTTCTGTCAGAAGGCGAAAAATATTGGAAAGAGAACATCCAAATAAGTAGACGTTCGAACGTCCAGTGTGATTTATCAAACCTGAACTGTGTGCGCCGGCTGTTTTTACGCCTATTTTTACCGCCTCTGAAAGGCATGTCTTAACTTTGCGTCACCACGATTCATTATAAGTTTATTACTGAGAAACAAAAAATATAATTCACACACATAATCTAATAGTAATTAACAGTCTAGTGGCCATAAACCTGTCTCTGCACCTGCTGTTTATTTGTTTGGATCCTCATTAGTTTCCACTGGAGTGGTTACTAATCTTCTTGGGGTCCGGTTAATAAAATGTAATAAACACATACAATACTACAATGACAATTACATATATGACATTTTAAAGACAAAGTTCGTACATATCAGATTACATACAAATGCAAGAAGTAATTAATTTATCTAATCCAACCTTCAATAAAATACCTAGATCTATATATAAAGTAGATCCAAAGCTAAAATTAGATTTTAATATTATACATAAAAGATTACAGGCCCTTTAGTTCTCTATTATTTTTAGATAATTTATTCCATTCCTGAGATGCTCTGTAGACAGCAGGTTTTTGCAGGAAGTTTGTGTTAGCACATATTACCATTGATTTAATATCACAAGCATATCTAGTACAATGGGTGTGTATCTGATCAGGTTAAAATGAACTCTTTGTCAAATGATTATGTTGACCTGTTAGAATAATTTAAAAAATTTGTATGAGTAGGTTGTATTGCAACTTTAATAGAGACAATGATAGAGTGCGGTGCATTTCAACAACATTAGTAGAATATGGACATCTTAAGACTAAGCAAGCAGTCTTGATCTGGACAAGCCGCAGCTTTAATAAGTCTGACTCTGGAATATGGCGACTGCATGGAGCAGGAGCAGAGCATGTACATGGCACGCAGCAAGTTTATGAATGACAAACGAAAAATATCATTCACACACATTCTAGCCTAATAGTAATTAACTCTCTAAAAGCCATAGACTTCACAGGTATGTCACCCCCCCCCCCCCCTTTTTTTTTTTGGGCAAAGATGCATCATGAATCCACTGTGCCTATTCCTCCTCTCTCTGGCTGTGGCGCAGTGCATGGGGCAGAAAGGCCGGCACACACCGCAGCGGACGCAAAGTCTTCATTTGAATACTGCTCTTTGCACCTGTAATCATTTGCGAAGACAATCTTAGTAGATCACCCGCAAATCAGGAACACCCCATGCAATTTTGTGCTCTTTATTTGAAATATTGATTAATATTGTGACAGCTTGAACAATTGGTGGGTGCCAAATACTTTTTTGCCCCTCTGTAAAAATCGTGTAGAAAAAGCAAACATTTTAGAGCAGTTTGCTTGCTCACAGGGAGCTCATTAGTCACGCACCCCCTTCTACCTCCATTTCCTGTGTAAATAATTATCACCTTTTGACTGTAACCACCCAATACAAACATCTCAATTATATAAAGATTAATAAAATTGTGTTTGCATAAACCACTACGATGTTTAAAAGATTGGAGTGGCAATGACCGTCTTTACTGTGTGTTAAGTCATTTTTGCTGGAAAATGAAAGTTTAACTTTTCTTTATATGATGCCCAAATGAACCTCGCCAATAGCAAGAATGTGGAAAGCAAATTTGTCACAAGAGCACCTGATGGTTCTTCTTTTTAACCTGACGGCTGTCTATCTTTGAAGGCAGGTCTTTAGTTTTTAAATGTTCTCCCTTATCACCTGAATGCAGAGGCATGAAGTGAAGACTGAGCTCAGGTCTGTGCCAACCCCCCCCCCGGATCAGAGTTGCAAGGTCTGGCAGGCCAACGCTGCATAATGATGGTAATTCAATTCTACATAACAGCCGAGGTATAATTATTTAAGCCTATAGTGGTGACCTGGATCCTAACACAGTCTGCCAGATAAAAGGCTGAGTGAGAGAAATTAAAATCACGTCACAGCTGTGGCCTCTGTTGATGCCTCTGTTGATGCTGTCATCGCCTTCACACGCTGCCACAAGAGTTCAGGGAGCTTACTCTGTACCCAAGGTAAATCATCAAGAGGACATAGCTGTACAGATGGTCACAAAATAATCAAACATTTACAGTAAAAGAACTCAGTAAAAAAAAGAAAAGTAATATCCAGTAGCTTCATTTCAGCATTTTTATATCTTCAGTTTTAGGGCCATTTGGATAAAATGCAGAAACAGAAACATGCAAGTGCTTTTACACTCAGAACAATAATACCATATCTTCACTGAACTAGTTTCCCTAATGATAAAAAATGCTTGAGTAATGTATTTATTTGAGTCACATCACAAACACAATATATTGTTATTCTTATTCAGAGGGGACAGTTTAAAGAGCTTCTTATTGGACTTTGGAATTGGGATAGAAAGAGCAATGACACATGTTCTAATGTTAGCGTAAGGAAGGAGTATTTAGACAGACACCTTTCCCTCATCCTTACCACAAAATATCTAAATACTGAGGGTTCTTCCTGTCTTTAAAACAGGCCTCTCCAACATCAACAGGGCCAACAGCCGCCAACCTTTAGATCCATCCTTGATCCAACATAACCAGA
Source organism: Valencia hispanica (assembly GCA_963556495.2). Lineage (NCBI taxonomy): Eukaryota > Metazoa > Chordata > Actinopteri > Cyprinodontiformes > Valenciidae > Valencia > Valencia hispanica. The sequence goes on along the minus strand of OY747720.1, from coordinate 37,179,037 downwards.
TACCATGCTAACTGTTTTTGGTTAAATAAATAAATAAAAGTGAAATTATTGTGCTTCAGAACAAGTTGCTCCAAAAGTGGGAAGAGAAAAAAACAGTTCCAGGGAGCAACCATCAATTCCTACTGCCATGTCGGAAAGAGTGTGATGGCTCTGAAGTTCATTATTTACCACATAGCTCAGCAGCTGCAGCCATTTGACAATATTGTTGATTTTAAATGTGAGTGTAGCCTCAGAAATGTTTAGCCTCACATTACACAATAACTGGGGCTCTTCATGTGAAAATAAACCAAAGCATCCTCTGTCTTACTTTCGTCCAACAGCCAGAACATGAACTTATGTTAAAATATGTTAACCGAAGTCAAAATGTGGCAAAATAAATGTGCAAAATAGAAAATGCACAAAATAAATACAAGAGAGGCAGTGGTCTCTGGCTGCACAAGCAAAATACAAAGAGCTAAATTAACCAATACTCATTTAAAGCACGTGAAATTGTTACATTAATTAATTTATTAATTTAACACTTTTCTACAGCAATATCTCAGCTCACCCTGGACTTCAGAGTACAAAGATGATCTCACAATTTATCCCTACACTTAGGAAATCGCCGCCCTACGCTGCACATGCAGGTTTTCTGTTCTATCCATTTCACAAATAGATCATGTCTTACACCTTAAAGCTGCGGTCTGGAGCATTTGAGGGAGAGAGAGATTTTTTGAATCCAACATATCAAAGCCCCTTCCAAAATATCCCCCCTCCCGCACTACCTGTGGTGTCAAAGCGAGTCAAAAAGGAAAGCAGCAAGCGATATGGAGCATCACCCAATTGTATTTTTGGTGGGGACATTTCAGAGGTGAGCAACTTCTGAAACTGCCTTGTTTGGGTGGCCCCATCTTCACATGTTTGCACGATGCGCATGCAAGTTGATTGACCATTGACAAGGTGGAAACTCGAATTCTATTCTATTAAAAAAATCTGGCGGTCAGTGTGAAATGCATAGGGGTCTATGGGAGGAAGGAGGGACTTAAGAAAAATAACAAATGTTGTGGAGCACCACCCATATGTCATACTATAGAACCGAACTATCATTTGAAAGGTTTACAAAACTTTGATATAAGAAAAATTTGATATAAATAAATTCTACAGACTGCAGCTTTAACGCGAAAGGAACAACACATGTCAACAAATTTTGTGCATAATAACCGATTTCTTGTCAAATATATTACCTTTTTTGGGGTTCACATCCAGGTATCCAGGTTAGCAAACAGGAAGTTCCAAGATGCATCTTACTTCAGTCTTGGGAAAACGGCAGTCAACTTTATGCACTGCCCTCTGATGACCAAAATGTGAAACAACACAGACCAAAGTAATGAACATATTTCTGCATGCAAGACATGCAGATAACACATAAAATAGCATAAACAATGCAACAAAATGACTCAATGACATTGCTGTTGTAACATGCAATGTAATCAACACCTTGATACCTCTTTTAACAGCTTAAAGGGATAGTTATTTAGCCAAAGAGGAACATTTCAATATACCACCCAGCTACAAAACTTTGCAGTTTACTGTTTACATTTTTTATTGTTGTTTGTTACTTCTTATTAACAGTAATTGGATAAATATTGGGTACATTCTACATTCATAGATGCCAATTATACTATTCTTTGCTTATTTTACTGTTAGTCTCTTAACCCCTTGAAGATTGTACCATCACTTAAAAACTGCTGTCACTATGGCAACCTCTATGTATTCTGAAACAATGGTGAAGCTAGATGAAGTGCCAATGTGAAAGTGCACAAAGTGCTCCCTGGTCAGATGTTTGGGCTGATGACGGATGGAAGCACAGATAGTTCTCATGTGTCCTCAATAGTGGGACCATTCAATTTTTTCCCCTGTGTACAAATAGTGGAGGGCAGCAAAGCCAATACTATGTCTTGCTCCTTGGTTTCAGTTCTAAAAGCAAAGTGTTTAGACCGGCGATATATTGTGAATCTGGGCATTGATGGGGCATCAGTTATGACATATCCCAAATCTGGTGTAGGGGCTAAGTCATGTCATAAGTGACATGACTTTAAGACTGGCACTAGCAAGTGAGAAAGCTGCCCTTGACCTCCACAGAGATATGGAAAAACTAAACGCACAGTAAAAAATGTTTTTGTATTCACTATAAATGAAAATACTGTTGAAGAAATGTAACATTCCTGTGGCAGAGGCAGGTATTTGGAACTGTATCGATGGGCAACAACAGTGGTCAGCAACCTTTACAACCCTAAGAGTAATTTTTGCCTTTGGTCCAGCTAAAGAAAAAAAATTGCCACAAAATCACGAAGGCCCTTCAGAAATAAAATGATTTGTTTTTATAATACCTGCTAGAGGATATATGTTTAGATATTTAAAATAAAAAATGAAAATGTTATTTGTGTTGTTAGATTTAACACATTTTCCTCAATGGGACATTCAAATTTCATAGAAAATGGTGTTTGTATCCTATTGTTAAAAACAACTTCTTTGTTCAAATGTTAAGCATATAATGCATGAAAACACCTAGAAAACACTGTCAAAGCTAAAATTTTTTAAATTTCTTAAGATCGCTAAATTCTTTAGCATCTTTTAGCCAGTGGAAGGTCTAAAGATTCATCTGTAGCTCCAGAGCCACAGGTTCCTGACCCCTGCCCCATTATATGAGTGGTTAAAACGCTCAAGGCTGTTTTTTCATTACAAAATAGTTGTCATTTCACCAATCAGCAGTGATTATAATCAGCAGGATTTCTGGCCTCATTGTGTGTGGGGGAACAGCTACAGAAATCAATGGCTATTCAGGAAAAACTGAATGTGCTGGATTTCTAAAGACAATCACAACCCATACATTTTGTTGCCACTGTATTCTTTTTGAAAAATTCCTTGGAGCTCCTTAGTCTCCTGTGCAAGTCCTTAGAATGTGAGCAACTGTAGTTTCTTGGTACAACTTGAAGCTGCAGACCACACTGAGTGGACACTTGTGATGCTGCAGGGTATATGCTCGAATGTCTCTCAAGAATTCTGTGTAAAACATATCCACCATGATCTAGAAGAATTCTTTCCCAACCTTGGGAAGCAGTGATAGTTCTTTCCAGTGTTTTTTCTTCGGTGCCATGTAAAGGGGGTTTAGCTGCTTCAACCTTATGAAAACTACAATCAGTAACAGGTTTTAGCGCTCTTCAAATGCATGATGCTACACCTCGTAGGGAAGTCCATCTTCAGTCTATAAGTGGCATTTGAGAAATAGCTGTCAAAGAGCGAAACAAGTCAGAGTAGAGTCACTGAATGAATTTGTGGAAGTGTTATTTTATATATATCTGTAACATTTCATAAAATGTGACAGAAAAGAATATAATAATTCATGTTTCAGTCACATCACAAGCCCAATTCTCATGACAAGAGTAGAGAGATGTAAATCGCTTTTAGCATTTCTCTTGAAGGTCAGTATCACACATCTATCACAACCGCTCCCCTTTCTGCTCTGTCCACTACCATAAGATCCGATTAGTTATTCGTCACCCATTTTATTGGTCTGGATATATGGAAGTCCCACAGGATCTTAGCTCCATCCTTATTTTGTTTATTTATTTAACCTTTACTGGGGGACCTCTAGCCCATACACAGCACAGAGATTCCTTTGCATAATTCCCAACACCAGGTAATTCTATGTACGCTTTATCTGCCAGCGACTTGCAGCTAGCTGTTATATACTGGACTGTTTTAGTGGCATCTTTGCACACCACACATCTTGGGTCCTGTCTTGTTGATCCTGGCCTCTAGTGCCAGATCCTATGCTGCCAGGATAAATACCTCTGTATTGTCCTTCTGTCCAGCCCACTCTAACCATTCATAGGACTTCTCAATATCAGCCACATCTTCTATCTGTGGTATGCTCCATGCAGGGTCTTGTCTTTCCATGATGGTTTCTCTTATTTCTTTTCTTGATCGTTAGGTTTCTGCTGCTTGAGACATTAATTTAGTAGATCCTCATTGGGGGCCATCTCTGTAATGTTTTCCAGGATCTTTACTGCTTCAGTCTGGATGGTGAATGGTCGCTAGACTTTAGCCTCTCTCTTTCCTCTTAGCATACAGTATCATGGTGCTGGACTTCGGGTGAAACAATGAACCAGACTTTTACCCCTCATGGAATTTAGATTTGATTTCAGGTTTACATATATTGGTTTTAAGAACCAAAAGAAAAAGATTCAGTGTGAAAGGATTATTGTGTTACCTCCAGAGAGAATACTACGCTCTTTTGTGCACAACTCTGTTTGTGCACCTTATTGCACACAAACTCTCTTTCAGACTGTGGATGAGTTGCAACAGTAAAACTGCCTTCTTGTGTTTCCTGCCCATTCAACTCTACTTCTTTGGCTGATGTTTTATTCTTGGAATATAAAGGTGTTATTCAGGCATCCCAGAAGCAATATTTGCCACATTAGATGTGAATACGTCCCTTTAATGGATTTTCCTATCCACCTCTCTCATTTTATTATGTCTGCTTGGCACAACAAATGTCTCCTGAGTCTACCTCTGTTCTCCCTAGCCACCAAAGTGGCAGCTGATGGGGTGAGAGGGAGTGTGGCGAGAGATGGAGGAGGAAGATTTGGGGCAGAGGTGAAGGAGGATAAGAGAGAGCTGGAGGAGTAGTTTAGATCAGGGTGAAAAGGAAGGATGATTGCGTGAGAGGTGAAAAGGCAAAGGTAACGAAACAGCAAAAAGAGAGAGAGACTAGAAGAATTTTAGAGGAAAATGAAAGGAGTAGAGGAGAAATTCTAGTTTATAAAGAGGAAGAAAGTGAACCTAAGTAATGTCAGACAGACAAGAATCTGGGGATATTATCAGTGCCAAGAACAGAATTAGGAAATTCAGTAGTTTTAAATGTGTTTATACTGTTTACATGGTGGTCTTAGATAATCCTTTAAAATGGTGCAACACTGTTGACCTTCCTATGACTCGTAGTGTGCTAGACTGCTGACAGCAATCTGCTGCTTCACTGTTGAAATCATACATGTTTAAGCAACAGAAACAGGCAAATACTCACACAGAAAAAGTTCCTGTGACCGCTGATTATTGTGTTAACAACAGTAGCTATGGAAGTTAATCAGTTATCAGTAAAATTATGTCTGAAATGTTTCTAAAAAGAGAGGCAACATTAAACCTTAGAGATTAAACTACAATAGCATCTGCTGTGCCAAATTTTTAAATGTTTTGATCATGACCTGACAGGTATTGGGGTCTCCCATACTGATGAAAGAAATATATCATCATATTTTTCTACCTAATATTTACCTGGTCAAAATCTATTCAGTCAAAAAGTCACATTTGTTAAAATAGTTTTATATTTTTACAAATATTTTTTTTTGTTATTCTGCTTAAATAATAAAATAAATAATATTTTAATAATTACTAAAATTTATGTTAGTTAAACCTAAGTATAACTTATTCTAGTGTTAAAACATACTTTTCATTAAGTCCAAATTTCTGTATCAAATATGTTTTTTGGTACTGTTCTGATGTAATATTCTAATCTGTTCATTTGTTTAAGTGTCCTGTGCAATCAGAATTGTCTGTGTGCAAAAAAAGGAGAAGTCCAACAAACGTATATATATATATATATATATATATATATATATATATATATATATATATATATATATATATATATATATATCATGGTGTGGGGGCACCACGACCCCAGGCCAACTGTCAAACGATTACACATTTTAATCTAATTAATCACAGGGTAGCTGTAAATTAATCACGATTAATTAACATTCCCAAATATGACCGAAAAAGTAACATTTTTGGTGTAAATAAAGGACGAAACCGGAAACTGTTGCTCTTTTTTTTAAGGAAATACAGGAGAGATGCATGGAACTTTTGTTTTGAATTCTACAATCACATTTACACGTGGAGCTTTTTACCTATTAATCTTTTAGCCAGTTGCTAAAGCAAACTAAGTGGTTAACATTTTCTGAATGTAAAGCTGACAGTTTCTTATTCCATTTTGGACAACCCTGAGCATCCTCTTCCTGGGACTATCCTACAACAACGGTGTCTTCGGTCAGAGGCTTCTTCAGTTTTGCTGCAACACAGACTGCAACAGGAGATCATTCCTGCTTACAGCCATCAGGATCTACAATAGCTCCTTGAAAAATTAAATAATATGAGCTACAATAACACTTAATTCCTCCCAGAGAGAAATTCTTTTTAAATTGAAATTTTCTGACTAATAGAGGGATTATTTGTTCATCAACACCGAACCTTTACATTACTCCCTGGTTCCCACTGTTATTATTTGCAGTTATCAAACAGTTGTCATGCTGTTTACGTGACAAGCGAGCACTGAAAGCAGCGCGGGTTTAATTTTGGGGTAAACAGGGCAGGTCATTCTGTGCATGCGTTAATTGCGTTAAAATTTTTTATGGCATTAATTCAACAAATTAATCGACCCGCATTAATGCATTAATTTTGACAGCCCTAGTATATATTAAGAAGGGATCAGAGTTGGCGCCAAAAGGTAGAAGGGAAATAGGGAGATAGGATGAGAAGAAGAAGGATAAGGGAATACAAGACACCACCATAGGAGCCAGCTTCTACACTTCAGGAGTGAAAAAAACAGAGAACCCTAGAACCCACAATGACAAGCAAGCATACACATATAACAACAAGGTCACTGAAAAGCACATGGTACTGATTGAGTGGCAACTGAAGCCTAAGACAGAGAGTATCTGTAAACTTCTGAAGCCTGTATGTGTCAGTGAGCAAGCTTGTTTATATAAAGGTAATATTCTAATAATACATGTTGTATTCCCATTTTCTGTATGTTGAAAATCATTATAATTAACATAAAAAAGTAAAGACCTTTAAAAAAAAATTTAAAGGCTGTAAGTTTCAGATTTCCTTTTTTTTCATGAAAACATTTAGCATTTTGCTTCCAATTCACAAGTACACCTGGCTGTGTTAATTATATTTTTTTGGTTGTAACATTACTGTATTACTGTATGTTCTCACAGAAACTGATAGTGACATAGTTTTAAAAAATATAGAAAAACATGCCAACAACCAATTTGAAAATCGTGTTCCATTGTTGGTCTTTGTAACTCATACATTGAAATCCCTTTAGAAACACCCTAAGTAAACACACAACTATGATTCAGTATTAGGGAAAGTTTTAGACTGAATTTAGTCATTGGATGTATTGTTAGAGCCTGTGACTACATATTAAGCTCTTATTCTTTAATTAGGCATCTTTTCCAAGCAGTTCAGAAGCAATCATTCCTGAAGCAGGATCTCTCGTAATCCAATTCTTGTATTTTCTGCACATCGTATCGCCTAGAGGACTGACTTTGTTTGCTTCATATGTTGAGATTCTTTAGCAAGTTTATGTTTTCTTGTTTTGTCTTTCTGGACACACGTCTCTGTGGTTTAACACTTAAATTGCACAGAGGGGAAAGTGAGGCGAGTTTAAGGGGAATTTAGGCACACTGGAGCGCACCAGGAAAACAATGAAACAACTGTGATTCAGTTATTCTCGTGAATTGTGATGGACAAATACCTCAGGTGCCAGGGTGGAGGTATTTCAGTAAAAAGCTCTTAAATGCCTCTGCATGGAACACAAGCAATAGTGTGGTGTTGATGGAAAAAACAGTTTTATGTCCCAATAAAACCTAGTTTACTGAGGACTGACTGGGTGTGTATGTGCAACAATAAAAAAAAACAGAGGGAAGACTGAGAGACAGGCACATGTTTGGAAATGTGTCCAAATGAAGTGCAGTCAGTAGACTTGCAACAGCAAATGTGGATTTATATTTGGACAGATCCAACGATTAGCATCTTGCTGTGCACAAGTATTTGTCCACTAACAGATTACCACTCATTTATCACAGCTAAATGTTTTAAAAAATCAAATCCGAGTGGCTATAAAAAAGTAGATTTTCGATATGGGTTTCATTTATTTAGCTAAAACAGTTATCTAAACCAGCTTCAATGTCTAAATGACATTCAACAACAGTTGAGAAACAAAAGTCACTGACATCTATCAATTAGGAAATGATTAAAAAGCTATTTCTAAGGTTTTGGGTTCTCCAGCAAAGCACACTGAGAGCCAAACCCTACAAACGAGAAAACATGGAACAGTGGTGAACCTTCCAAGGATTGACTAGGTTACAGAAATTACTCCAAGAGCGAATTGTTGACTCTCGCCTGATGATTGCTGGAGATAGGCACCGCAGCCCCCACAACCATGCATAGGCTAAACTGTATAGATAATGGATGGATGGGTTTCTTTTGTGGCCTAAAATGGTAAATGGAAAAGATTTGTATAGCGCTTTATGAAGTCTGAAAACTCCATAGTGCTTTACACTGCAATCAGTCATTGACCCATTCATACACACATCAGATTAGGTTTTGGGGTTAATAACTTTTTCTCATAGGGTCAGGATGATTTGAATTACATTTTCCCTCTAAACACTTTGTATTTAGTCAGTTTATGTTATCATAGATCTGAAACATTTAAGTCAGAAAAAAACTGAAGAAATCTACAGGGAGGCAAGTACATTTTCATATTTCCTTTATGTTTTAACATATCAATTATATTTGCAAGCCAGTTCAGACCTAAAAGCCATCTGTCAGGTAATAATGAAAAACTCTTCATTATAATGCAAACAGTTTCTTTCATCTTACTTCAATAAAGGTTACTGGGAGAGCATACCGATTATTAAAGTAGATTTCTTCCAAATTAATTTTGACGCCATTCTGGCCATGATGTGTGGTGCCAGACGGCACCAGGACAGAGTGCATACTGTTCTGCCCAGGGGGCCTGGAGGGGGTCATTGGGAGACAAACGGGCCTAAACTGGTCTGTGCAAACAACCACCCTGTGGTGAAGATGGTCGCGGCACAGCTGCTATTCCCCGGAATCGCAGGAATAAAAAAAGCTGCTTTGGTTCTTGTGTGAAATTATATAGCTGTTTTTCAGGATGCAGTCCCTGCTTTTTTGCATATGTGTAGGTGTCTGTGTGTGTGTTTGGCCAGTATGTTTTTCTGGTTTCATGAGCTATAACAGGACAGCTCTTTACCGTAAGCACAGACCAAAACATTGTCTTCACTTTACTGGATTCACCCTATAGTTCCCAGCATTAGGAAGCAAAATTAGAACAACCAGACAGTAGTGAAAAACAGCCTTCTTCAATTTAAGGGTTTTTTTTACGTACCAGGGTATAATAAAATGTAACCTCAAGTGTACCAAAACACACCACATATTACGTACTTTTAGAGTTTATCAAAGATGAAGTTGAAATTGAAAATCCATGTGTGGTAGCTGGATTTTGTGTAAAAAAAGTTAGACTGTGTTACAAGAGATCATCATTAGAAATGATAAAATCTCATCTGAAAGGTGATTTTTAGGGCCTCCAAATACCTTGAACTTTTTTCATATTGTTCATATTTTATCACAGTACAACTAAAAACATTAATGTATTTTCTGTATCACTTTCTGTTCTACTTCGGGTTCTGGCGTATGTCTCTACTAGGTTTGTACATATAGAAACAGCAAACGTTGCCGATTTTTCTTTGCAAAATAGCTCAAACTCAGTTGGATTAGATGGAGAGAGTCTATGAACAGCAATCATCAAGTCCTGCACATATGATCAACTGGATTTTGGTCTTGCCTTTGACTGGACCAATCGAAAACATGGATATGCTTTGATCTAAAAAATTTTTTTGCAACTTTTATATGTTACCATCTTGCTGCAAGAAGAACCTCGGCCCCAGTCCCAACAAAATACATTTTATAATGTAAATAGTTATAATTTGCAAAATGTGATGAAATTCAAGAGTTATTAATATTATTGCATGCCACTGAAAAAAACCCATTGAAAACCATATTTTACTATATTATTGGTGTCTGATTACTCTGTTTAGTTCTATTCCGGGCAACAAACCCTCCTGCTTAAAATGTCCGCCATATCTGCTGCCTCTATTTCTCTGTTCCTCCCACTCAGTTTTCAGCTTTGGAGTCAACTGTAAAGCCTGGTAGGGCAAATGTCCTATTAAAGCTTCTCAAAGTAATTTAAGAGAATTGTCTGCTCAGTTCAGTTAGTGGTGTTTTGAATCAAAGAACCCCATCACGAGGTTCCAGTATGTTGCTCCCTTTATACATGAAGACAGAAACAAGATCATGGATGTTCATTTTAAGCCTGACTGTATGTCTGTCACTGATAGGGGTGTAGTAGACTTCTAAATGAGAGAAAACTGAGGTGTTCACAAAAGCCTCTCAGCCCTGATAAACACTCTCAATAGTGGTATTGTCCCATGTGGACCTTATGGAGAGACAGACGCAATGATAACGTCTCGCGTCTAGATGTGAGTATGTTGTGCATTCCAGAACATTCAGACCAACCTTAAATGCCGACGTTAGCAAGCACTTTGTCACAGCAGACTGGGAGGCTGGGACCTGTCAGCTGGATTAATGAGGACATTTTCATTAAGGCTGTTTAACTGCACAAACAGAGACACAGCAACACCACAAAAATGTCAAACATCGGAAACGGGCAAATCCTTCGTCTCAGTTCGGCTCTGCAAAACTTGCAAAGAAGGTGTGAACATGTTTAATAAAGCTTTAAGCTTTTATCATTCTGGACTCACGCTGTTCATGGTGGCTGCTTGTTGGAATAGCTGTATCACATTAGCTCTGATTTTTTTCTTCTTTTGTTGAGGCGTTGCATATTTGGACTATTTTTTCCTTCAGGTTTTGATGCTGTAGATTCACTTCGACTCTTTGAAGATACTTAGTTGATATGAGTTACGACAACATTTAATTTCCGTTTGGGATGAATAAAGTACCTTTGAATTTAAATTTAAAACTAAAACTACTTTGTAACACAAACTTTTTGTTGTCAGTTGGCTGGTAAGCCAAAATCTGCTGATTTTATAGTTGGATGTAACATAGGGTGACCGATCGTCCTCTTTTCTTAGAACATATCCACTTTTAAGATGCTTTCTGGGGGGATTTTATAGATTGCTTAAAATGTCTGGGTTTATCGTTTATTACTTGATATTTTGTTTGATTTTTGTCTAATGGTAAACTATTGTTGTTTCTTATAAATGCTGTAATTTAGAAGAGTACCTATTTGTATTATTATTTATTTCCAGGGATTACAAAGTCATTTTACTTGTGAAAGCCTTTTTGGAGTTTGTTATTTAACTATTATTAACTACTCACATAGAGAATGCATGCTTTAAATATGTTAAAAATCAAAAGTCTTGGCCCAGTCCTGAAACACTTTCTGGACTGGACCAAGTGTCCTCTTTTTTTGGGAATCAATATATGGACACCTTAATGTAATAATAATGGATGGATGAATGACAGCTGAAGGAGTGGTGGATAATGGACAAATAAATGGATGAATATATTGCTATAATGATGGAAAGATTATAAGAAAAGAGGACTGATGGGTAATACACATAGAGGCCTAAGAGGACTTTTGGTGGAAGAGTGGAAGGAATGGTGGCCACTGGCGATTGAGTGAGTGGGCTTGAGCCTGGGGCCTTGGACAACTGGGGGTTTGCTTGGGCTGCAGGTTGGGGGGACTATTAGTGCCTTGGGTGGGGGGGTGCCTTTCAGGTATTTCCAGCCTGGCAGGCGGCCATGTTGGCGGAAGCTTGATGAACTGGTAGGATAGGGTGGGGGCCTCGTTTACAATCGGTCATCGCCTTCAATTCAATTCAATTCAGTTTATTTATATAGCGCCGATTCACAACAGATGTCATCTCAAGGCACTTAACAAGAAGTCATTTAAATACATTTATACAAACATTCCAATCAGTTAAAAAGTTTCCTATTTGAGGAATCCCAGCAGATTGCGTCAGTCATTGCCTTAGGGTGGAAGGCCAAGGACAGGCTGAGGGGCTGGAGCTCTGTGCTTCTCAACATTAGAACTTCTTCTCAATTTCTGGTGACAAATTAGCACACACATCTACTGCACACACACTTACTATACAAACACACCCCACCTTACACAGCTATACCCACGCATACATGCGTTCAAATGTGCATAACCCAGAAGGTTGAAAGTCATACCAATACAGGTTCCTATATCATAATGCAACATGTTTACTTTAATTCCTGGGCAATAAATGCTCTGGCACATGAAGGCAACCAGCTTCTTCATACGGTATGCCTGGAATGCTGAGGCAGGACATGTAAAATAAAAGTAATGGAAGAATCCAGGAAAGAACGATGCAACATAAGAACATTAAACATTAAGGTTAGGATTTTAAAGTGATAAGAGATCAGATGAGCTAATCAGAGGAAATATAAAACAGCAGTGGCAAGGAGAAAGCAGGAAAACGGAGGGATGGAGACTAATGAAGACAGAAGGAGCTGAACTGGGACTTAAACGATTTAGAAACAAAAAGAAAAAAGGCCTGACAAAATTAACACGAATTTAAACTATGGAACAAGACCTATGGAGCAGAAATAATCCATTAGAAATGTATCAATCACAGCCAAAAACAAAAACCCAAGCAGTCAAGGAATGAGATATTTGTGTTTGAATCAATAAATTACAGAAACATATACTATTAGTCACTAATGATGCAAATAGCGGTTATCCAGGTCTGTGAGCAAAGTAGAAATTCCAGTGAATTCCATTGGTTTTCAAGTTTCAACTCAAACACAGTCAGGTTTGATGCAATATTGTTTCTATTTCAAGGTAACATAATTTTACAGGAGATTCCTGATGGAAACGTAGTATTGCCAGATTTCAAACTTGTCACAGAAATTAAGAAAAAAATTCTGCTCAATCTCAGTCTTAAAGTCAGTTTACTCTGTGTTTTTTGTTTTGTTGCCGTCATAGAAAAATCTTTCAATGTGACTAAAAAAGGTTAGCGTGATTCACAGGTCTGTGGCCGACCAGTGTGACGTACCCTCCGACAGCTTATTGAGCACTCTCACAACCAAATCCAGTCAGACAGTCTTCAAGCAGTGTCAAAACATTTACAACTCCGGCCTGTAATTGACCAATGAAAATACATCCAGGGAGTGATGCTAAAAACTAGTGACGAGAGTACAATGTGACAGTAGCAGTATAAACAATTGCAACAATGGAAGCTACATGCAAGTACATGATGAGCAACAAAGAAACCAAGTTTACTGAGCTTTGGCAGCAAAGACAGTGTGTATGACACTTTATGACGTTTTCCAGCTGGGGTATTTGTCAGCTTTTAGTGACGTATGCTTTTCGGCAACGAATGCTCTTGATGCTGGTGTGTCCTGGTAGTGCAAGACATCGTCCAGTTTGACTCTGAAATCTTGGGCTGTACGGTGTACCCCCTCTGTGGAGCTCGCACAGTGTGACATGAAGCAGCCATTTTGCGACGGCCGAAAAACGCACAGTGTGAACCGGGAGCAGGTCTGTATCTATAGCAGGATCAGTCACACCTCTACACCCATCATAATTATGTGCTCTTGCCTCAGAGAGTTTAGTCAAGTGACTGAATAAAAAGATTAAATTCCTTCAATGTGTGAGATGGATAGAAACCAGAGACTCTGTCCCTCTCTCCATGGCTGTCTTAGTGTCAGCCTCCTTTTTTTTCTAAACTAGTCTTACAGGCTCCGGCATTCCTTTGGCCTGACTGCATCAAACTTTGCTGAATTACAATTAATTAGTGGTTGGAAAAAAATAGAAGCTCTGCTGGGTTTGAGAAAATTATATAGTGAGCGTCCAGAGAGTAAAACATAGAGAGCAAGAAAAACCTCTGCTGCTGAAGAACAGAAAAACATGCTAACTTTAGACTGTTCAAGGCCGCTACACAAGCAGAACCTGCAAGTACTGGTACAGGTTTAGGGTGTTCTGTAACTGGCCAAAAAAGACAGCCCTGGCATGAACTACCAATGGGTTTTAAACAATGCAGCCTCACATTAAGCAGAACTGGGCTTCATTTGGAAACTTTGAACATGTCCTTTTCATATCTGTAAATAGTTTACCTTTAATTTGATGAATAAGACATTTATTTTAACTTCTGAAACCTTTAAAAGACTGAAAGAGTTCAGCAGGTTGTTGGTTCTGTCAGTGAATAATTCTGCAGGCATTTCCCATTTGTCAGAGAACAATGAACGAAAATTACCACATCAGGACCCTTGACTTCCTGGCTACTTAAAGTTGCTTACAATAGAGAATTTCTGGTGACATCCATTTTCTGGTCTTGCCACAGAATCTCAGTTAAATTTAGTTCTGGACTTTGACTGGGCCATTCCAGCATATGAATATACCTTGATCTAAACCATTGCACTGAGGGTCTGACTTCATGTTTAGGGTTGCCCTGCTGGACGGGTAACTTCTGCCCCAGTGTCAAGTCTTTTGCAGCCTCTAATAGGTTTTCATCCTGTATTTAACACAATCCACCTTTCCATCAACTCTGACCAGCTTCCTTATCGCTGCTAAAGAAAATAATCCCCACAGGATGATGCTTCGACTACCATGTTTCCAACTATGTGGTGATTGTTCATTGGGATGTGATCAGTCTATCAATCTATTAAATGGCTGTCTTCTCTTATCAGCCTGTCTTTTAGCTCTGCAGAGGCCTGACACGGGGAGCCATTCAGCTGATTCATGTGTGTTGGAGAATGGATTCATCTAAAAGTTGCAGGATATTAGCTCTGGAAGACTGGAATTGGGCACCCCTCCTGTAGGATCGAGAAAGCAGGTTGTCTGTACTGAATATTAAATCACCTCCTTTTTTGTTTGTTTTCCTCCTAAAATAAACAGGCAGGCCCTGGAGGAAGTCTTCCTAAAGGAAGAGTTTAAGCCGAGTACAATGTGTCCATATAAGGGTGAAAGAGAATTACTTTTACAGAAAGTGCTGCTTCCTTTAACTTGAATCCATTTTTCTCTGTTGGCACAGGAGAGCTGATTAGATTTGGTTCTCCAAAGTTCTGCTACTCCTGATAAATTAAATAAAAGAGCTGGGTAATTCATGAAAGAAGTTTAGAAGCTGTAGCAATCAGGTACCCACACTGTTGGATGTGTGAAAGAAAAGCAATCAGATCTTTAATTTGTTAAATGATTAATGGAAAACTTGAGCCAACCTTGGGATAGCATGCCTAAACTATGCAGTAAAAAATACTGATAATCACAGTATGAATGTGTGTAAATGGAAAAGACTTTCAATGCAACAAAGTCAAACAGATCCAGTAAAGCTTGTTTCCCTGGGAAAGGGTTCAGTCAATATTGCTAGTTGTTATAGTAAATCATCATTCAGGAAACAGCATTCCAACACACTTTCCATTTTAAAATTACATAAGTAAACTCAAAAAAGGGGCATTTCGCTGCTTTTTTTTAACATCAGCTCTGTTTCAATATGTACAATCCTGACAGGCATAAAATACAGATTTTTAAATCACCATATGTGATCTGTGATTGCTGCAATTTCCATTATAGTCTAGGGAGTTTGCAAGTATTTCAATATATACATTGTATCACTTTTGGATTGCAGCTTTTCAATACTTCTCCTTATTTTGCCACTATAATGTATGGTTTCTGCCAAGGGTGTTGGCAATTTCCAGACCCACATGCAGACTACAAAACGCAATCCAAAATAGATTTAAAATGTTTATTGAAAAGGGTGGAAGATGACTGGAACCAGGAAAATACATGGGGTAACCAGAAACAGCGGCACTGAAGAGAGGTGAGTCCGGAGGTGAATTTCGGTTTGTCTTGGATGATGAGTTTTAAATGGGTTGATAGATCTTACTGTAATTAACGAGAAGTGAAGCCAGAGATTGGAGAAATTAATCTCATATTCTTGGAAAGCCTTTTTTAGATGCATTTGTGCATGGTGAGCAAGCATGTAGCAACAGTGGACAGGAAAAACTCCCCTTTTAACAGGAAGAAACCCCCAGCAGAACCTTTTTTAGCTGCAAACCCGGTAATGAGCATAATAATGTAATTTGCATGCTTGCTCAGTATGACGAAATGTTGAGGGATTGCTGTGGTTGGGGTCTGGTTGAACTGGGCACAACCTCAAGTCAACGACTAGATACAATCTGCTGGAATTCCTTAAAATGTTAAACTGATTGGAATGATTGTATTCAAATTACTTTTCTTGTAAAGTGCTTTGAGATGACATCTGTAGTGAAAAGCTGCTATATAAATAAACTGAATTCAATTGAAAAAATGATTAATTTGTCAAATACAACATGAGAGAACTAAAGATATAATAAATAACAGGGGTCCCGTATGTACCTTGGTTTCAGTTTCACAGTTCAGTTCATTTCCGGTACAGACAGGGGACAAAGTGAAAAAACTTTTTGTGTAACATTTAAAATAAAAACTGTACTTCCTGTAAATTTTCCAACAAAATGTTCTCAGATAGTTTAAAAAATGGATACAATAAATAAATAACATACAACGGTTTAAATATTTTCTTTTTAGGAAACTGCAACATCAATACCTTGGCTTTCTGGGAAAGTCAAGACAATCTGTGATGTGAAATGAATAATATAAACTGCCCCACTGTATGTTACAACAGTGGTAACAAGTGGTTAAGCTGTGACCTGAGTCAGCTGACAGGATGTTGCGTGAGTTATACAGGTGAGGTGGGAGGGATTACAGCACACTGCTAGTTATAGGGGTTAATCACTGCTGCAGAGTTCGTTTTTCTAACCCCAGAGTTCCTCTTGGTTTCATGCATTCTATTTTTATTTGGCCTTTTATACCCTTTTGTATGTGTGTTAACTGAAATGAAAAGGTGATATTAGATAAATAACTTTATTTCGTGTTTATCTGGGACACTGTGGTGGGGACGGAGCTCCTTTGGTTCAGCTTCCACTTGCTGCTGCTGCAAAATAAGGCAATAAATCTCTGACTTATCCCTGGAAGAAACATTTTTAACACACATTATTACAGTCAGATGTCCAGTCTGCTTATACTTTTTTGCTACAGTAAGAGAATGCCACCAGTGAGGGGAGTTAAGTGGTGTCCTTCGGCTCAGTAAAGTCTGTTTGCCGTACCGAAGGCTCCGTACTGAAAAATCTGAATATGGATACATGTACCGTTACACTCCGAGTTCACTGTCAGCACAAAGATGCTAAAGATAATAGCTATGAGCTCAAACACCAAAAAATACCTGACGCTGGCAGCTGCCAGCTGTTCTGCACACTTTTATTGCACACAAAGTCTTAGATAATTAAGTTAGGGATCAGGTAGCATGCTGTTGTAAAGATCACACTTTACAATCTAGCAACCAGATACTTTAGCTTCAAGAACAACATAACTAACTACATGCTTGAGAGAAATCTCACTCATCCACCCATAGCTGATTAAAAAACCCTCACTTGTGACAGAGTTTTTCATCTAGGAGAATTTATCAGACTTTCAAAGTAATCTAGTTTCAAACAAAGTAATCCAAGCTTTAACTTTTTATTTATTTACTTAATTTCTCACTGTTTCTACACTTTACTTGGAATACAACTTGCCCCCTCCCCTATGCTAAGTCATAAGCTTGTTAGATCACGTTTGGCCATCTGTGAGGTTTATGTATTTATCTACTTATAAAAGCAGTGCATTCACTGTTCATCATGTGTCAAAAATCATATCCCATAGCCAATAATGTCAGGTATCAGTGGTGCACATGGGGACATAAGGTCTTTAAGGTATTTGTTTTTTGATCAACACATATTAAATTAAATGATTCCATAATATTTAAATATATCCAGTCAAATTGGCTAAACTTATAACTAAGTGAAGACTGTAATTACTTTAACATGCTGTAGCAGAAGTGGATCCTTGCTGAACTTCCCCACTGCGCGATCATAACCAGGTACTTTCCATCTTTGTCAAACTTTGAGGGTCACAGCAGGGTGAGTGTAACTAGGGGAGTCTGTGGGCCTGGAAAGCACAAATGATCCCTGTTAGTGTACGAACTGAACACACTACAACCCATAGAGAGGAGTCTCTCTGCCGACACACCTCCACACATTTATTCTGAAGGGTATTCATCCAGTTGAACTTCTTTTAAGACTTCAATACTGGAACCTTGTGTTAACTCTTCAGAAAACGCTTAAAGATGATAATGTTGTAATTCTCTGACACATGTTGCAAAACACCCTGTGGGGTAATAGCTGCCTGCTCTATTTAGGCAAAAGACCTCTAAATGGTCCGTATTCAGCTACAGCACCACCACAGGCCACACAAACTGGGTTATATTAATCTCCCCATGTCTCGAGCCAGTTTTCTTTTCGTCATGAGGTCTCTGAGGCTCCTTTCAAAGAACCTGTAAATGCTCCCAGTGTAGGTCTGCTCCCTGGTTACACAGGTCTCTTTTCATTTTAAAAGTCACCTCTGTCTTCCTGAAACACAGGCACCCTCCTATTTCACTAAACTGTATTTTTGCTTCTTGCTTTATATTTATGGAACCATTTGAACTTTGTTCACCTCCTGTTTCAGTTCCTAATCATTTCCTTAGTACTCCTGCCATGAAATTGGCTCTACTACAAAAAACATTGAAATACAGATTTCTAGAGATGATCAGTGATTTGTGGCTGGTTTCCAACCTTTGGATTTTATAAAACTTTTTAACATTTTTTTTTAGGAAATATAATGAACAGCATCATTTTCTTTGCTGTGTATAGTCATTAATTATTTGCAATGGGAAAAGAGGTGACATCATGCCGTGTGTGAGAGAGCAGTTGTTGTAAAACAGGGTTTTACTAACTTAAACCAAAGACAAAATGATTACCAACTTGATTGTATAAACGCTCTTTAGCATTTTACATTACCAATTAGCATAGTTAGCATGTTTAGCTTTAGAATCTGTGAAGGTCAGTTTCTGTCTTAATTTGCCAAGAAAATGGAAATCCTCACCTTAACTCACACATTTCTAAAATAATCTCTAAAGCTTTTCTAAATCCACCAACTTCCATCGTAGACTGAGGTTAAACAGAACACAACAAAGCAATTTGGAGTAATAAGTTTAGCCTCCCTGGTGCTAAAGTTGGCTGCTCGTCAGATCGCAAAATCTCTACAACATGGGTGCTAACGTCATATAAACAAACAATTAAAACGGAGGAAAAGACGTTTCACATGGTTTTGAAAAATGTAATAGAAGAAATGCATTTTTTGTTGAGGAATAAAGGATGGAGGATATTAGACCAGGAACACAGAGCTCTCAAGTTTAATGAAATGTTCATAGTGAGATCGTCAGGGTTGAGGAAGCACAGATTAGCTACGTTTTGGCCGCAGCGGCCTGTCAACATTATTCTGTTCTCCCAACTGTTTTTGGTGTCAAGAAAAATATTATAATTATGATTTTACATCCTCCTTTTTACAAATATCTAATAGATTTTGCCAAACACAAAATATTTTTATTTTTAATGAAAATGATCAAACCAAAATCCACTTTTATTGGACCCAAATGGGCTGTTTCAAAACAGCAATGTTCAGTTTTTGAGGGCAGTTTAGTGCATGTTTCTTAGTGTTGTGTGTTTTTTGTAAAGGCACGTCGAGGCCTTGAGGACAGACACAGGTGGCTCCCAATTAAACCACTGCGGCTCAAGGTCTGCCATTTTTACTGTCATGACTGAGGACAGCGTTCCATCCAGACCAGAGACGTTCCTTGTTTTAGTCTTGTTTAGTCCAACCCTCGAGAAATTCCGTTCTCTGTCTGCATGTGAGTGTGGAAGAACTAAACATTGCAACCTCGGACAGTCACCTTTGAAAGCAATTAACCAAAATGGTATATTTACTCTTCTAAATATGTTATAATTTTCAAGTTGATGGTGTCAGTGTGTGTGTAGAAAATGTATCTTCCTCTGTTCTTCATTGACGAAAGCTTTCCCCAGAAAGCTTCCAAGTCAAATGTGGTTGGGTCTTGAAGCAAGGGGATGTCCATGGTTTGGTCCTCCAGGAACTCCTTACTAACATGCTCATTCTCTTTGGGTCCATGAAATGGATGAAGTTCAGAAAATCTAAAACAGAACACAAAAGAAACTTATAAACATAGACTAGGTGAAAGAAACATTTCCCCTGTTAAAGTCTGACCTTTCCACAAATTAAAACATCTTCCACTCCACACACGGGATCTGAATTGAAAGGGTTACCAAATGAAATCCAGTGTATTAATGTTGAAAATGTTTTTTTCTTCCACAATAGAAAGAGGAAAGGCAGCTATGAGAGTTTTTGCAAATTGGTGTGATGCCAGGAAGTTACCTATCAATAACCGATCTGGAAAACGTAGTTAATACCTGATCATTTATTTTAGTTCCATCTTCCAGCCTTCGATGTCCTTCGTCTTTGCGATTTTTCCGTTGTTCTTTGTGTTGAATCATGCGTTGCTGGAGGGTAAAAGGTGAGGTGTGTGTGTATGTGTGGGGGGGGGGTATCCTGTAATCCCAGCATGCTCTTTGCACACCAAGTTGTCAATAAAGGCCGAAGCAGCTCTGCAGAAGGTGGGGGTTAGACTGAGCTCTGAACAGACAGTGAACAGATCAGTCATAGCCCATTGTGGATGAGCTTTGTTAGGTTTTTGTGTGAGGAATTTAATGTGTGGCATGTCTGCGTGTGGGACAAGAAAATTTGAGAGCTCTGAGGAGCACATGATTTAAGCAGCATTTTTGAAAGAGTTTTGCCCTATTTAAACCTCAGATGTTTAGCTTAGTTTGCTCCTGACTCTTAAAGGGAGACGGACTAACATGGTTACATCGTCTATCTCAAGCATTTTATTAGCAAAAAGCAGAATACACCCTTGATAGCTTCCTAGTCTATCGTAGAGGCATAGAGAGACATATGAAAGACTCACACACTCTTTTAGGATTTTTAGACTTCTTTTTGGTTTATGTTTTTAAAGAAAAACTATCAAAACAATTATTTAAACACTAAAAATTGAACCAGTTTTAAAAAAGACTATTAAAAAACAAACACACACACAACACTTATTTTACAGAATACCATGGTTTCTTTGGAGAGGGAACTAAAATGCAAAGGATAAAGGTAACAAAAATAAGAAGGAAGTGATCCATTTTTATTAGAACAGCTAGATCTGGATCAGTTATATTTTGAAAAGCTATTTGAAAGTGACTAAACAAAAACAAAACAAAATCAGCTAATATTTCAAAAAAAATTTCATTGTTCATTTTTGTTGTTTACAAATTCAAACTAAGATTTGTTTTTCAGGATGCCCAAATGTTGGCAAATTCAACCTCCTGGTTTTGGGGAATGGTATCCATGTTAGGCAGGGCGCTTTCAGAGTGATTAATGTGTTACTCTGAAAGCCACAGCTTCTGCATCAGACAGATAATGCTTGTCTGCCTCATGTCAAAGTCCCAGTCAAAGGAAAAAATTAAAAAAAGAAACTGTTTTTTTATACAAACACATGTAGGCATGCAGTGCATTTGTTTTTTTCATAAAACTTTGTCACACACATTCCCACACATGGATGTGGACAGCATTGAGCAAACTCAAATGCCACACTGTATCACACAATGCTGTAGTGTAAACCAAGTACCCTCGCAGACATTTATACTGTCCCACAGCGCAGTACTTTATGTCTCGCACACACACCCAAAGAGTGTCATGGTTTTCATTTTCCACCGTGTGACTGGTGACTCTAAATATTTACACTGCTCGGCAAAGGCTGCGCCTGCACGCTTCGGATCTCCGTCCTCAATGGGCTCCCATTACACTCAGAGAGGGTAGCTGTGAATATAATGTTCATTTGTTTTGGTGTCTTACCCGCAGAGCTGAGTTAACCGCTGTTTAAAGTATCTGCTCCATTCTCAGGCACAATATCTACTCTCATTTTTTTTTATTCATACACTGGATTGCATAAATGTTGTAATACTGAGTGATCTCTGAAAGAATCAGTGACTTATGATGGATATGCTCTTTCCAACCTAGATGGGGTTACAGACATCCGGTCAGACTGGAAAAGTAACCCAACCATATTTCATTGTCGACTATGCAATGATCAATCTATCTGATTTCCTGGATTTGGTTTATTGTTGTTTGATCATTTAAAAAAAAACCCAAGCAGGGATACCACCTAAAATATGTAGTGTAAGATCCACCAAATATCTCAAAAACCTTAATAGCCATTGTCTGTTTACCCTCTCAAGACCCTCTCAAGCTCAGACTAGATGTGTTTTGCACACCTTGGTGTGTAGAAATAAATACTGTATGGCTGGTTAAAGGTGGCCAACTGGTGTTATCCCTCAGAGTCACCAAGGTTACTATTGCCAACTCCTAAGTAAGGAAAGTAGCCATTGGCTGTCCTAAAGTGACACATACGCTGATGGATGACCTCATCATCTAATTTTCTTAACTGTCCATATGCATGTAATTGTAATATATGCTGCAGAAGTGATAAATATTGTGGGAAAGATAAAGGTTTGATAAAAAATTAAAATTCCAAGCATCTTCCATTATGCAGGCTAAAACCAATTAAAAGGCAAAAATAGGGAATATGTTTAGGGACTAATTTGCTAGGTTCATTGTTTACTTTGCCCCATACAGGTATTTGTATCATTTGATAGTCATGTTTATGATAGACCATCTATATTAATAAAACCAAGGGACAAAAGGCATCTTTAAAAAACAATATTCACAATCTGTATTTTCAATAGGCTGAGATGAGGTTTTGGTTCAGTGATTCATATCATGTGAGGATGGTCTCTTCTGAACACTCAAAGGGCTTCTGGATACATTTTATCAGTCCCAGATCATGTTCAGTTGCAGTGACAGATCTTGAAAAAGCTGTGTATGCTTCATTGTAGTGTCTGGATTTACCACTGTCTATGTTCTATGGCAAGTGTCTAATCATACATTTGCATACAATCTGATGAACTGTGGGCAGGGTAAATCACATCTCTCTTATCAAGATCCAAAAGGTTCCCCACTCGGTTTTCAAAACATTCCTGTTCCGTGAAAAGGGTTAACCTCCCTTTTGTGTTGTTTTCACCCAAATAGCATTAAAACAGGACAAACAGGAAGCCTCCTCATTGTGCGTTGTGGTGACGGGGTTGTCACTGCTGTGCTCCGTGGAGCTGTTTTGGTGTTCAAACGCTCTTGAATTGATCTTCTTTTCTCTGTGCTGAGGCTTTTCTAAGTCATTTTAACACACAATCACACTAAAACACACATTTTGTGGTGGTGTACTTTACGTTTTGGGAACTCCTCGTGTTTCACACAGTTTTTCTTTGGGTGGAAGGTCTCGCTAGCTCCGTTAGCTTAGCTTCATTGCGGCTATGGCTACTCTTCTCTCTCCTGTCTCTAACTCTTCTCTTCTCTCTTGCTCTCACTGTCAGATGTTTAGTTACTTCCCTGCCTCCTTTAGTGATAATGGTAACTGTAATAAATGTAATATTTTTGTAGCTTTGGAGGCGAGGGTATCAGAATTAGAGGCACGGCTCCGCGCTGTTGAAAAACCAGCAGATAGCCGAAGCCCATTAGCCAGCGTGGAGCCAACAAGGATAGAACCCCCTAGCTGTCCTCCGGTAGACTGTACGTAGGAAGCATAGTTCTAGGACCCAGCCCCCGGGCCACCACCAACCGGTCCGCGTTTCTAACAGATTTTCCCCGCTCAGCGACACACCCGCTGAGAAGCCGGCCCTGGTAATTGGCAGCTCCATAGTCAGAAACGTGGCATTAGAGACACCATTGACCATAGTCAAATGTTTGCCAGGGGCCAGAACGGGCGACATCAAATCCTACCTGAAACTGCTGGCTAAAGATAAGCGTAAATACAGTAAGATTGTTATTCACGCTGGCGGTAATGACACCCGGTTACGCCAATCGGAGGTCACTAAAATTAGTGTTGCTTCGGTGTGTAAGTTTGCTAAAACAATGTCAGACTCGGTAATCTTCTCTGGTCCCCTGCCTGATCGGACCAGTGACGACATGTTTAGCCGCATGCTGTCATTCCATCAATGGTTGTCTAGGTGGTGTCCTGCAAACGATGTGGGCTACATTGATAACTGGAGAACTTTTTGGGGAAAACCTGGTCTGATCCGGAGAGACGGCATCCATCCAACTTTGGATGGAGCAGCTCTTCTTTCTAGGAATATGGCCGAAATTATTAGTCCTCCAAAACACTGACAACCCAGGGTCCAGACCAGGAAGCAGAGTCGTAGTTTAACCCACCTCTCTGCTGCTTCTGTACTGTTACCTACCCATTACCCTATAGAAACAGTGTCTTGCCCACGGCCAAAATTAAATGGATTAAAAGTTAAGCCAACAAAAGCAAATTATGGAAATCTCATTAAAATAAATACAACTTTGACTGAAAATAAATCTATTAAATGTGGTTTATTAAACAAAAGATCTCTCTCCTCAAAGACTTTGTTAGTAAATGACTTGATTTGTGATAATCACATTGATTTCCTTTGTCTCACAGAAACCTGGTTGCAGCAGGAGGATTATGTCAGTATAAATGAGTCAACTCCTTCCAGTCATTTAAATTTTCACATTCCTAGAAATACTGGGCGAGGAGGAGGAGTTGCAACCATTTTCCGTTCTGATTTACTAATTAGTCCCAGACCAATTGATAGCTACAGTTCTTTTGAACATCTAACCCTTAATTTTCCTCATCCAAGTTGCAAAACATTAAGACCATTTTTGTTTGTGGTTTTGTATCGTCCACCAGGCCCTTACTCTCAATTCTTGGATCAGATCTCACATTTTTTATCTGATTTAGTATTAAATACTGATAGGGTTATTATAGTGGGGGACTTCAATATTCATGTGGATACTGAAAGTGATAGCCTAAATGCAGCCTTTAATGCTATTTTAGACTCAATTGGCTTTACTCAAAAAGTACAGGGATCGACCCACTCAGGTAAACACACTTTGGACCTTGTACTGACATACGGTATTGAGTGTGAGGAAATAACAGTCCACCCACATAACCCGGTCCTGTCTGACCACTTCTTGATAACTTTTGAATTTACTTTAACTGACCATCTTAAATCTGAAAGAAAATTTCATTATAGTAGAACTTTATCAGACAATGCTGTAACAATTTTTAAAGAATCTGTTCCATTCTTACTTTCCTCAGTGTCTCAGAGTAACACAGTGGATGGCAGCAATTCTATCTCTAACCCTTCAGAAATTGATGGTCTGGTTCACAGCGTTACGTCCTCATTGCGTTTGGCATTAGATAGTGTAGCCCCATTAAAAAAGAAAGTGGCTAGCCATAGGAGGCTGACTCCTTGGTTTAACGCAGAGTTGCGTACTTTAAAGCAGAATACTAGGAAGTTGGAGAGAAAATGGCGCTCTACACATCTGGAGGATTCCTATTTAACCTGGAATAACAGTCTACTGCTGTATAAAAAGACCCTTCGACAAACTAGAACAGCATATTTTTCATCATTAATAGATGCGAATAAAAACAATCCTAGGTTTCTTTTTAGTACAGTTGCCAAACTTACACAGAGTCATAGCTCTGTTGAGCAAACTATTCCCCCAGCTCTTAGCAGTGATGATTTTATGAGATTCTTCATAAATAAAATACATTTTATTAAAAATAAAATCATTGGCACCCTCCCAAACATGATTACTTCTTCCTCAGTAAATGAGTCAGTATCGGAAAGAACTGTAGAACCTCAGTTGTGCTTAGGCTGTTTTGATTCAGTCGAGCTTTCAGAATTATCAAAAATATTAGCCTCATCTAAACCTTCAACTTGTATGTTGGACCCAATCCCAACCAAATTATTTAAAGAAGTGTTCCATTTGGTTCCTGGCCCCATTTTGGATATGATGAATCTATCCTTAGTAAACGGATACGTACCACAGGAATTTAAAATAGCTGTAATTAAACCTTTACTCAAGAAACCTTCCCTTGATCAAGATGACTTAGTGAATTACAGACCTATATCTAACCTTCCTTTCTTATCCAAAGTCCTTGAGAAAATAGTTGCTAATCAAGTCTGTGAACATCTAAACAGTAACGAGCTGTTTGAAGAGTTTCAGTCAGGTTTTAGAGCTCATCATAGGACTGAAACAGCACTGGTGAAGGTTACTGATGATATTCTCATGGCCTCAGATAATGGACTGGTGTCTGTTCTGGTTTTGTTAGATCTTAGTGCTGCTTTTGACACAGTCGATCATAATATTCTCTTAGAAAGGCTTGAACATGTTGCAGGGATCAAAGGAACAGCACTAGGCTGGTTTAAATCATATTTGTCTGATAGATTCCAGTTTGTTCATCTAAATGATAAATCATCTTCACTCTCAAGGGTTACTTGTGGAGTTCCACAGGGTTCTGTCCTTGGACCAATTATTTTCACCATATATATGCTTCCAATTGGTAGAATCATTAGACAGCATGGGATAAATTTCCACAGCTATGCCGATGATACACAACTATATTTATCTATAAATCCTGATGAACCCAGTCAGTTAGGTAGATTACAGGCATGTCTGGAAGACATAAAAGCATGGATGACCCTAAACTTTTTGCTTTTAAATTCTGACAAGACAGAAGTTGCTGTCTTTGGACCAGAAGTTCTTAAACAGAAACTGATTAGTCAATCACTTCATCTGGATGGCATTAAATTGGCCCCCAGTAATAACGTAAAGAACCTCGGCGTTATTTTTGACCAAGACTTGACATTTAAATCCCATATTAAACAGGTTTCTAGGATTTCTTTCTTTCACCTCCGGAATATTGCTAAAATTAGAAACATCCTGTCCAGGAGTGATGCTGAGAAACTAGTCCATGCATTTGTTACCTCAAGGCTGGACTACTGTAATTCTTTACTATCAGGAAGTCCACAAAATGCCATTAAAAGCCTTCAGTTGATCCAAAATGCGGCAGCAAGAGTTCTGATGAATATTAAAAAGAGAGATCACATTTCTCCTGTTTTAGCTTCCCTTCATTGGCTCCCTGTTAAATCCAGAATATAATTTAAGATCCTTCTTCTTACATACAAAGCCCTTAATAATCAAGCTCCATCATACATCAGAGATCTAATTGTTCCATATGTTCCTAAAAGAGCACTTTGCTCTCAGACTGCAGGTTTACTTGTAGTTCCTAGGATCTCTAAAAGTAGAATGGGAGGCAGATCTTTTAGTTATCAGGCTCCTCTCCTGTGGAACCAGCTCCCAGCTTTAGTCCGTGAGGCAGACACTCTGTTTACTTTTAAGGTCAGGCTTAAAACTTTCCTTTTTGATAAAGCTTATAGTTAGAGTGGCTTAGGTCATCCTGAGCTATCTCTGTAGTTATGCTGCTATAGGCTTAGACTGCTGGAGGACAGACTTACCAATTTTCTTCACTCTGCTACTTCCTTTTCTCCTACGACTCTCCAGTTGTATTACAGTACATTCTGTTATTTCAACTGTTAACTTTGTTTTCTCTCAGTGTTTTTCTCCCCATAGAAGATATACCTGGTCTGGTATCCTGCTTGGCTGCAATGCCCTGTTGGACGGGGGGCATCGAGTGGGATGATCCTCTCAGTAACTGAACATCCACTGTGTCCTGTTATCAACTTTTTACTTTCTGTAACATAGAAAGTTCTCTTATACCAGATCTTCTGTTCCTTCTGTGTTCTGCTCTGTCTTCTCAAACCCCCAGACGGTCGTGGCAGATGGCCGCTCCTACTGAGCCTGGTTCTGTTGGAGGTTTCTTCCTGTTAAAGGGGAGTTTTTCCTCTCCACTGTCGCTACATGCTTGCTCAGTATGAGGGATTGCTGAAGGATTGCTGTGGTTGGAAAGTCTGCATCAACGGGGCCCAACCTCACGCCAATGACTGACGCAATCTGCTGGGATTCCTTAAATAGGAAACTTTTTAACTGATGGAATGTTTGTATAATTGTATTGAAATAACTTCTTGTTAAGTGCCTTGAGATGACATCTGTTGTGAATTGGCACTATATAAATAAACTGAATTGAATTGAATTGAATTAAAACAATGCCAATAAAGACACAAATCAAAAGTAATGAGAGTGTTAAACAAAAAAGTAATAACAATGGAAGGAAACGTGGAAACAAAGTAGGAAAGGAAGGATGGAAGACACAAGTAAGGATGGGATTAAGGAATGAAGTAAACAAATAGAATAGAATAGTCCTTTATTGACCCACAAAAGGGAAATTAGGCCGTAGCAGCAGCAAAGTGGTAGGCAAGACAAACACTTATATTCACATAAGAAGGAAATTAAGTTTTAAAGTTATCTTTCTAAACCAAGGTATCCTATGTCCAGAAACAAAATGGCACTGGTGGTTTTTAGATTCTCTGCTTGGGTTTATTAGTGGCAGCCCCTTGGGGCCTCTGTGTTTATGGAAAGCCGTTAACTTCAACAAGGCTTAGTTAACCTAGCAGCAAAAAAGACAGATGGACTAACAGAAAACTCAGAAAGGCAGGACACATTCAATGGCCCTGAATGGAGAGTGACTGTGAACAGCAGTTTTTAAGTGTTACCACAGATTCTCAACTTGATTTAGGACCATTGAAACAAATGACTATACTTTGATCTAAATCATTGTATTGTAGATGTAGCTGACTGTTTAGGTTCGTATTCCTGCTGGAAGGTGAGCCTCCACCCCTGTCTCACGTCTTCTGCAGCTTTTAATGTTTTATTCAATGACTTCCCTGTATTTAGCTCAATCCATCTGAAATAAGTCTGACCAGCTTTCCTGTCAATGGTAAAAAGAAAAAACATCCCCACAGCATGACGTTGTCACTACCATCTTGTCAACCTTGTGATGATGTGTCTATTCCCTGCTTCACTGATTAAAGCTCCCCTCAGCACTCTATGAGATATTCAAAGGTTGGGATATTGTTTTATCACCCAATCCCATTCCACAGAGCATGATACATCTATGTATGTATGTATGTATGTATGTCTGTCTGTCTGTCTGTCTGTCTGTCTGTCTGTCTGTCTGTCTGTCTGTCTGTCTGTCTGTCTGTCTGTCTGTCTGTCTGTCTGTCTGTCTGTCTGTCTGTCTGTCTGTCTGTCCGTCCTCCTGAGGCTGTTCAATTCACACTGAAGAAGACGACTTCACTGGCTTTAGTGCTGAAGAGGAAGATGAAGATAGCCACCAATGACTTTTCTGGTAGGCTAAAGCAGGCTGTTTTATTTTCTAAGCAGGCATGTTACTGTTGTGTTGATGCCGTGTTCATACTGTACTGCCGATTTTCAGGCAGAGTTTGAAAAAAAAAACAGGTCTTAAAACAAAACAAAAATCTTCCGTGTACCGTCTCTGTCAGTGTAAATATCTCATGTTACAATATGAAAATATGCGGCTTATATTCAGATGTGGCCTGTATATGTACAAAATTTATTTCCTTTTAAAATTTAGGTGGTGAGGCTTATATTGTGCTCTCAATAGTATGAAAATTACAGTAGATACAGTAGCCTACTTTGTATTTGGCCGGCTAAGGGGTGACCTACGCTGCAGGTCCATCTTCTCCAGAAATGTCCTCACAGCTAGACAGAAGAGGAGTGAAGAGGGAAAGTATAGCAACCTTGTTAACTTGTGAATGCAAAACTATAGTTTTTACAACAGAACACAAGAGGAACTGTACTCTACTGAGATCACAAGTTCTGTACTGTTTGAGGGTTAATAAAACTGTACTACACTGTTGTTATGTTTGGAAGCCAGCAGGAAGTAGAAGCATCAGGTAGATGAGTATTTCTTTTAATAGCAACTTGCTCAGCGGTAGTACAGCAGCAGTAGTCTATTTCTCTCCATCTTCTCTTCTTCTCCTATCTCAGAACCTAACATCATCCTCATACGCCACCTAGTGGTGAACACATCTGTAAAAAATAAGTTGGAAGAACAGGCAACAAACTTCAATAGAATTTTAAGAAAATTAAACTTGATGTGTTGTTTTTAGTGTTTTGATAATTAACGATATATATTTACAAAAGATTGCAAAGCCATTTTAATGTAATTAAAAAGCAAAACCTATCTCTGAGGGGGCTCCTTGTCCAAGTAACACACTTAGCCTTTGACTCAAAAGCCAATTGCTGCAAACCTTGAAGGACCAAAGCTTTCTCAAGAAGTTTAGTCTGCTCTGTGCCTTCTTGTATACAGTTTCAAGTATTCATAATCCTCCACCACCTCCACCTCTTCTCCCATCATGGAAATATTGTGTTACATGCTCCTGTTTGTGTTGAAACCTAAAGAAAACATTGTCTTTTTGTTCACATTTAAGAAGTGATGATTTTTTCACACCTTGCCACAAATTGATCCAACAGTTCTCCGTATTCAGAATCTTGTCCGTCTCTGGTACATCAGACAGTCTTCTGAGTATTTATGCAGACAAGACTCTGACTTTTCCTGCAGGTTTCAGATGTACAGAGTGAAAAGGAATGGTGAAAGTGCAGTTCCCTGGGGGTGCCCCTTTGCTTCTGACCACCTGGTTAGACACACGACCCTAAAGTCTTTAACATTGTGATTTGTTTAGCAGGTACATCTTGATCCAGGCATTTGTTGAGGCGTCCACTTCAAATCAAATCATGATCAAAAAAAAAAAAAATCACTTAAGCAGTCAAAGGTCTACAGTGTTGAAAATTTGGTTTTAAGAAAAAAAAAACAGATTATTTTGATCATTTGCCTTTAAGTTTATTCCTCTCAGTCTTGTTGTGGAAAGATTTCCGTCCTTTCGGCAATCAGCAATGGGTTATCCAGCCTGGCAGCTCTCAGCCAGCTGCAAAGTGAATGAGCCATACTCAACTAGTGTTTGGCCCATTGTTCCCTCCTTGGACCTCAGATTAGACACCTTTTTGTTGGCAACTCTTGGTGCTGCCGTCCGGTCAAAGGCATCTTTCCTAGAATGCTGTCAGCCATCTGTTTGCCCCCATTGTTCAATCAGACTATCACCTCGCTACAGCAGTTATGTGGCAGGAGCTAATGCGAAAAGTATGGAGCTAACCAATTAGAAGTGACTAACAAAG
Organism: Valencia hispanica; assembly: GCA_963556495.2. NCBI lineage: Eukaryota > Metazoa > Chordata > Actinopteri > Cyprinodontiformes > Valenciidae > Valencia > Valencia hispanica. The sequence goes on along the minus strand of OY747720.1, from coordinate 37,148,121 downwards.
TATAATTTTTCAACTGTAAATAAGTCCATCAAAAACATACCACCTTAATGTTTTTTGATGAATAAAAAAAATCCAATAGACCAAAATACAGTATACAAAACTTACTTTTCAGCTCAACAAGATAAGAACTTGAAACTTGTGTGTGTGTGTGAAAAAAGCCTTAATATCCTGGACAGCAATGGAATACACAAACTGCCATATTTCCATATTCTATTTGTTTATTTATGAAGGCAGATTTAACTTGTTTTTAAGGGATAAGAAAAGTCAAACTGTTTTCGGTCACTGTCATCATCCACAGTGAAATGTCTCATCAGCCAGGAGGAAGTCATTACTCCACAAGAAACATAGGCCAGACTGGAGTTTGCGAATGCACATAGGGACAAAGACATTCATTTTTGAAGACAGATCATGTGGTCTGATGAGACTAAAGTGGAACTGTTTGGCCATAGTGACCATTCTGAGGAAAAAGAGTGAGGGTTGTAAGCCTGGGAACAATATATCTGGGAACAACAATGACAATGCTACCAAATACTGAGAAAATGTATGTAAACTTTAGATTCAAATTTGAAGACATCAATAAATACATATATCTATATATATATAGATATATATATTTTCTAAACAATTTTCCTCTTACAACCAGCCTCCAGAGCCTTGCCAGCGTTTGAAACTCTACTCTCTTTATATAACACTAAAGAAGTTGTTGTAGGACTAAACAGAATATTTCCTTAGTAGTTTTCAAAATATATTTTCTGATATTTTCTGATATTTATATGTTTTCCAAATAAAGAAATGACAATATTATAACGAACTAGAAAAGCACTTGGAGAGCGCAGACCTCAGACAAGGCAGCTCAGTCCCCCACTCCCAGATGGTGATCCAGATCACCCCCAAAATCTAATCAATCTGTCCATGGTTCCACTGCAGATATTTCCTGAAATTTTTTATCAAAATCTGTGTACAACCTTTTGAGGTATGTTGCTAACAGACAGACAGACAGACAGACAGACACACAGACAGACAGACATGGCAGAGGTAACATTCAGTTTTAAAAGACCATGTTGAAATTGAGTGATGTAGTCCATGAAGATAAGACAAACTCTTCAGAGACGCACATGATAGAGAACTGATTCAAAATTGTTAAATAAGCATTATTTCCAGTAAGAATTTTGCCAAATTAGCAAGGACTGAACCATTTACAATCGTATTCCCATCAATCATACTAGCAAACTAAAAAATTAACTCAGTGGAATGATATGGGTTACACCTGCTCATATTTTAGTCCTAAATCTGCCATTTCAATCCAGCCTGATGTATGACCACTGATCCTGCCTGTGTGAAAAGTAGTTATAGTTTGGGGCAGATGTGGAAATAAACTACACTTCTCATTTATTCTTCTAATAATGTAACTTAGTCATTATTTCTCTTCCATTTTCTCCAGGATGTAAACAAGAAAAAACTGTATAAATTTGAGTGGTCAGAATGTCTCTTTAATACATTTTTGATTTATTTTCAGTTATCTGTTGAATTTATTTAAGTTTTAGGATTAATTTTATTTTAGCATTTTATTTTCTTAGTACTGCATTTTATAATCTTTAAATTCTTAGAGTTAAACTATATTTACTCCCTTGAATCAAGTAAGTTACACATTTTTTAGTACAAAAAAGCAAATATATAGTTGCCATTAACACGACAAAGTTGACTCTTTTGGACTTTTTCTGTGCTTGTGAGTAACGAGTCCCAATTTAAACAGCTTAAAAGTTTATTAAATGTATATATATTTTACCTAATGACATTCAGAATTTACTTTTGTGTCTCAGTTTCAAGTAAAAAGAAAGTCATGCACATCAATTAATGTTTCTGCAGTGTAGCGTCTAAGATCATCATCAGGCTCTGCCATGAGGCTTAAAGAAATAACGGTGTAGCTGCTTTGTAAAACTGTGGCCCCTGGCTGGCTTAATAACGCCCCTTAGTCTCCCAGCAGACCCCCACTCTCCTGAAGCCCTCTCAGGTTGTTTGCTCAGGCTGTCGCTCCAGGACAGCCCACACAGTTTGGATGTTCTTTTCCCAGGCAGGAGTTGCTTGTGACATGTTTGCTTTCCCTCCACTCTCAAAAGGCCACATTCACCTCAGCCCCTGAGGAGATAGGGACCACGGTATATGAAAGTGTTCAGGCTGTGGTGGGCAGCTCCACTTTGAATCTAAGTGCCCATAGAGTATCTTTAGGCACCCGGGGGTTGTCTTGGTGCTTTTAGTTGTTTGCTTTTGCAGTGAAAGGTACCTGCATCCCACCCAAATCAAGATGTAATTCAGAAGTTTTTTGTTTTATTGTCATTAACGGGAAAGCCCGGTGAAAAGTTGTGGATGGTTCATTGTGATTGTTTAATGCCAAACATGATGGATCCTTAGATGCACGTTTTCTGATCTCTTTTGTAAAACTTTGCCTCTTGTTACCTTATTTTGGCAGATTCCAAATTTTTTGTTAGTTAGTTAGTATTGTTTATTTCTTGTTTTCTTATATACCCCGTTTCAAGGTTTCTTCCTGTAAATCCCTCAGGGTACAAAACGCAGCTAGTGCTTTCAGTGTGTAATACTGTTGGTGTACACATGACTGTACAAAGTACAACAGTCCGTGAATAAATCAGCTTCAAACATGATATTTGTTGTGATCCCCGGGTGTTTGGCTTTTGTTAGTGATTTTCCTTATTTAGTTCTATTTTCATGTTTTGCTATTCTTAGTCTTTCTTGTGATTTCTGTACTTTCTGGTTTCCCCGTAATCTTGTATTTAGTTAGTTTCTTAAGATTCTTCTAGTTTCCCAGTTTTCTGTCTCCCAGCCATTTCACCTCCTGTCCCAGCTAATCACTTCCACCTGCTCACTCCCCCTCAGCTGCAACCGCTTCCCTTAATTGGTCCTGCTCCTTCTCTGCTTCACTCTTCACTCTCCTCCCTCAGTATAAATATGGCCCTCTTTCAGTCACGACTCGCTGGTTCGTCCGTCTTTCTTCCCCGCCTGATTCCTGCCTTCCTTGTTGCCCGTCTGGTTCCTGTGTTTCCCTGTTGCTGCCTGTACCCTCCCGAGTTTCTGTAAGTTCCGTGTGGTTTTTCATTAAATCAATTTTTGTATTTACTCTGCTGCTTTTGGGTCCAGTTTAAACTGCAAAACATGACAGAACGAACCAGCCAGTCTTTGGACCCAGCAGAAGCTCGCTGTCTGCCCATGTTGCGCCTGTATTTAAGGCAGCATTTGGACCAAATGGCCACTCTCTCCCCGCCTTGGGTCCGGATCGGGGCAGCAGATGAACTGTTGGCCTTGCTAAGGCCCTGGTCGCCATTACTGGCCGAGCTGGGGTTGACTGCATTTTGGGAGGAGGCGGAGTGGAACAAAATGGCAACATTTGCTGGCCAGTTGGGGAGGGCTCTCCCGCCTCGACCCCAGGTGCAGCCCCCTAGTTTCGGTCCGGCCTTGACAGTCTGCCAGCTCTCGGGGGTGTCCCGGAGGACACGCCTCTGATCCCAGGCTCCGCAGGGGGTGTTTCGGAGGACACGCCCCTGGTTCCTGTCTCCGCCGGGGGTGTCCAGGGGGACAGGCCTCGGGCTCCTGTCTCCGCCTGGGGTGTCCAGGGGACAGGCCTCGGGCTCCTGTCTCCGCCGGGGGTGTCAAGGGGGACAGGCCTCGGGCTCCAGACTCTGCCGGGGGTGTCCAGGGGGACACGCCTCGGGATCCAGACTCCGCCGAGGGTGTCCAGAGGGACACGCCTCGGGATCCAGACTCCGCCGAGGGTGTCCAGAGGGACACGCCTCGGGTTCCAGACTCCGCCGAGGGTGTCCAGAGGGACACGCCTCGGGTTCCTGACTCCGCCGAGGGTGTCCAGAGGGACACGCCTCGGGTTCCTGACTCCGCCGAGGGTGTCCAGAGGGACACGCCTCGGGCTCCAGACTCCGCTGAGGGTGTTCCAGAGGACACGCCTCTGAATCCTATTCCTGTCTCCGCCGAGGGTCTCCAGGGGGACACGCCTCGGGTTCCAGACTCCGCCGAGGGTGTCCAGAGGGACACGCCTCGGGTTCCTGACTCCGCCGAGGGTGTCCAGAGGGACATGCCTCGGGCTCCAGACTCTGCCGAGGGTGTCCAGAGGGACACGCCTCGGGCTCCAGACTCCGCTGAGGGTGTTCCAGAGGACACGCCTCTGAATCCTGTTCCTGTCTCCGCCGAGGGTGCTTTTGAAAGAGTAGTCCTTGTGAAACAGGATTTTTACTGTTTTATAAAAAAAAGAAGTGTTGAATAATATTTTAAACTGTCTTTAGCATCTTATATAGGTAATTAACCTAGTTAGTGCAGATAGTGGGATGTCTTGCTCACTCTCACTCTTTTGCAGCCTGCACGTTTCCTCTTCTACAGTAAAGCTTTTCAACCCTCGTACATCCTCGTACATTTCTGACGGATAACATTTTTGTCATGGTTTGGTTTGTACAGTAACTTTGCTTGAGGTGATTGTTTTGAGATACAGATCTTCAACCTGGGGGTGTGGTCTGAGTAGTTCAGTCATACCTGGATGCAATCTTCTAATCCATATGAGAATTTAAGGAGCTGTTTGAGGTCCACTCATTTTCTGATGGAAAACTGTACTGGTTGGATTTCAAGCCAAATTCTAGCCTTCTCAAAGTCTTTTTGTCACTGATCATCGTCTTCTTAATGAACTCTTTAAAAATTGTTTTTTCTTGTCCTTAGTGGTTTTCCTGCATGTGTCAAAGAATTACCTCTGATCATGAAAATATAATTTCCACAGAGGTATAACTCCTCCATAAATAGATTTTTATTGTGGGCAAAACAATTTACAATGAAATAACATTGGAACAGGAAACCTGTGATATCTAAATGGAACTACATGGTAGTTTACTGTAAAGTCTCACAAGTGCAGTTTTAATAGAAACTGCTGCTATGAAGGTGTTTTCTTCTCGTATTTACTGTATCTCCCCATCCTTCAATTAGTTCTCTGCAGTCATTAATGTTTAAAATACATCAACAACTTAAGCAGCAAACCCTGAAAAAGTAATTAGTTAGATGAATGAACAAGAATCAGACAGATTATCTTGTCATAGCTTGTTATGAAAATTTGAGTTCAGACTAAACTAATAATCCTCTATCCAGTGCTGCATACCCAGACTAATAAAAAACATACATTGATTTAAATATCCTGCAAGTTGAAGTCTGAACATATTCGTATGTGGAAGTTTTGACTGTTTAAAGCTTATTCAAATCATTAGGGCATTTGTGAGCCAAATATGTTGCCAAGGAGTTTTTAACGGTACGGCATGAGAGAAACAGGTGCAATTAAGCCATTATTGGTTCTCACTGAGTAACAGCACGTAGAAAACATCTGTAGTAGCAGGACCTATGGAATGTTGTCAACTCTTGCGAGTTTAAACATACTAATCTTGATGAGTCCAACAATTAATAAATTATTCAACAGTTCATTTAGTTTTCAGTCAACAATTTTAGTTTACTTGATGCACTTTACAGAGCAATGCAACACGTTTATTGGCAATGATTGCTTTGAAGAGTTAGAATATTCCTCTGCACAATATATTTTGAGTTTGTGAATGGGATAAAATGCTTATAAGATGTGTAGCGAAACATTCAGATCACGGAATGAGGGAATATGCAAAACTGGAACCGCAAGAATCAGATGATATTTTAAAAACTAACAATTTTAGTGTTGTTTTTAGAAATAGGGTAGAGGGTTGAAGTTTTTAATTTACTTTAAAATTTATGATGAAATTCTTTCCACCAACCAATTTTCAATAATTGGCCTTCTGTTAAAAATGATTTAGTTTTTACTTTGTTTACGTTGTAGTCACAACCTCAAATATATTTTACTCACTAGCCAATATATTGTTTCTTTTTGTTTTGTGAAATCTTTATTAGAAATTGCTGTGGGCTTATTTAAAATACAATGGACATGGACTAGGAAAAGGAAGGGGGAAAATTGAAGAGAGGTGGGACAGAAAGTTAAAAGGGAAAGAGGGAACTGAAGATAGAAGAGAGAAAAGGGAATAAAGAAAATACAAGAAAGCACCTTAGAAGTCTGCTTCTACACCTGCAGGATGGCAGAGGCAGGGGGAAAACAATAATAAAACAAACCAAACAATGAGAACAGAGAACTAAATAGCAACAATCCACACATAGAGATATAAATACAACAACTAATAATAATAATACATTTTATATGGGCGCCTTTCTAAAACACAAGGTAACCTTACAGAGAAAAAAAAACTGAAAAATAATATATAAACAAACAAACAATCAACAAAAAATGAATCAAAAAGCAAATAAGTAGACAGTAAAACAACCAAAATAGGAACAACAAGATGAGTGCCTGATGAAGATCTGAGTGCATGGAAAGGAGTGGTGATGTGAAGCAGGTCACACAGATAAGTAAGCGCATGGCGGGGACCTTGGCGGTCCGATCCTCGGCTGCAGAAACTGGCTCTTGGTACGTGGAACGTCACCTCTCTGGTGGGGAAGGAGCCGGGGCTGGTGTGCGAGGTTGAGAGGTTTCAACTGGACATCGTCGGACTAACCTCGATGCATGGCTCTGGCTCTGGAACCCGTCTCCTCGAGAGGGGTTGGACTCTCTTCCACTCTGGAGTTGCCCCCGCTGAGAGACGCCGAGCTGGGGAGGGCATACTTGTTGCCCCCCATCTCGGCGCCTGTACGTTGGGGTTTACCCCGGTGAACGAGAGGGTAGCCTCCCTCCGCCTACGGGTGGGGGGACGGGTCCTGACTGTTGTTTGGGCTTACGCACCAAATGGCAAATCAGATTACCCACCCTTTTTGGAGTTTTTGGAGGGGTTGCTGGAGAGTGCTCCTCCCAGGGACTCCCTTGTTCTGCTGGGGGACTTCAATGCTCACGTGGGCAATGACAGTGAGACCTGGATGGGTGTGGTTGGGCGGAATGGCCCCCTCGATCTGAACCCGAGTGGTGTCTTGTTATTGGACTTCTGTGCTCGTCATGGATTGTCCATAACAAACACCATGTTCAGGCATAAAGGTGTCCATATGTGCACTTGGCACCAGGACACCCTAGGCCGCAGCTCGATGATCGACTTGGTTGTCGTCTCATTTGATCTGCGGCCGCATGTTCTGGACCATCGGGTGAAGAGAGGGGCTGAGCTGTCCACTGACCACTACCTGGTGATGAGTTGGCTCCGATGGTGGGGGAGGACACGGAAAGACCTGGAAGGCCCAAACATGTTGGGAGGGTCTGCTGGGAATGTCTGGCAGAGTCTCCTGTCAGAAGGAGCTTCAACTCACACCTCCGGCAGAACTTCGAACACGTCCCGGGGGAGGCGGGGGACATTGAGTCCGAGTGGACCATGTTCTGCTCCTCCATTGTCGAGGTGGCTGACCGGAACTGTGGCCGCAAGGTGGTCGGTGCCTGTCGCGGCGGCAAGCCCTGAACTCGCTGGTGGACACCAGTAATAAGGGATGCCTTCAGGCTGAAGAAGGTGTCCTATCGGGCCTTTTTGGCTTGTGGGACCCCTGAAGCAGCTGATAGGTACCGGCAGGCCAAGCGGAGTGCGGCTCGGATGGTCGCGGAGGCAAAAACTTGGGCGTGGGAGGAGTTTGGAGAGGCCATGGAGAACAACTTCCGTACGGCTTCGAAGCGATTCTGGTCCATCATCCAGCGTCTCGGGGGGGGGGGAGCGGTCTGCCACCAACACTGTTTACAGTTGGGATGGTGTGCTGCCGACCTCGACGCGGGACATTTTGGGTCGGTGGATGGAATACTTTGAAGACCTCCTCAATCCCACCAGCACGCCAATCTGGAAGCAGGGTTGGGGGACTTTGGGTCGGGCTCTCCAATCTCTGGTGCTGAGGTCACCGAGGTCGTTAGAAAGCTCCTCGGTGGCAAGACTCCGGGGGTGGATGAGGTTTGGCTGGAGTTCCTCAAGGCCCTGGATGTTGTGGGGCTGTGTTGGTTAACGCAGCTCTGCAATATTGCGTGGACATTGGGGGCAGTACCCTTGGATTGGCAGACCGGGGTGGTGGTCCCCCTGTTTAAAAAGGAGTTCGGAGTTCGCCCAACCGGTGTGTTTTGTGGACTTGGAGAAGGAGTTCGACCGTGTCCCTCGGGGGGCCCTGTGGGGGTGCTCCGGGAGTATGGGTGTCATGATTTGACGTTAAGAAGGACCCAAAATGCAGCAAGTATAAACAAAATGATTTAATGAAAACAAGGACAAGGAACTTACATAACTCAGGAGTATCAAAAGGCAGCAAACGGGAAAAAAACAGGAACCAGACGGGCAACCAGGAAGGCAGGAACCAGAGAGGGAAGAATGGCAACGGACCAGCGAGTAGTGACTGAGAGAGGACCGAATTTATACTGAGGAGGAAATGAGGAAGTGACTGAGAAGACCAATGATCAATTAGTGGGAGCAGATGCAGGTGGGAGGGAGAGAGCAGGTGGAAGTAATCAACTGGGAGACAGAAGACTCTTAAGAAACTAAAGATGAGTCTGGAAGGGAATCTAATGAAATACTGGAAAACAGAAGGAGGAATAAAATATTACCACTGGGACTAATGAAGGATTAATATGAACTTGGGGGAAAAATAGAGATTAACACAAATAACTGCAACCAAACACCAGACCACCAGAGGGAGACAAAGAATAACTAAAACATAATAGAACTAAATAAGGAAAATTAACAAAACACAAACACCCAGGAACCATGACAATGGGGTACCGGGCCCCTTGATACGGGCTGTTAGGTCCCAATACGACCGGTGCCAGAGTTTGGTTCGCATTGCCGGCAGTAAGTCAGGCTTGTTTCCGGTGAGAGTTGGACTCAGCCAAGGTTGCCCTTTGTCACCGATCCTGTTCATAACTTTCATGGACAGGATTTTAAGGCGCAGCCAAGGTGTTGAGGAGATCCGTTTCGGTGGCCTCAGGATCGGGTCTCTGCTTTTTGCAGATGACGTGGTCCTGTTGGCTTCATCGGAACGTGATCTACAGCTTTCGCTGGAGCGGTTCGAAGCCGAGTGTAAAGCGCCTGGGATGAGAATCAGCACCTCCAAATCCGAGGCCATGGTCTTGAGCTGGAAAAGGGCGGGGTGCCTTCTCCGGGTCGGTGATTAGGTCCTTCCCCAAGTGGAGGAGTTTAAGTATCTGGGGGTCTTGTTCACGAATGGGGGATAAATGGAGCGGGAGATCGATAGACGGATTGGTAGGGCATCTGCAGTTATGCGGGCGCTGTACCAGTCTGTCGTGGTGAAGAGAGAGCTGAGCCGAAAGGTGAAGCTCTCCATTTACCGATCGATCTACGTTCCCACCCTCATCTATGGTCACGAACTCTGGGTGGTGACCGAAAGAACGAGATCACGGCTACAAGGGGCTAAAATGAGTTTCCTCTGTAGGGTGTCTGGGCTCTCCCTTAGAGATAGGGTGAGAAGCTCAGTCATCCGGAGGGGGCTCAGAGTAGAGCCGCTGCTCCTCCACATCGAGAGGAGTCAGTTAAGGTGGCTCGGGCATCTGGTCAGGATGCCTCCTGGACGCCTCCCTGGTGAGGTGTTTCAGGCACGTCCCACCGGGAGGAGGTCCAGGGGAAGGTCCAGGACACGCTGGAGGGACTAAGTTTCTCGACTGGCTTGGGAGTGCCTTGGGATTCCTCCCGAGGAGCTGGAACAAGTGGCTGGGGAGAGGGAAGTCTGGGTGTCCTTGCTTAAGCTGGTGCCCCTGCGACCCGACCCTGGATAAGCTGAAGAAAATGGATGGATGGCCATGAAGGCACTTAAAAGCGAGAATTAGAATTTTAAAGTTTATGTGGGATCTATGGGCAACTAGTAAAACTGTTGAAATACTGGGGTAATGTGTTCTCTTGTTCCTGACAGATTTTGATGAAATGTTCAAGAAATGTCCGCAATGGGACCAGGAACAGCTGATTAAATTTTGGGGTTGATCCTATATGAAGCGCGTAACCACCCACCAAACAGTGGTGCTAACCTCCACTCCTCTGCTGTGTCAGAGAGCTAACAAGTGGGCCCCCTTGCACAGGAGCCCCGAATCTCTGCTCTTCCCTCGGAGACTGCAGTGACGGCACAAACACTGCCATCCGTTTCATTAAGAGAAAGTTTATTTGAAATTTACCAAAAGGTATTAGTGGCCCGGGCCGAGGTCTGCTTTTGTAGTTCAAGACATGCTTTTTTTTTTCCAACTCTGCCTGAAAATCGGCAATACAGCACCAACACGGCATCAAAACAACACCAACACGACAGTAACATGCCTGGTTAGAAAATAAAACATACCGTAGCCTTCCAGAAAAGTCTTCATCTTCCTCTTGCCCACTAAAGCCAAAGTCTCACTATTGATTCATTGATTCCAAGCTTATGTGCAGTTTCTTTCTTTGACGGCCAGCTCGACTACTTTTAACTTTAAAGCTGCAACATATGCATTTATTCGTGTCTTTTTCATGTCGAGGATGTGTGCATGATGCGCAAAATAACAGTTCATAATCAAGACTAGTGTCTTCTCTGGCCCAGAATCTTTCCCCACATGTCTGTTTCACTTTTGCGCTTATGCTATTGTGCCCCCCGGAGGCCTTTAGGCAGTAAAAATCTATCAATTAGCCGCATCGTTGTATAGGCTGCAGGGTCCAAAGTGTGTGAAAAAAATAGCGGCTTAAAGTCAGAAAATTAAATTACCCGAGGGGACGGATGAACGTGGGGTTAATGGAGAAACTGGGAAGTTTGGTTCAAGTGGAGGCTGTGCTGATTATGTAATTATACTACCGACTATTACAAGATGTATTAGTGGCAATCTCAGCCCAAGAGTGCATCACTAAACCCCCAAATCCAAACAACTGTGTGTATGTGTGTAAGTGTGATTCTCCTTATGAGTATTCAATAGCCGGTGTTAGGAGCCCTATATCTGTCCCCCAGGACTTGATGCAGACACGAAGGAGATCAGAGCCCCTGACATCCAAAGGACATTCAGAACACAGGAACACCATTTGGACCAACGCAGGACTGACCCCAAAAGCAATGTATTGATTTTTATTTTTATTTTAGATTTTGAATGGAACTATTAATGATGACAGTAATTTTTTAAGTCAAATTAAAAGTATGACTGGTAGTTTGTGGCCTTTCTTCATCTTAATTTTGTTCAAGTGGATCAAACAGATCTAGTAATAAAACTGGATGTGTTATGTATGAAAGAAGTTGGAGTGTTTAGAATGCTGTGACAATTTTTCTACAGTTAAATTAAGTTTTAAAAATCACAATACATAGTCTTACCCCTCCTTTCCACCGGACGCATAAGCAGCACGTTACAGGAGCAGGACGTCATACGCAGCTGATAGCCACCAATAGAGCCCTTTCAACCGGAGGCGAAAACAGCACGAGTCTGCTGCGTCTGAGGAGCGACATGTCGCAGCACTTTTCTAAATATACGCGGCAGTCCTATTTTCCAAGCAGCACGCCTCTGAAACATGTAAATTTCTACATTTTGGATAGGGGAGACAGGAAATATACGGCTCGGCACCGGAAATTTTCAAAATAAAAGAAACGTGCTGCTTTGCGGTTGCTTTACTTAAAAAAATGTCCCTACCTGTGCGGCCCGGTGAGAAGTCAGTACCTCGCGAGAGGGTCTCATTTGTCTGTCATCACACAAATGAGCGATTTTGGATATTCCCTGACATAACATAAACTTATTGGCGAATGTAAAACGGACATAACTGAAAACACCAACCTTTTGGAGCCATGTAGTTGTCTTTTCCTGGTGTTTGTTGTCATAGACGTTTATATATGCCTATGGTTGTTGTGTTTACTGATGAAACCATGCGTGAGTTTGCTAATCTCGCGTGATTTCGTGCTCTCTCTGTGACAGCTGCTTCCCCGCTGCTATGCGCCTCATACGCACCCGGTGGAAAGGGCCAAGCAGCAGAATACGAAAGTGAAACGTGCTGCTCCTGTAACGTGCCGCTTACGAGTCCGGTGGAAAGGAGGGGTTATTTATAGTATCGCAAGATATCATATTGTACCCATTGTATTGTGATACATATCGTATCACCAGATTCTAGCCAGTACACATCCAGCGACCTCCAATATTCCCGATCGCCAATGCTCGACAGATGCAACTTTGAAACCAACTGCACGATGCAAAATACAGTCCCCTGGCAGAACACACCATAGACCAGGCAATCTAACCCTTATCCCCACCCAGAAACGAAAAAACGCAGACACCGGACAGCATCCATACAGAGACCACCATCCTCCGCTCCTTCTCTGCCCACCATGTACTCCCCAATCAAAATGCCTCCCCTACACACAACACGACAAAAGCCCAAAGCGCAATGGTACCCCCAGAGGCGCGGAGCAATGCGCAACACCACAGCAGAACCATTTCTGATGTTTTATGATAGTCTCATGAACTGGATGCTCTGGGCTGTCCATAATTTTCTTGATTTCATGAAGAATCCTTCTTTGCATCATAATCTTCAGATGTTCCACAGTCGTCCCCAGAACAGCACCCTCTTCTTTATCAGGTTGTTGAGCCTATTTAAGTCATTGGCTCTGATGCTGCTACCCCAACAGATGATGACTGAAGAGATTACACTCTCCACAACAGACTTGTAGAAGATCTGCAGCATCTTGCTGCAAACATTGAAACCTAAACTTCCGCAAGAACATTTTGCCGATTTTGCTGGGGTTTCAGCTCCGGATGTTTTAAGTCTATTGTTTCACTCACCAGCTGCAGGCTCACCGCTCCCTCAATCACACACAACGGGCCAGGTGTGCTCTAATCTGATCAGCGCTGCAGCTGACTTTACTCAGGTTACAGTCAGTTATGGCAAGCCATCAGTATCATAAATAAGGTGTGTATTAACACCTAAGGTATTAAAGTCCAAGGCGAATGTTAACGCCTTGCCATACTCAATGGTAAAGTTGTGTGGTGGCCACCCTCAGTGAATCCTGGCCATCCTATTGGCCACCCAAAGGCCAATCATCGCATTACAGTCATCACTATTTCTTTCATCAACGGTGCTATCCTGTCAATTTTGCTGCGCACACATCTTGTCTTTAGATGAATGCAGATTTACTGCTGCCAACGGTTCAAACACTGCAGAGCTGCTTGGTGGGCAAAGACGCTCAGGATCCCCTCTCCTCCCCTTCTCCCTTCAGCAGAGCGCGATTCAGCATGAAGAACAGTGGGAAGACCGCAAAGATGAAGAACATCGGAAGTTGGAAAATATATGATCAGGTAATAACTACGATTTCCATTACAGTATATTAATCGTTTATTTATAGGGAACAACTTTGTGCCACACCAATTTGCAGTCTGGTGAAAGTCCTCGAGCAGTAGCCACATGTAGCTGTGTGTAGCAGAATTATTCCTCTCGTATTTATCTTTATGTTAAGCAGGAAATAGCATGAACAGGCTAGAATGTAGAAGCATGAACACTTTTTAGTTGGAAATAAAATGATTCATTGTTGCTACTACTGGGGCTGATGCTGGTGTTATGAGATCTGATCATCAGATGACGCAGGGGACACACTGGGTGGTTTACAACAGCCAAAGAGTGAAATCAAGTTCAGTGTTCATGTTGTTGTTCAAGAGATCGTTGTTGACTCTGAAATATTCAGTCTTATTCTGATGACTGTTTTCAGAAAATGTGATCATACTGTATATTAAATCTAAATATTATTTCTTTCTTTTATGAAAGGCTGAATAACTCAAATTATTGCTGTTAATTTTTGGCCATGTAACTTTAAAAACTGCACCCCTGAGACTTACATTTTGTGATACCCATCAAAATGGGACCATCATGACACTGAACAGGAAACTTAAAAATCTCATAACTACCTTTTCTCTCTTTCTGTTGAGGAAGTTTTTTTTGTTTTTTTTTTACATTAATACACTGGACTATCTTTGGCAACACTCTTAATTAAGCTCCACTTAGGTCACAGATTCATGTAACAGCTATCAGAATCACTGATCTGTTTCATGAAAACTTCACATGTCAGCAAATAAACATAAGTAGATTTCTATACAGTAAGTGATTTTTTCACAATGTAGCTACATTAATTTCAAAAGCTTCAGCGTTTTGTGTCAAATATATTATGTTTAATTTATGTTTTGCAAGATCGACTGCTGATTTCACCAATTATTCCAGTACCTTCATAGGTTCCATTTTCCCAGAATGCAATGCAGTGTGATGTCTGAGACTAGTATTCATTGACAAAAATCCAGTCTTCATAACATTTGCTTCATTAATAAGATTATTATTATAAGTCCAGATGTTGTATTGTTACAGAGACCCTACTCAGACATGCCAAGTTTGTTGATGCTCAGCGGAGGAGTGTGGAGTAGAAGATGTTTTTAATTTATGGAAAGGTAAAACTTTAACATATTAATAACGAAGTGCAGGACCTGGTCAATGTTTATGTTTATTTTGTGTTCCTTTTTTAGATTTCCTGAGCTTCTTCCATTTCATGGACCCAAAGAGAATGAGCAGGTTAGTGAGAAGTTCCTGGAGGACCAATTTATGGATATCTCCTTGCTTCAGAACCCAACCAGTTTGACCTGGAATCTTTCTGGGGAAATCTTTCATCAATGAAGAACAGAGTAAGATACATGTTCTACACACACACTGACACCATCAACTTGAAAACTATAACACATTTAGGAGAGTAATTACACCTTCTTGGTTCATTGTTTTCAAAGGTGACAGTTCTGCTGAGATTTTAGAAGGTTGTACGAGGTTGCGAAGCTAGTTTTAGTTGCTCCACAACTAGGTCTAGGTCCTTGCAGTGGCGGCTTACAGCGGTGCAAGTCTAAAATTGACTCCTGTCATTCCTTTGTGTTACTTATTGTCATTTGTAATCCTTATGATCATTGAGGTCACCAGAAATAATTAGGATCATTAAGGAATTTATACCACTTTTGCACACGAAATGTGCGCTGTTCCCATTCAGTTACATTGATTATGCTAAGCTAAAGCAAACTGACTGCTGCCAGATTAGGAGAATGACTGGGCTAGTTACAAAATGGTTTTTCCCACTTATCTAACTCTGGGGAAAATGGCAACAGACTAAATTTCACTTAGGGACAAAATATCCCTTTAAAGTGGGGTCTTTATAGCTACTCTAAATGTAAATTTAGTAGCATTCACATGTAAAAATGAATTTCACTGTTATGATAATTAAATAATAAGTAAAATGCATAACTAATCCCTGTTATATAGACAGTCTTCCACCTGAGCTGTGAACATCCGCACCTCCACTAGAGCTATCATGGACCTCTTGGCTTCCTCTGTAATTAATACTCTCCTTGCCTGGCCTGTTAGTTTAGGTGGACAACCATGTCTGCGTAAGGTTAACTTGGTATTTTCTGATGATGGAATGAATAGGCTGCTTTATCCCTGGCCTGTCTGCTATGTTCTTTGTTCTATAAGGTTCTATAACAAATCTCTGAGGCCTTCACCAAATACCAAAATTTATGCTAAGATTAAATGACCATGCGATGGACTGGGGACCTGTCCAGGGTGTACCCCGCCTCTCGCCCCATGACAGCTGGAGATAGGCACCAGCCAGCAACCCTGTATAGGAATGGCGGGTACAGAAAATGGATGGATGGATGGATGTTGACAGGTTTTTAGAAGTAATTGGCTGGACTGTATTTTATTTAAAGGTATCAGAAAACTGAAGAGGCAAATACAAGTTCACAGCAGATTTGAAATATTTATGTGTTATTTGGTGATGGTCTATTAAATAGATCCCACAAATTAAAGGTTTTGGTTGTTACAAGTGATGTTTTTCATCTTAAAAATCTCAACATTCCTGCAGTTAAAAAATTTAGAAAATGCACGAAAATATAAGTTGTAACAGGTGCAGCAACATAAGTAGCTCACAGTAGCTATCTATATGTACAGTCAGTAAAAGCAGCATAATTAGGAGAAGAAACAAAAGCAAACACCTGTGTACGTCTACCATAGTATCTCTGAGGATTTAGTTTATTCATGACAGAATCATAACGTTGCAACAGGCGAAAGAAACACACAGAAAAAAACCCCACACAGTCTCAGGACCAGTACAAGTGCTTTTAAGTGCTAATCTGCCATCTTTGATTCCCATCCATTTTGTGAGTTGTAAATTAAAGCAAAGACATAATCTATTACAAGATGAGTGAGTTCACCACTTTGCCTTAGGGGTATCGCTGTCTCCCCCCCAGCAGTGGCTGTTTTCAAAACAAAACACTTCCACCAGGCCCCCAGTCCCTGTGTTAGCAGAGCTTGTGGCTGTGCAGCTATTTCAGTCAGCCAGTGACCAGTGTGCACAAACAGAATGGCTGCAAACAATAAGCAGCATGCAGTGAAGTGCAGGCTATAATGAGGCAGATGTCTGACTATTGGGAGCCCACTGCAGGCGGGTTGGACTGGAGGGGGGGACACATCTCTGCTTTTGTTGGTGGGAATACCCTCCTCTCCTCTCCCCCCCCCCCCCCCCCCCTCCTTCCCCTCTCTTACACACATGTGAGCAGGCATGCGTAAAAACACACACACGTTCTCTTCCACTCACTCCCCCCACCCCCGCTATCCATTGGTCTTAATTATCCCTCTCCAAATCCGTGGCTCTATTAGTAGCTGTATAATGGTGTCCCCCCCTTTTCCCTCCCCTTCCACTTGCACCACCTCCCCAGGTCTTCTCCATTCAAACCAAGGAAGAGAAGCTGCCCTTTGAGCTTCTGTCAGCCTCGATGGTCGGGGTCTTGAGGTTCTCACATTACCTCTGAGCCAATCAGAACACCTTGCTGAGGCAGGGTCCAATTAGACGACGGCATTCCGTCAGAGGAAAGAAGATGAGGAAGGGGGGAAAAAAACTGAGAAAGCCAATCGCTGGGATTAATTTATTCAGATGCCCTCTGGGGACAGACTCTCCTGGAGCGCTCCCCGTTTTCATGTACCCACATACTCAACACCCCGCACATCCTCCCTCCCTCCCTTTTATTCTTTTATTGCGTTGGTGAAGGGTGATAAAAGAATGCTGAGTATTTCTTTTTTAGGCACTTTTAATATGTTGCACCCTCCTCACCCATCCGCTCTTCACTTTACCCCCTTGCACCCCCCCAGGGTAATTACAGAGAAGACCCAATAGCTGGGAAATGCATGTCTTTGAGCCTCAGCCATATGATGTATGAGAGAGAGGCTGGTGCAGAATTAAAGGAGGAACAGAGCGAATAGGAGGATGACAGGAACTTGAACCCACAAGTGTTATTGTGCTCAAGCCGAAGGGGCCAAAACATAGTATCTATGGTAAATACAACACAGAGCTTCTTCAGGGCCCTTAACAAACCTGGACCCCCTCCTCCCCACCCCTCCCTCTTTCCACACCGCCCTCTACGACCTGTTGCTTTCTTCCAGCCACCATTGTACCAAAGTGTGAAGTGGCTGACATCACCTTTTCCTCTTGTGAACAGGTGTGATGGGACAGAAGGAAGGAAGGGAAAAAAAGACTCCAGTGTGCTCCTCAGGGCTCCTCAGGGCTCCTTTCAGCGCGTGGGTTCCATTTCACCTCCTGTTCCTTCATGCTATATTTCCAACGAACTACCATTCTCACCCCTCATTTCTCCTCCACATCTACCCCAAACAGCCCCCTATATTTCCCTACACTGTGATGGAGTCATACACATAGTTGATGTAACATTATCTCCGTTTATAATAAATGTGCACAGTTTCTTTAATTCAATAAGCTATGTAACAAACATGTGGAAACATATACTCATTGATAAAAATCTATGCACATTCTATGCTCTGGAGGAGCTGGAGACATTCACACCTCAGGAAGGGACATATTTAGTAAGACAGCTATTATTTGTGACTTCTTCAAATCTGGGCATTTGAGGAAGAAGTAGGAAGAAAGTGGCCACAGTTACAAGAAATGCCTTAGAGGACCTGTTTGTTTTTTGCTATACTGTATAAGAGGCAATGCAGACACAATGCAAAAGATACCGAGCTACGCCTCACCATCTGATAGGTGACTGGCAATTTTATACTTAAATAAGCACTTTTATCTCTAACATTTAGTACAGGCTTCCTTTTCATTCATTATTTAATGACTTCTACATTAGTGTTACTTTGCTTAACGAAAACACAGCAGAATGCATAACACTGAAGTAAAAATTAAAACACAGAAATTGTAATTAATTATTACCTTATTTCTTATAAGCAACAATATATAGGCATACACCCCAGGGTATGATGTCAGTCATATGTCTCCAGTTTGTGGCTTGTGTTAATAGAATGACTAAAAGGGAAAGCATAAAAGTAAACATTGCAATGTGATGCCAATATTTTTAATTGGAAATCATTTCATACTCCCAAATAAAAGCTCTGCATTTAAAAAAAAAACCAAGATCTTTTTCCCTTTTTAAATCTTGAGATGGCTGTGACTGGCACAACACCAGTAGAACTGAGAATGTAAGTTGGCTGTAACATCCGTGTAGTCTTATCTCTGGAAAACAAAGAGATATAATTACATTAATCTATTAGATTGTGCCTATATCAAGCGGTCATTAGGTGACGGAGGGATTACATCCTTGACACGTCACCAGTCCATCACAGGGCAAAACAGAGACACAAATTACAGACAAGCATGCACTGTAGAGACCAGTTAGCCTAACGGTCATGTTTTTAAACTGTGGGAGGAAGCTGGAGTACCCTGAATTAACCCACGTATGCATGGAGACCACATGCAAACTGCATGCAGAAAGATCCCAGGCTTGGATTCAAACCAAGGACCTTCTTGCCGCAAGGGAACAGCGCTACCAACTGCACCACTGCGCCACTGCGCCTGTAAATTAAAATTTAATTACAGGTAAACACTAAGAATGTATTTTGTTTCACGTATTAAGCAAAATGTATTCACAAAAATGTATATAGTCATCAAGGAAAACCTTAGGGCACCCTAATATCATCACCCTCTTTGGCAAGAATGACCTTTTCTAGTCATCTACCAATCATGGCGATTGGTTTTAAGTTTGCCACACTCACTTTCAGCTATGTGTCTCAGATGCCTGTGGGATTTCTTTTTTGTAGAGCATGGTTCAGGTTGGCCCATACGTCAGTGAGGTTTGGGCTTTGACTTGGCTCAGTTTAAGTTTTTTAAAGATAGTCTCTCGCTTTCTTCAAGCACCCTCTGATACACCGTGGTATTCATGGTGGATTCTGTGATGGAGAGGTGGTCAGATCCTACTGCAGCAAACCATGACACTTTCAGCTCGTTCATACCAAGCATCATATTTTTTCTGTGGTCAAAAGATTTCAATTTTAGACGGATCTGTCAATAGAAAAGGGACCAGCAGATCACCCCGTGGCTTTATTAGGAGCAACAACAGGTTGGTCTGAGTCATGTAACACTGGTTAGATAAGAGTTCTATTATTAAATTCTATTATTAAGCAATTGTAACCTAATGTAAGCACAGCTCAGTAGGTTGCTTATGTTGTTCGATGAGGGCGGGGCAGGGCTGTGCACTAGGATACCTACTCTTTTTTTTCCTCCTTTTCACATTACTATCGACAAATCTCTTGGTCTCTGTGTTTTTTCTTCTGTCGATCATACACACACACACACACACACACACGCACACACACACACCTACGCACGCATATGCACGCACACACACACACACACACACACACACACACACACACCCACACACACACACACCTACGCACGCATATGCACGCACACACACACACACACCTACGCACGCATATGCACGCGCACACACACACACACACATACAGGTGTGGGGATTCCAGTGTTTATAGATGCATTCTTGGGCTGAAGTAATCACAAATACATCTTGTAATAATCGGTACCATGAGCTTTTCAGTGATGCTGTTGTATTTTTATATCTATTTTGGGTTGTGTATTTCTCAGTTTGCATTGTTTGGTTTGTTTTATCAATGTTTTTTTTTTCTCTCTCTCTGCTGTCCTGCAGGTGTAGAAGCAGACTAGGATGTTTTATTGTATTTTCTTTATTCCCCTTCCTCTCTTACATCTTCAAGTCACCCTCTCCCTCTGAAAAAAGAAACCCATAGTAGTTTCTAATAAAGGTTTCTTACACATATATACCAAGTGGAGTACTATAGCAAAAGCCGTGCTTCACTTGTGAAAGTAAATCTGTTGGGCTTCTACTTGGTATTGAGACATCAATTCTGATTGCCGCACTGCCAAACAGGACACAGGACACGAAAAAAAAAAAGAAAAGAAAACAGGACAAGCATCTTCCACATGTAGCCTTGTGTGGGTCAAACCCTTTATCCAAAAATACAGTTTTAAAATTTCAATCCCCAAGCTTACACAAGTGTGTAGAGGCTACAGCACATCTCAATGGGGTGTTTCTGGGAAATGAATTGCTGCAATTTCAATTTGTATCCAGTACATGGAGAGATGTCAGATGTGATTGGTTACTGTGGCCTGATGTCACATTCCTTCTAGTCACACTTAATTTATTTCAGCTATGCACACTGTGCTTGTTCTCTATCACCAGCTGTTCATGCTTTCATGTCTCACTATCTTGTACATGCATGTATTAGGTGCCAGAAAGCTTCATCCATCCTTGTATTCTATAAACTTAATTTTGATTGGGATAAGAACTACAAAGAAGGATAAATACATTGGTAGCACTTTGTAATTATGAGGCACAAAAATTGTTTGTTACATAGGTACTAATTATAAACTAATTTTGAACAAATTGCTACATCAACATTCCCTTATTATAAACTATCGTTTTTATAGTCTTTTGCCATCTTCACACTCACCTTTCTCAGATTTCTAGCCATCATTAAGCTTAAAAGTAAAGCACTTCTTTAAATAGAACTGGCATACCTAGATTGTACCTGAGTATTACCAGCCTCTTTAACCACTTGCTCAGAAGAATGTTCCAGCTGAAAAATTGTTGTATTTTATCCTTCGGAATCTTTTTCATCCACTCCTCCATTGTTGGTTTTTGCACTAGAATGATGGCCAAATAATGCAGAAATGACAGAACAGCAGTTAGTTTACAAATGGACAAATGACTACTTTACCTACCTTATGTTTTCAAGTTAGGCATAGGTAGTAGATAGTAGTTGGCGATGTAAAGTAGCAGTTGATTCCTGACTTATTCATCAACAAACAATCAATTCCTCTTCACCCAACCATTTGAACATCTTTTTGTGCCCCCTAATGTGTAGTCACATTTGAATATGTTAACTGAAAATCAACCAGTAATTCATTATTTAATCATTCAGTATAGTTATTTACCTAACTTTAGAGGTCACTAATAGTTTATAAGTAAAGTAAATAACAGCTAACGATAGATTTTAATGATCTTTAGACCGAACAGTTTGAGTCTCAGTCTCAGTTTCAGACATAAACTAATAGTTTTCCATCATAGTTTGTCACTGAACTACTGAAAATCATTCGTTTATCATTTGTTACTGGAGGCGCAGTTGTTCAAACTGTTGCCTGGCAGCAAAAAGATCCTGGGTTTAATCTTGACCAGGGTCTTTCTGCTAGGATAACTTGTTCATTCCATGCATGTGTGGGTTCTCTCCAGGTTCTTCCTCCCACAGTTAAAAATATGCATGTTGGACTGGTGAACTGTTGAGGTAGAGAAAACAGATCAAAAATGGTGAGAGAAAATCTTGCTCCAAGACAAACTTTTCCAATTCTTTGTCCAATGACTGCAGCATGATAATAAAAAATGGAGCAAATGTAAAAAAAATTCCATCATGGAAGATAGGGTCTCACATTATCCATTTGTCTCTAGACTCTCGATTTACAATAATTTTGACATTAATCGGTAAGAGATGTCTGGATGTCAGCCTATAAGAGTTTCAAAAAGGAATACGAAGAAATTGACTCCAATTGCTGCAATGGGTGAGGGATAAATACTATAGAATCCTTTGTTTCTTCACAGTCACCTCAAAAACATCTGAAATGCAGGAAGAATAAACTGTCTGAAAAAAGAGTTTATGAATGTGCTGTAGTACCATAATCCTGTCATTTTTTCACCTAAAAGCATTCTGCAGACATTTCAATGAGACCCCATTCATTTAAAAAAGGGAACCGGAAAAAATCTCCTTTAACAACTTGATTCTGGAAGATTGCATCAGCTTTTTATCCCGTCTCACATACAAAGCTGACCTGCTGATGTGTTTGCTCTCCATTTACCACATAGGAGCCTACCACCCTTCTCTTTGTACCCATTCGTATTAACCTTTATTAACTGGATTGCCTTTACCCAAGCCACAATAATTTATCAGTCACGACAGGCAGTGTGTTCTCACAGCAAACTTCAGTGAAAAACAATCCATGTGGGATGGTAATTAGCCTGACGCTTTCACCATTATTATACATGTGGCTTGTAAAATATTGTAGTTTGCGCTTTCATCTGCATGAACTCATGATGCAATCTAGATTTGATCTTTATGTACACATCCTAACGCTAATCTCAGAATTTGATACACCAAAAGGAAATGATCACTGACGGGCAGCAATAACATTTGGTTTCCATCTTGCAGATCATTGCAGTCCTCCAAACGCTAAGTAAAAATCTGTGTACTTAACAAATGTGATTTTTAACTTCAGAATTCAATGCAATGCACTCACGATGATACATTGGCCTGTTTTGCTGCCTGCCGGCTTGTGACAAATGCAGCAGTAATGATGAAAGTGAGCAGAACTTCTATCGAATGAGTGCGTTGGTGGAGGCTCCCTCTGCCTCCTAAGCTGCAGATATAGACCATCACACTCTAGCTACACTAAATTAATTAAATATTAATTCAGGAATAAATTACATTGCATCACATGCCTGTCTACCTAAAGCCAAACTTTCTTTTTAGAATGTTCCTTTATTAAATCTTGATATACCTAATCTATATCTGAAGATATAGTGCAGGCAATAAAATGCCAATAAATATTAGGAGTAAAATAACTGTTCACTGTTACTGTAATCATTCTAAGTAATCAATTTTAATTTTTGGTTTCTACTCCGACCTTATTATTTTTAAAGCCAATTAAATTCTGTCACAAAGCTTAATGTGTTTTATTGAGATGTGTTGTGATAGACCAGCACAAAGTAAGGGAACAACTATAAAGTGAAAGGAAAGCTACACACAGTTTTCACATTTTCTTACCAATTAAAATATGAAAAATGTGGCACTTATTTTTTTCCCTGAGTTGATCCCTTGCTGAACCACCTTTTGCTTCAGTTACACCTGCAAGTCTTTTAGGGTGTGTCTCTTCCAATTCTGCACATCTAGAGAAATAAATTCCGGTCCATCCTTGGCAAAACAGCTCGTCCCTACAGTATGATGCTCACACCACTATGGGCCACAATGGAGATATGTAGATGGAGAGAGTGTTAGATTTTTTTTCCATTAAGCTTTCCTGCATTCCTTACATAGGGCAAAAGGTAATTATAATTACAGGATTCCTCCATGACTGCCCTTTATTTAGCTCCGCCCATCTTCCTATCACCTATCTTTTTCCTGCTGAAGAGTGAAACAATGAACAAGGTAGGATGGAATCCAACAATTCAGACAGTGTTTATTTCACCAACCAGAGGTCAGTACACAAAATGTCACAGAATGTTGTTTTTATGTTTTTTTTCCCAATCTGCTGCAATGAAAATCTCCCTACATGAACAATAATAATTAAGTAATTAAGTATCAAAATCACTGGGCAGAGGGAGAATCAAAAAACACAAGAGGGTCAAAAACACCAGAGGCAAAAGCCTAGAGAAACAGCTCTAACGCTTTATGCTAAAGACAAAGATGAACTGGTATGGATGGCAGGAATCACATTGAATAAATACACACAGGAGGTGGAGGTAATTCAATTCAGTTTCAATTCAGTTTATTTATATAGCGCCAATTCACAACAGATGTCATTTCAAGGCACTTAACAAGAAGTCATACATTTATAGAAACATTCCAATCAGTTAAAAAGTTTCCTATTTAAGGAATCCCAGCAGATTGCGTCAGTCATTAGCAGAGGTTGGGCAGACTTTCCAACCACAGCAATCCTTCAGCAATCCCTCATACTGAGCAAGCATGTAGCGACGGTGGAGAGGAAAAACTCCCCTTTAACAGGAAGAAACCTCCAACAGAACCAGGCTCAGTAGGAGCGGCCATCTGCCACGACCGTCTGGGGGTTTGAGAAGACAGAGCAGAAACACAGAACGAACAGAAGATCTGATATAAAAGATACTTTCTATGTTACAGAAAGTAAAAAGTTGATAACAGGACACAGTGGATGTTCAGCCACTGGGAGGATCATCCTAGTCGATGCCCCCCGTCCAACAGGGCATTGCAGCCAAGCAGGATACCAGACCAGGTATATCTTCTATGGAGAGAAAAACACTGAGAGAAAACAAAGTTAACAGTCGAAATAGCAAAATGTACTGTAATACAACTGGAGAGTAGTAGGAGAAAAGGAAGTAGCAGAGTGAAGAAAATGGATAAGTCTGTCCTCCAGCAGTCTAAGCCTATAGCAGCATAACTACAGAGATAGCTCAGGATGACCTTAGCCATTCTAACTATAAGCTTTATCAAAAAGGAAAGTTTTAAGCCTGGCCTTAAAAGTAAACAGAGTGTCTGCCTCACGGACTAAAGCTGGGAGCTGGTTCCACAGGAGAGGAGCCTGATAACTAAAAGATCTGCCTCCCATTCTACTTTTAGAAATCCTAGGAACTACAAGTAAACCTGCAGTCTGAGAGCGAAGTGCTCTTTTAGGAACATATGGAACAATTAGATCTCTGATGTATGATGGAGCTTGATTATTAAGGGCTTTGTATGTAAGAAGAAGGATCTTAAATTCTATTCTGGATTTAACAGGGAGCCAATGAAGGGAAGCTAAAACAGGAGAAATATGATCTCTCTTTTTAATATTCATCAGAACTCTTGCTGCCGCATTTTGGATCAAATGAAGGCTTTTAATGGCATTTTGTGGACTACCTGATAGTAAGGAATTACAGTAGTCCAGCCTTGAGGTAACAAATGCATGGACTAGTTTCTCAGCATCACTCCTGGACAGGATGTTTCTAATTTTAGCAATATTCCGGAGGTGAAAGAAGGAAATCCTAGAAACCTGTTTAATATGGGATTTAAATGTCAATGTGACTGGCTGGGGAAATTCCGGCAGCAGAGGTGTGGGCAGATCAAGGCTCACTTATAACAAAGAGTAGAATCCCTACAGCATAATGATGCCACCACCATGTTTCAATATGTTTTTTTTTTGTGCATTTTCAGTTTTCTGTTTAATTCCCAGAAAGTTCCATTTTGGTCTCATTTAACCAGAACACCTTCATCCACATAGTGCTACGTCTCCCACATGATTCCTGGCCAATTTTATGTAAGGCTTATTATGGTTTTCGTACAATAGAAGGTTTTGACTTGCCACCCTTCCTATTGGCCAGATCTATCTAGTGGCACACCCACTAACCGTGCCGTCGACAGATTGTTCCACCTGGTCTGTGGATCTCTATGGCTCTTCTACAGCTGTCATGGACTTCTTGGCTGCTTCCCTGGTTAATGCTGTCCTTCGCCAGGCTGTCAGTTTAGGTGGACAGCTTTTGTCTTAGTAGATCTGCAGAGGTGCCACCTTCTTTTCATTTTCAGATGATGGAGGGAATAGTGCTCTGTGACATGGTCAAAGCTTAGAATGTTGGTTTGTAACCTGACTCTGACACGTATTAGGTGGCATCTGAAGGCAATTGGTTGCACAGTTTTCATTTAATGTAGAGGGGTATTGAGGTACAGGTGGCTTATTTTTTTTAGATCTGTTTGAAAAAGTATTTTCAACCATTTATTATTTAACTTCCATATCACAGTTATGGACTACTTTGTGGTTGTCCGTCATATAATATTGTAATACATTTTTGTTTGTAACACGACGAAAAGTTTAACAGATATGAATATTTTTGCACTGTGTGTCAAATAACTTCTCAGTTCTGTTTTGGGGCCTGTTACACACAATTTGTTTTAATAGATCAATTAAAAATGTACATTTATCTGTTTAAT
Source organism: Valencia hispanica (assembly GCA_963556495.2). NCBI lineage: Eukaryota > Metazoa > Chordata > Actinopteri > Cyprinodontiformes > Valenciidae > Valencia > Valencia hispanica. Next base: position 37,122,052 of record OY747720.1, on the reverse strand, counting down.
GTCGCCTGCATATAACATCCAGACACAAACATGAACACACTCATAAAGAACCCATTACAGTCTGCTATACAGAGCCATTTTCCTCTCCGCCAATAGCTTAGATATATATAATCAAAGTCAAGAGCTCCCTATTAGTTTCTTTCCGCTCAGTCTCATCATGTTTAAGTGTTCGCTCAGCAGAAAGAGAGCCTGAAAATCTTTTGCTCCGTTCCCCCTGCCCTCATCACATAATTGCAGGGTTCCACAATTGGCTCCACTTTGAGTCAATATTGTGAAATGTTTTTCACAAGAACTGTCAGTGTTATTGATTTGTGTTGTGACGCAGTTGACAGCCCTCATGATACCATTAAAGTCGCAGTTTTACAGAAAAAGAAGGCGGGGTGCTAAGCATTATGGGAAGTTGCCAAGCTGATGTTTGTTGTTTCCGTTTTTCGTACAAGAAAATGTGATTCTTGGGTAAAATGTTTGTTTATTCAGCGATATGAAAAATTGTTCCTAAAAACATCTTGAAACAATGCTGTTCTCTCATCACAATAGAATCACAGAGAAGGGAATGTACTGCAGAAGTTTTAATTAGAAAACAATGAAGCATCATAAAAACAAGCTGTGTAGAACTTGAGTGGTTTCTGGTTTGTTACATATTTTATAACCAAACCAACTGTTCTCCAGGAGATCCAACTGGTACGAATGTTAACTATGTTTTCCTATCAGTGCCACTGTTCAGTTTTCCCTTTCAGGTATGTCACGTCCCACAAAGATGGAGTCTAGGAGATGGGAGGGGGGGATGTAACAATAAATAATGTTCCTGGGGTGAATGAAAAGGACAATGGGCAGGATGTAGCCAAAACAAACACATTTGATTTTAAAAGAAAATGAAATTCATAGTTGGATCCTCCTGGAAAATGAAAGAAGATTAAATAAAAAAAGAACCTCTCCATAAACAATCTCCAGTCCAGAAAAACCCAGAATTCTCTCTCCTCAACTATAGGAAGCTAGAAAGAAAAAATTACCCTGATCAAAGAGGTAAAACAGTCAGAGAAAAAAAATGGCCTCCTGAAAACAAAGAAGCAACGAACCCAAAACAACCTCCTTTAACAAAGGAGAGAAACAATAAAAAACCACCCTCCTTCACTAAGGACTAGCAAAATTCCAGTCACGCCTACATAAAGGAGAGTACCGTTCACCTTCCTACACAAAGAAATTACCACCACCCTCAGCAGCCTCAGCAGCCTCAGCAGCCTCAGCAGCCTCAGCAGCCTCAGCAGCCTCAGCAGCACGAGGTGTATGGTCAGACCAAAGCTCACCCAACAACCAGCATCCAAGCAGCAACTCCACAGTCTGAGCAAGGTCTGACAAACCTGGGCAGGGTTTCCACACCTTATGTACCCTGCCTCAGGCTGATTGGCTAATTGGGCACAGCTGCACCTGCCTGCAAAGAAAAATAACCCCACATGCACAGACCTGCATGGAACAGGTATTTATGAAATATTTTAAAATATGGTCTTTAATTGTGTATGGATGTCAGAAACTCTCCTCAAAGATTTAGATTTAACACATTTTTTATTCAACTAAGAAGATGTTTCTGACAGGCATCTCTCCAAAGGTGGAAAAATTCTTAGAAAAATCTATCTATTAGCTATATACGCTTATCTTTGCAGAGCCACGGGCTGGTGCCTATCTCCTGCAGTCACTGGACCAGAGGCGGGGTACCCCCTGGACAGCTCACCAGTCTATCGTAGGATAACACAGAGACACACAAGACCATGCACACACGAACGCACACCTAAAGACAATCTAAAGAGATCAGTTAAACTAACAGTCATGTTTTTGGACTGTGGGAGGAAGCTGGGGTACCCAAAGAGAATTCACGCATGCACAGGGAAAGCATGCAAATCCCAGAAACCCCCCAGGCTGGGATTTGAACCCAGTACTTTCTTGCTGCAAGGCAACAGTTCTTCCATCTGCACCATCATGCAGAAAAAGTATTGCATTGAACTGAATTGAATTAATTATTTATACTTTTCTCAAGACAATGTGGAACAATCCTCATTTGGAGTACAGCTATCAGTATCTTCCTGGAAAAATAAACACAAATAGCACACAGTTACAGTATATAAATGTAAATGTACATTATGGCAAACATAAAAAATGTTATGATTTACCTATCAATCTGCAATTTAATGTTTTGATTTGTTGTTGAATGGTGAAGCAAGGAATTGCCCCTTTCAGACTGTAGGAACCTTCTTGTAGTTCCTGTAACCTTTTCAGGAAGCAGGCCGTTTTTCCGCACATTCAGACACATAAGAACTGAGACCATGGCCCTCAGTTCCTATAACCATTTTAGCTCCTACTCTGAGACAGGGTCTTTTCTTGGTTTCATTGGAACTCACATGACATTGGTGTTTGGTGAAGTCATAAACTACACCCCTTGCTAGATCTCCGCTTCCTAAGGTCCCGCCATTTTAAAAAACTACAGTTGGCAGTATTACAGCACAACAGCAAAATGGAGAAAACCTGCAACAAGTGCACTGACGAGGAAGCAAAAGCTCTTCTGGCTATCTATTCGATGTTCAGAGAGGGTTTGAAGGCTCGCAGCGTAGTATTAAACTTTTTTTAACGATAAGTATGCAACTAGAAAAAGGTATTACCACACTGCGAAGGAGTGCAGGGGAAAAAATGAAGGAACTTAAACTGGACTATAAAAAACATCCAAAAATTATTCTAAGATATTTATTCCTTCAGCATCTAAACCAGACCTACAAGCCACTACCTGTCAGCACTTACAGCAGCCAGCCCCCACTGCCACCTGAGACCTAGTAAAAACATCTAATTCCACAGAATTAGAATTCAAGGTATTGTATGGAACTTGTTGTGTGTTCATTTTCTATCTCCACCCTCCATGTTTTTTTTCCAGGAAAGAGAAAAAGGGCTGACACACTTCTGGCTACTGTGCAGGAGATGCTCGGGTCAGGTGCTGAACAGGAGAGGTGGAGCGATGATTGGTTTCATACAATGATGCAGTTCTTCTGGGAGCAGACAGAGAGGGAGGCTGAAGAACACTCGGCTCTGCGGGCGGAGTTTGCAGAAGCCAGCAGACAGCAGAAGCAATTCATGGAGGGTCTCTTGTCTGCAGTGAACAAGTAGGCAGAAAATTATATGGTCTTATGACTACATATGCACATAGCATATCAAGCACATGTAAATAATGATTTTTTTTGCACTGAAACAGTTTGTTTTGGAGTTTGTTGCATGTATTGTTTTAATAAATGACTTTTTAAGAGTTAGAAATATTCTTTGTTTTTGTTCGTAATGTCAGGTAGATGTAGTTTGATCAGACTAAATATATTACTTTGCTCACATTGAGCCTTTCTTATCCTCAGGTCCGTAATATACTTCAGTTACTCAACTTTATAATAAATCAAATCAAACTTTATTCATAAAGCGCTTTTCACGCAATAAATTGCATCACAAAGTGCTTTACGGATTAAGGGGCTGTTTACACGACAACGTTGCCATTTTTGTTTGAATACGTGGGTGAAAACACACTGCGTTTACACGACAGAAAACTATTGTGAGAAGCTTCCAGACAGATACCTTAAACATGAGCTTAATAGCAATTCTTTCAAATGCTAATTAAATCTTTATAACCTTTTTTAAAGCTAATTGAAAAAAAATCTCACTAGTCATTATTCTGGCATTTAGGAAACAGAATAGTTCTGGTAATCCTAACTGACGAAGAAGAAACATATAGTCAAATGTATTGTCAGATAATGGTGGGCATTTTTAGACAGTATGTAAACAGCTAGGTTCAACTGTACAGGCTACACTAAAGACATTTAAATTTCACTACTTTTTTGCTTTTTGTTGGAAATTTTGTTTGACAAGAAAAATAGCAGCAATAAGATTAGCTTTGATGATTATTTGAAAATAAAAAGGCTTAAAATAATAGGAAACTATTGTGTTAAATCAAAATAGTCCCCTCTTAATTGCATTTATCTGTCACTTTCAGTGCACACTTTGTTAGCCCACATGTTTAACCTAATTAAGATACGGATTCCGCAGTTAAAAACAAAGCCGTAAAAGTGAATAAGTACGTGTGCTCGCTTTGTTCTACTTCCCAGTACAAAGTACATCTGTCCACTCAACCCCCTGTCAGGTGAGGGAGATGGTAATTTAAAATGATTCTTTTCTCTCCACTGTTGCCACATGCTTGCTGAGAAGGAGGTGTTGTTTCAAAAGAACAACTTGATTGGGGTTCTTTCAAATGACAAGTTTTCAACATTTGGGATTTTATAAACTGGACAATATGTACTTTCAACCTGAAAGTAAATATAAAAATAGCTTTCATTTATATAATAAGGTTTGATTTTAACTAAAGAAGATTCGACATGATTGGATATGAATTGCTTCACCTTCCCTTGTATAAATTATAATTTATGTATATCTTCTAAAACAAGCTTCATGTAGAACATGTAGCAAGCTAAACTTGGGAGACCTCCATTTCAAATTCATATAGCTTTTTGTTCAGTGTTTTTACCCTGGTGTTGTCGGTTATGGCACAATTACAAGATTCTCAATAGAGATGTGTTGGGCTCAGTTAGCCCACGTTAGCTCGGAAACCTGGTTGTCCTCTCAGCTCGACTCAGCCTCTCTCGTCTCCCACAGCAGGACAGTTAGTGCCTCAATTACCTGATCCATGGTCAGCAGACTGTACATGTATTTTTGGATCCAAAGAACTTCTCCCGGAAGCACCGCTCCAACCTTCGCCAGCAAAGGATGGAAGAAAGATTGCACTGGTCTCTCCGATGAGAGTCTGTTGATGACCCAGGAGGATGAGAGGGGCGGAGCATATGCTTAAATAGGGGCTATGATGTCACATTCATCCAGTAAAGTTCCTCCTCTTCCTGTGTCTGTGCATTGTGGGATTAACAGTCCTTACAGCAGGAGGTCTGTCTTTGTAGTCCAGTCCTGTCATCATGGCAAATGGCACAACAGTGCTACTTATAATGGCTGATCAGACCATACAAACACAATAATACCCGTATTGTGTTTGTATGGTCTGATTAGTCGCTAAACACAAGACGAACATTAACTGCAAAGGAAACATAGCAGCACAGTTAAGTTTGTTAGTGAACTAACTACAGTATTGCAAAATGAAAGATGAAAAGTCAAAAAGACTTAACTGCAAATACGAAATCATTAACAAAACACAAAAGCAATTAAAACTTAAGAATATAAATTTCCCTCTCTTTAGCAGAAACAGTGACAGTCCCATTAGCCCTTGCCACCATCTTTATTTGGCCAAGTTCCTCGTGACCAAGGCAGGTAAATTACGCGTAGAATTGGTAAGAAAACAAATAAAAAATTAGAAATTAAATTACAGAAATGATGAAAAATTAGTTTCTGGAAATACATAACTAAATGTGCATGCTCCCAAACAGAACAAATGTATTTAAGCCACATATTAAACCGAAGTTGTTATAAAACCGTATCCTAAGTTTTGAACAACTCATGAATAAGGCACTATTCAATTATTGAGCAGAAATGGAAAGAGAATGGTGGAAATGCAAACCTATGAAGATCCAGTTAAAACCAAACGTTTACATACACCAAATACAAAGACACATACACCTTGTTTTTCTCAGTGTCTGAAGTTCATTCAGACCAAACCTCTCTTGTTTTAGGCCAGTTAGAATTACCAAAATTATTTTTATTTGCTAAATGCCACAATAATGAGATTTAGTTATTAAAGTCTTTGAAATCAGAAGTTTGTATACAGAAGGATTACTATCTCTTTAAACAATGTGGATGTATTTTGAGGCCACATCTAGAACACACTGCTTTCATTGCTTTCACATTGCTTTCTTGTAAATGTATGAAGACTTCTGATTTTGAAGACAATAATGAATGCATCTCTGACATATTTTTTCTCTCATTGTTGTGACATTTGACAAATAGAAACAATGTTTGTCATTCTAACTGACCTAAAACAAGAGAAGTTTGGTCTGATATCACTTCAGACAGTGAGAAAAAATGTGTACGTGCTTTTTGTTATTCTGCTTAAACTGCACGGCCATCCACATCATACCCACATAGCAGGCTGGGAAAGAGCATAAGCCAAATCACCCTTGGTAACTCCGGGGAAGCAGCAGAGATTCACAGCTCAGGTGGGAGAATGTGTACGTATGACAAAAATTTGCTGTGCACACCACAAATCTGACTTTTAAGGAAGAGTGGCAAGAAAAAAGTAATTGATGAAAGAAAGCCTTTGAAAGCGTTTTTTAATTTTTGTTTCCAAGGGGACAGAGATAGATGAGACTGAGAATCACAGTTTGGGCCTTAATGAAAACAATGTTACATATGAGAAAACACGATGGTGGTAGTATCATGCTGGGGTGATGCCTTTTCTTTGGCAGAAACATTGAAGCTGGTCAAGGTTTACAGGAATGGAGGTAAGGAGAAAAAATAGAAATTAAAGCATACTCATGTATGAGCTTTGTTAAAGTCCAGTCCTAAACCCATTTGAGAATCTGCAGCAAGTATTGATAACAGGATGTCACATAAAATACATTGAAGTTTGTGTGATGAAACTATTTAAAGTATTATGATACTTTTACAAGGCGATGTAGTTGTAGATCAATTCCTATATAAAATAGGGGTTATTGTAGTGTTAAATAGATTTTTGAGTATGAGCTCTACAAACTTTGTTAAAAAACAGCTTGAAGATTAAAGACATATTCTTTTGAAAAGTATTACCCTTTTCATTTTTGATTTATGAGGGCCTTTTTGACATTATTGCTCAGTTTATTATGTCTCCACATTATTTTCAAGCCGAAGCTAAAAAGACAATTCGTAGACTAACAACACAGAAATAAAGGTCCATCCCCATGTTTTTTGCTCCTACAGAGTGTTTGGGATGTGAATCATCAGCCCGCAAGACATCAGATGTGATGCATCATTTTGCGGCCCGTCACAGAGGATGACACAAGCGCCTCCCAGAGAAGCGATGACCCCCGTCCTGTTTGACTTCCCAGTCTCCTAGGGCTGAAAAATGGGAGCGTATCCGTAGCAACAATGGGGTGAAAATGATTGTTTTCTCAGATGTTCTGTGGCCCTGCCGTTCCCCATGGTGACGGTGACAGAGCCATTCTGGAATAGGCTGTGGCTCCGCTTGGCAGGCCTCAAAGGCGTCAGCGCCGTTCCTCTCGGGACGTCCTGGCACCACGTCCCAACCCACAACACTGCCGCAGCCTGTCTAATTAAAACCATACTGCTCCTTACAAAGCTACCTCCCCCTGCTGCACAAACACACACACGCCTTCCCATTAAAACAAAATCTCTAATGCTGTTTGCAAATAAGTCTTCCTTAAGGAGTTTGCTTTATTCTAACTGCAGCTCCAGATGGGTGGAGTTTTTAGCAGATTTTGTCAGAAAAGTTGTCAACCTTTAGAAACGGGACTGAACACAGTTTCAAACACTCTTATGTGGTCGCTGAATAATTTGCTGGCACTGAACCTGTTGTCATAAGCGGTAGCACCCTCCCATTTGGCTTTATAGTAGGTGAAATCAAACTACTATTTGAAAGTTTTTGCATACAGTCATGGCCCATATCTGACTCAGAGTCCACACACAGAGTGAACTTTTCCCTCTACAGACACTCAGAGACATGTGGATATGTGCCACTGCTATGGCTCCACATTAAACATTATACATTAAAACATTTTCTGCCCTGCTGCACATTGCTTCTCCCAGATTTTCCAGCTATTTTCTGAAATGTCATCAAGCACGGATTTTGTTAGGATGACAAAATGATGACGTTGGAGTTTACAAGATGTTGATCAAAAACTATTTGCAAGTTTGCGGTTGGTTTTAGGCAGTGTAGGCGCCAGATGGGCTTAAAAAAATGCTAAAAGCTGAGCTGCAGTTATTCAACAAAATGATACATTATCCTCAATAAGAGCTAAGTGTTTGAGACAAAACTGCAGTCTTCACTCTGACTGCCTGCTTTCTGGGCAATTATTTAAACTGTTCTGATCTGCCAATAGCCCTGTTAATCCTAAGAAGATATATAAATCATTTCCTGTTATTAGGTTTGTATTTTTTGTTTATTTTTACACATAAAGGTCTTCTCAGGCTGTACTGCTCCACTGCCACGAGCTGACATATCCCATCAATTCCAAGATTACAAAGCCCAGGAAGTTAGATACTCAGAACGTTCTGGCACAGACTGTAGGTATCACTGAGAGTTTAAACCACACACAAGCTTCATGAGGCCGGATTTAGGAGACGGTGGGCAACACAGAGAAAGGAAAAACCTTTTTCCCCAGTCTCGACATCATCGTTCTCACATTTGATTAACTTTAAAAAGTCCCAAACAGAAATGCTTTTCCATTGCTTGTTATATTCCATGTTCTTCCGAAATTCATGGTTTTGGGGAAAATGGGTCATTGGACCTACTGAACTTGTGGTCTATTTTTTACAGAGTACATGCTAAATTTTCCAAAGATTACACATTTAAAGGAATAATTTTACATTTTTTAAAGTGAGGTTCTGTTAAAAGGTTATGAGGAGTTAATATCTTACAATCATGCCGAGTGCTAAAGGAACTTCACACTAGAGCAACAACCACCCAGTTGCAATCACTAACATGCACAAATTCATGCACTGATTTGCCAACAGTAGTCAACTTGGAGCAAAGTGCCTTGCCCAGGGGGACATTGTCATCTAGGAGGAAGCTGGAATCAGGCCCAAAACATTTGGACAGCAAGATTGAGCAATAGGCCCCAAAGGTGACAACTCAACTCACAACGTTGTAGCAGTTTAAATGACCACCGTTTTATAAACCTTTAAGTCATCACATTTCCATTATGTCATTATTTACACAGAAGTCGATGATTATTCAGATGGGGAATGGTTGTAAAAAACAGTGTGCCATGAGTGGTCTTCCAGTGTGAAACATATGCTGTGAAGGGAAACCTTTCGCACAGAGTAGATATCTAATGGAAAGGTAAGCCAGTGTAAAAAAGGTAGTTCAATAGTTTTTACATAAACCAGCACAATACTATTAATAATCACACCACATAACTTTTAAATAAGTTTCATCATTATAAAATGTTTTACATGTTCTGTTAAGTTCAAAACAACCCTTTCAAACATACTTCCAATATAATTGTTGTAAACCTAGTGACCAATTGGTAACTCACTCTTTCATTTAGGCTAAAAGGGGTTTTAGAATTCAAAACCACATTTATGTTGTTGTTGTTGAATGGGGGTGTCAAATGTACCATACCAAAAAGTCTGTGTCGCCTTGTGAGTTCAGATTTGTAATTTTGTAATGGGCGAGGAGAAAAGGATAAGTCTGAGCAAAGCTTTGTTGACACATCATAAAAGCTGTAGCCAACTCAGATACAGCCTCTTAAATTTTCATGTCCCAACCCACTGCAACGTCTGCAATATATAAATGTTGGTGGCGGTAATGCACCACATCGCTAGCCTGAGCTAATGCTGATATCCTTGTTGGACTAGAGGAAAACTGCTGTACACAGAGTTTCTAGCTTCAAAAGCTTCTACCTTCAGACTGCTAGCTCGTGGCAGTCTGAAGGTAAAACTATGGGGGTAAACTGGTCAATCAGCACACAGCTCATTTAATGTTCATGTCCTGGCCAAGTGGGTGGGGAAAACCAGGCTTCATCATCATAAGGCTTTATTATGGGGATGTATTTGGCCATTTATCAGGGCTCCTGGGTCATTTTCAGCCCCGGCAAAGTTACGTATGCGACACAGAGGCTCATAGAACAGCTTCCAATTGTCAAAAAACATTGTTCTGGAATCCCTTTAAAGCATGAAGAGATTTTTATTTTAGGGCTTAGTTTTGCTGTCTCAGATTTCAAAATATCATAGCAGTTTATGCAAACTTCTAAACTGTCATGTTAACATTGGGTAGTTATTAAGGTAACGAAGCTGGAAATATAGGTAAGAGATTGCACCCTGTACTGAGCATGTATTGAGAACACTAAAGTCATGGGTGTGGGATCCAAAAGCAGGCAGGAGATAGGCAGGTGAAAAGCATAGTTTCATGAAAAGACATTTAAGGCAACAGAGGAACGCAAAGATTACAAGACAGGCTGAGAAAACTGGAAATTGATGATAAGACAAGGAGAATCCGGCAGGGAATAAAAAAGAAAGAAATAAGGGACAGAGGTTTAGCTTAGTTACCTGAATGTCCTGCTGCTATGGATGAGCATGACCTGAGGAAAACTCAGGGAGATTAAAATGCCAGAAAAATGCAGGTAACAATATCAAAACAGAGAACTAAACATGAGGGAGGGCTAAGTAAATAACCACAGCAATACATCTAAATGCATTTTTAGTACAATTGTCTGATACAAAAGTAAAGCATGTAAAAAGCCAAAATATTATACAGATTGAATAAAACATAATATTCAATAGATTTTTAGACTACCTTACTCATCTGACTTTTAGTTACCCTGACAGGAAATGCTATTATTGTATTTGTTCCACACAGGTAGATCTTTGGTCTTGCGCTTCCTCCAACCTCCCTTGCTTGTGTAAATAGTCAGTAGCAGCTTACTTAGAAAAAATCTTGTTTCATTGGGTTTTTTTTTATAACTTTTTGTTTTTATCTTCTGTATAACACTTTGTTTTGAATTCACTGAGTATGAAAAGTGCTCTATAAAAAAGAGGAATTGGTTGATTATGTATTTATTGTACTCAGCTTAGGTGTTGACCCCTTCCACTCTGGCTGTTGAGTCTCATTTCCCATATTTCCCCAAAATGTATAATAATAAAAAATAAAGATATTACTTTACTAACATTGAAAGCAATTGAATTTGTTAAAAGCTTCATTTATAAAATGAACTACCTCTTGAAAAGACCAAATGACAGAAAACCTTTCACTTGGTTGTCAGTTCACTTGTGAAATCTTCACACTTTCAGCTGTAAAGCAGGTAAGAAGGAGACTGAATATGCATGAAAAACAAAACCAAGTAAAAGTAAATGGCAGGTAGAAAGCAGGAAACAGAAATATGTCCCAGCAAACAGGAACACGTTATCGGGGTGCCATTTGACAGAATGATGAGTGATGGAGCAGATCTAAAACATGTTTATGTTTATAAACGGCATGATTCATGACTCATGAGTTTTGTTTCTGCATACAAATGTTAAACTTTTAACTAGCAGCTTTCCACTGAGTGTGTCAGGAAATGTAACAATGTGGTGAAATCCTAGGTATTTTTGGTCAGTTTTTTCTTTTTATCCTACATTTCTAGGATTAAAGGACTGATGTCACAACAGGACCTTGAAAAACTCACACATGTGTTTATCTTTAGTCGGATTGATTACTGCAACAGCGTCCTCAAAGGTCTGCCTAAAAAGTCAATTAGACAGCTGCAGCTGATCCACAACGCTGCTGCTCGCGTCCTCGCTAGAACCAGGAAAGTAGAGCACATCACCCCAGTTCTAAAGTTCTTACACTGGCTCCCTGTAGCCCAGAGAATAGACTTCTAAATAATTGTACTAATTTATAAATCATTGAATGGCTTAGCACCAAAGTATGTTGAAGATCTACTGTTACTATACCAACCCACCAGACCACTCAGGTCCTCTAATTCCAGTTTACTCAACATCCCTAGAGTTTGAACCAAACACGGAGAAGCAGCTTCCAGTTTCTATGCACCTCTAATCTGGAACAAACTTCCAGAAAACTGCAAAGCTCCTGAAACACCGAGTTCTTTTAAATCACAACTAAAAACTCAATGTTTTCATGTATCATATGTTCTATGCGGGCTTCTTGCTTTATTGCTGTTTTTACTTTATATGCTTTGTCTGTGTTTTACTGCTATTTTTATTTTACCTCTTAATCATGTAAAGCACTTTGAATTACCTTGTTGTTAAAAGTGTGCTATACAAATTAAATAGCCTTGCCTTACTTGAAATTGGGTTTATCATTTTGATGTTTTTACACATTTGAGATCTCTCAGGTTATGTCTGAGTGTTTCACACAGCTCAACTCATTGCAGTTGGTTTTCTTCAGTCAGTTAAAGCAAGGTGCCAACTTTAATTCAATCCACAACGTGCATGCAGGGACAATTTCAAAGATAGAGAAGCACAATTTGGGAAATTATAGATGTTCTTTAATGGAATTAGTAGAGACGGATTGTTCTGAATTTTGGAGTTGATTTAAACAGTAATGAGAACATCAAAAAATATTTATTCTAACCATCCTGCCTCAACTGTCATCAATTATTTATATTACGAGGTTTGATAATATTTAAAAACCAAGACAAGACTGTAGTCTCAGTATTTATTTCCCAGGAGAATGTATATCCTTACCTTAATTCTGGGATTGCCAAAACTGCCAACATTTCCAAACTAACATATTCTTCCTTAGCAGACAAATTTCTAAAGCTCAGAAGCCTAAAACAGAAACGTTGTTGTACTTTGTTTAGACTTTATCCGCTGAAAGTCCTGCTCTTTATCTGTTGCAGCCAGAATCAACCAAATGCATGACATATTGAAGAAAAAAGTTTTTTTTTAATTATTCTAATTATGTAGTGTTTGTAAAGGAGAACAGGTTCATGAACATTTTTCCTTGTACAATAAATGTATAAAAGAAAAATTACTTCTTACAATTGTGTGCTTCCTTAGACTTCATTTTAAATACCTAAACTCCTCTAATTCCTCCTCCCTCATTAACAATTCCTTCATCAAAATATATGGTTGTCATCAAGGCCTCCTAGCACTTAGGTAAGGTACATTGGTTAGATTTCTGAGTTTCCAATTGTCCGGTTACTAGTCGGGGAGGATTTACCTGAAAATTGGCCAAGGGAAAAAAATTATGAAAGTTTCAGACCTTTTACCTGGCAGAAACATTTTGTAGTCAGCTGCAGTGATTTTTGCTTGTGTGCTTACTCACCTGCCTGAATAGAATAGACTAATCCTTTATTGTGCCACAAAGGGGAAATTCAGCTGTAACACCAGCAAAATGACAGGTACTAGAAGCATTTAGAATCACACAAGAAAAGTTGAAAAGTATAAAAACAGAAAGCCTTAAGCCTAGTTTATACTAACGTTTATTCTTCAGCAAGTTTGCACAACAGGGGGTGTAGACCTTTTCTGGTGGGTCTGCCTACCATTGCAGTGACGTCTCTGGTCACCAACAGTTTATTTACTTCAGCTTGTAAACGCACATCCACTCAAGGAGCGAGTTTTGATTGAGCTGGAAAAGCTTTTTACTAGAAGTGCAGCTCATGAATACTCTAAAAGCGCATGTAAACAAACAAACACAGTGGTCTGTTTTGTTTTTCTCTACACGTCCTGCTATTCAAAATCACCAAAAGACCATATTAGATAAACTTGCCTTGCAATATAAAGGATCTAGGCAAGACAAGGCAAGGCAATTTTATTTGTATAGCACACTTTCAACAACAAGGGGATTCATGGTGCTTTCCATGATTAGGGGTAAAATAAAAACAGCACTAAAACACAAAGCATATAAAGTAAAAACAGCAATAAAGGAAGAAACACACAGATACTTCAAGGCATTAAACACCAAGAAACATAAACAAAACATGATATATAAAAACATTACTCAAATGCAGCTCTAAACAGATACGTTTTTAGTTGTGATTTAACAGAACTCAGTGTTTCAGCAGCTTTGCAGTTTTCTGGAAGTTTGTTCCAGATTAGAGGAGCATAGAAACTGAAAGCTGCTTCTCCGTGTTTGGTTCTAATTCTAGGGATGTTGAGTAGACTGGAATTAGAGGACCCATCTAGTGTCCAGAAGCTGCATCGACTACTAATTATGTTGACTATAGAGCACTGCTCGATTTAAATGATCTTTGGCTAATGTTTGGCTGACCAATCACAAATGTGCTGTTGCAATCGACCGATAATAAAAAAAAAATTGGCTCTACTCTGTCTGTCCTTGCATGCCTGTCAAAGAAGCCTTGCGTCAAAGGATAATGTTGCACCGTCACTGACAGAGAAGTATAAACTAGGCTTTACACCTGTAAAAAGCACAGCATAAAAAACAGCCTATGTGAAAGGAACATACAGAACCTAAGAAAACTGGTCCCATTTCATCCATATTAGCCATATTTTCTACTGTATTAATACAGAAACTAACCTTGTTTAACAATAACACTATATTATTGTAATAATTCAGGGTGTGTATTCGCAAGAATCTGGTGATACGATATGTATCACAATACAGGGGGACGATACAATATATTGCGATACTATGACAAAGACCATATATTGTGATTTTTTAAAACTATATTTATCCGTAGAAAAACTGTCACAGCATTCTAAACATAATACCCTGTTTCCTACTTTGACACATCCAGTTTTATGACCAGATCTAGTTGGAACGAAGAAGATAAAAACTGCCACCAACTTCCAGTCATATTTTTAATTTTGCTACCAAAAATTACTGTCATCATTAATGGTTCCATTCAAAATTTTAAAACTAAAATAAAAATCGATACAATGATTCTGAATATCAATACAATATTGTGACACAAAATATCTCAATATATTGGCGTGTCAATGTTTTCTTACGTCGCTCAAAATAATTTACCATCAATAAATGTCCTTTCTATAAATACTGTGCAATTTACCTTGATAGGTGTCTAAGTGGCACGATCTGTGGATTTGAAAAGCATTTTGTGAGGTTCTTATCTTTTTCAAGTCTTGGAGACATTTTATTTCCATATTTTTGTCCACAAAATGTCATACTTGTTATAGTTGTGTCAGACGGTGGTCATGTGATCTGGAGGATTTCCCATTTAAGGAGGAGCTACTCACCCGCTCGCCGCTCTGACATCACTTTTTCCATGTCCCGAGCTCCGTAGCTGTGCTTCCAAGCATCGCTAGTTTCCGGGTGTAGCGGATTTCCCAATCCTCACAATCACCCGATCCTACTGTCTCGTTAGATCTTGTAATCCCAGCCTTCTCGGAAGATCAATACTCACATTCAGGGATTACTATACCAAACCGTGTGCTACTGTCCTTCCCTCGCTCGTCCATCACCGCGCTTGGGTCTCAGCCGCACGCAACACTCCTATTGGTCTATCAGGCCGTGATCCTGACAGGATGTCAGAGCCTGCAAAAATAGACCCAGCGGAATTCGAGCGGCTTAGGTCCAAGGTATTATACATCCACGGCGTTGTCGATCGCCAAAGCTCCAAGCTAGAAGCCCTGACCGAGACGCTTCTCCAGTTTTCCGCCTCCGACACCACGCTGCAGCGTCAGTGCGCGCCGGGCAGCGAGGAACCCCGGATTGGATTACCGGAAAAGTGGAATGGAGTCGACGGCCAGCCCGACGGGTTGCTCGCCACGTTAGATATGATTTTTGAATGCCAGCCGTCTAAGTATTCAACAGAGTGCTCTAAAGTGGCCCTATTGACTTCCCTTCTGTCTGGCCGAGCCCAGGAATGGGCTGCTGCCCTTTATTACTCCAAGTTCACAGCCTGTAATCGACATACAGTGTTTGTTGAGGACCTGAAAAAGGCCTTTGTTCCACCTAGTAGTGAGGTGGATTTGGAGTCCCAGCTCCTCCACCTACCTCAGGGAGATCAGTCCGTCTGCCATTTCGTTTCGGAATTCCGTACCCTGGCCGCCAAGCTGAATTGGGGGGACGCTGCCCTCCGATCTGTCTTTATGGAGGGATTAGCAGACCATATTAGAGATGAGATGATCGGCCATGCAGCTCCAAAGACCTTAGATGCTACTGTCGATCTAGCTCTCAAAATCGATCAGCGTGTCCTGCTTCGTCCCCGACCGGAGTTGCGTCGGTTCAGGTCTTTTAGATCTCGCTGATCCTCTGCCCCTCCTACTCCCCTCGCTTCGGGAGGTTTTCCTGCTGATTTGGCCGGTTCCTCTACTGAGGAGCCAATGCAGATTGGAAGACTCTCTAAGGAACAGCGCGATCGGCGTTGGCGTGAGGGGCGTTGCGCCTATTGCGGCTCACCTAAACATTGCCTCTCTAAATGCTCACTACGCCGGGGAAACGAAGAGGCCAGGTAGACCTTGGGGGAGTTCTACCTGGTCCTAATCCTTCTGCCGCCCCTAACCGCTTCCAACTCCAAGTCACTTTCCACCTCAAACATCAGCAATTTCCATTATTAGCTCTTCTCGACACCGGAGCAGCTGAAAACTTCATTGATCAGGACCTGGCCCATCGGCTTGGAGTCCCTCTCTCTCCTATTAACCACTTCATCCCTGTCACCTCAGTGGATTGTCGTCCCTTACAACCCTATCCAGTCTAACACCAGACCCAATCTGTAGACATGTCCATAGGCAACCATCACAAGAAGATTCGTTTCCCGGTAGTTTCTGCTGGCTCCACCCCACTCATACTGGGGCACCCTTGGTTTTCCCGTCATGACCCCCATATTTCTTGATCATCTTGCCGCATTTAAACTGGGGTACCAACTGCTGCCAGCACCGGTCCTTCCCTGAGACCATTGCAGCCTCGAAGGGCTCACAGGAGTCAGTGGGTCTGGAGGAGATTCCTCCAGCCTATGATATGGCAATTTACCTCTTCCCTGGCGCTGTCCCTCCCCGTGGCCGCCTTTTTTCAGTCTGCCCAAGAGACGAGAGCCATGGAGGAGTATGTGGCTGAGGCCCTTCAGAATGGTTCTATCAGGCCGTCTACTTCGCCGGCGGCTGCAGGATTCTTTTTTGTTAAAAAGAAAGATGGAGGGCTTCGCCCCTGCATAGATTACCGGGCCCTAAATAGGATGACGGTAAAAAAACGCTACCCTCTTCCGCTCATCTCTACAGCCCTGGACTCTCTCTCACGCGCCATCGTTTTCTCTAAGCTGGATCTCCGTAGCGCCCACAACTTGGTGCGTATTAGGGAGGGGGACGAGTGGAAGACGGCATTTGTCACCCGCACCGGACTCTACGAGTATTTGGTGATGCTGTTTGGCCTTTGCAACAGTCCTGCCGTCTTTCAGCACTTTGTCAACGATGTCCTCCGGGATATGTTGGGGTGCTGGGTGTTCGTTTACTTAGACGACATCTTGATATACTCCCGCTCCATGGAAGAGTTTACCCACCATGTTAGATCAGTGCTGAGCAGACTCCTGGAGAAATGTACCTTTCACCAGCGTTCTGTTTCCTTCCTCAGGTACACCATATCCTCCGACGGGTTGGCCATGGACCCCCAGAAAGTCCGGGCAGTCGCTGAGTGGCCTCTGCCATCAAGCCTGTGACAGTTACAGAGCTTCCTGGGGTTTGCTAATTTTTACCGGCGGTTTATTCGGGGTTTCAGCTCTGTCGCAGCACCCCTTACCTCCCTCATCAAACCGTCTAACCAGCCTCGGCCCTTTAGCCTGCCTCCCGAGGCTGTCCGATCCTTTCGACACCTTCTCCGCCTGTTCACCTCGGCTCCCATACTGTTGCACCCCGACCCTGAGAGGCCCTTCGTGGTAGAGGTAGACGCCTCTGATGTGGGTGCAGGGGCCGTTCTTTCCCAACAAGGTCCTGATGACAAATTACACCCCTGCTGTTATTTCTCGCGGAAGTTTTCCGAGACCCAACAGAAGAATGGCGTTGGCGACCGAGAGCTGCTAGCCATTAAGTGGGCCCTAGAGGAGTGGCGTCATTGGCTCTTGGGGGCCCGTGAACCGTTTCTTATATGGACTGATCACCAGAACTTGATTCACCTTCGTTCAGCCAAGCAGGTTAACCCCAGACAGGCCCGCTGGGCCTTGTTTTTCGAGCCTCACAAAATCCACCTTGCCTACCGCCCTGGCTCGAAGAACATTAAATCAGATTCTCTTTCCAGACAGTTCTCCCACTCTTCTCCCCAGGCTGATCCCGATCCCATTTTGCCCGCCTAACGCTACCTGGCTCCCCTCCGTGGCCTTTGGAGGACTCTATCCAGGTAGCCCTGCGCGACGAACCCGCCCCTCTTGAGACACCTCCAGGCCGTCGCCTCTATGTCCCCTCGGGATGCCGTCAGGAGGCTTTAATCTGGGGTCACTCCTCCCTCTTTTCAGGACACCCTGGTCCTATAAGGACGTTGCAGTTCCTTAAACGCGCACTCTGGTGGCCCTCCATGAACCGCGACGTCCACGAATTCGTCTCCGCCTGTGATGTCTGTGCCCGTGCTAAACCCTCTCCCTCCTCCCTTGCAGGGGAACTTCAACCCCTTCCCGTTCCGAGACGCCCGTGGTCTCACATCGGGTTGGACTTTGTCACCGGTCTCCCCCCAGTTGACGGTCTGAATACCATCCTCATCATTGTGGATCGGTTTTCTAAAACTGTCCACTTGGTGGCCCTGCCCGGTCTACCCTCTGCCAAACGCACAGCCGAGCTCTTGCTGGAACATGTTGTCCGCCTGCACGGCTTCCCCAAGAATGTTGTCTCTGACAGGGGTCCCCAGTTTTCTGCTAGGTTTTGGAGAGCCTTTTGTCTCCCCGTCGGGGCCTCGGTCAGTCTCTCCTCTGGCTACCACCCCCAGATCAATGGCCAGACCGAACGGTTTAACCAACAACTAGGTCGATTCCTGCGATGCTTTGTGGCTTCCCAACCTTCGCGCTGGCCCAGGTATCTACTGTGGGCAGAGCTTTCCCACAACCTCCATGTCTCTTCCTCCACTGGGTTTTGTCCCTTTGAACTCTGCCAGGGGTTCTGCCCCCCCCCCCTCTTTGAGCATCAGGAGACTGATGTTGAAGTCCCCGCAGCCCAGCTGTTTGTCCACCGCTGCCGTCTGGCTTGGGTAAAAGCTAGGGCTGCTATTTCCCGAGCCAACTCTCAGTCCGCCAGGCACCACCGCCGCAGACACCACCCAGGCCTCTCCTTCCAGCCTGGCAATGAAGTTTGGCTCTCCACCAGACACCTTAAGCTCCACACTGAATCCAGTAAGCTCCCTCCCAAGTTTGTAGGGCCCTTCAAGGTGCAGACAAAGATCAACCCAGTCACTTATCACTTGCGCCTCCCCTCTGCGCTGAGAGTTCATACCGTTTTTCATGTGTACCAGCTTAAGCAACACGTCACCTCTCCACTGACCCCCGCCCCCACTCCCCCCCCAGCTCCAAGAGTCATAGACGGAGGTCCTGCCTTTACAGTCAGGCAGATTTTGGACTCTCGCCGTCGGGGCCGAGGAATCCAATACCTGGTTGATTGGGCTGGCTATGGTCCTGATGAACGCTCCTGGGTTCCATCCAGACACATTTTGGACCCATCTCTGATTGCAGACTTCAACCGCCATCATTCTGGACTGTCAGGCGCCAGTCATTAAGGTGGGGGTCCTGTCAGACGGCGGTCATGTGATCTGGATGATTTCCCATTTAAGGAGGAGCTACTCACCCGCTCGCCGCTCTGACATCACTTTTCCCATGTCCCGAGCTCCGCAGCTGTGCTTCCAAGCATCGCTAGTTTCCGGGTGTAGCGGATTTCCCAATCACCCGATCCTACTGTCTCGTTAGATCTTGTAATCCCAGTATATCAGGCCGTGATCCTGACAAGTTGAGGCTTAGGCTTGCAGCTGCTTGTTTTTAAAATGGTTATAAACAGTTATATCAGTTAGTTGATCCTGGAGTCTGAGGTTAACGACTAGTCCTAGAGACCAAGACCAAAGCAGAGATCTACCATCTCAAACAACTGTCATCTCAGGAACCTCATAAAAGTTCATCCAGAGCTGCAAAAAGCATCCATCCAACCATCCATCCATCCATGATAATTCAACATCCCATCTCAGTGCAACACAGAGGCAAACGGGAAAAACAACAATTTGTACACTCTTTGTGGGAGGATGTTGGAGTAGCTGGATGAGAACCCACACGTGCATAGGGAGAACATCCTAACTTTATGCAGAATGACCCCAAGTCAGGATTTGCACCCAGAACCATCCAATCAGGATTATTTGTATATCTGCTCTGTGTTCTTTTTAGTCTGTTTAAGATGTTATTTACTTCAACCATTGGTCATTAAGGAATTTTCCAAATACATTTTTACAGAAGCAAAGATGCATGCATTGTTAAAGACCACGCAGAACAGGTTTTGTGTTTTTAAAATTGCTCTGAAAGAATAGGTCAGAATGAAATCACTAATGAAAGCTACTAAATCAGGATTCTGTAACCTTTCAGTATGATTTTATTACTTGCTACACTACGCTAGGAAAATATACATTCTCATCAAAGGATAAACTGAATGTTTTCCCCTTTATTGGTTCAGACCTGATGAACGGTTTTAGATATTTTCTGGTTTGGTGAACACTTTAATGTATCCCATGGTAAGTTATTGGATTTGATATGTTTCTAGGATTATGGATATTTGCTATTTAAAAAAAATCTTAGGTTTAACTTTTGGTTCATTAAGATTGACCTGGTAGGATCTGTGATGTGTCATTTTGTGCACTTAAAGTTAGACTCCCCTGGAAAAGGCCAGGTCAGTTATAAATTCAATACCCTGAAAAGAAAGAGGGTGTATTGCATTTTTACCATCACCATAGAGTACTGTAAAAGAAATAACTCAATATAAATAATAACATAATAATCAATATAAATAATAATATTGTGAATATACTATGACTCTGGAAATTAACTTGGAAACATCTTAGAACTGATGCATTATGCCCCTTTTCAACTAGGGTCTAGGACAGACTCCAAGCACTGGAAGTGCTTTGCAGACATAGACAGCATTTATGGTGAAAGGCTAGCGAGCAACGGGAGAGAGAGTGGGCTAGATACCCGCTCTAGCATCGGCATCTGTAATGTCAAGAAATGGTGAGTGATTAATAATTTTTACTGGAACTTTTGCTACACTAAGCCCGCCATGTCCTCACCCGCCACCGGGTTCCTGAGATGGCAAACACAACCAGGCCGTTCTGGGCCAGGCTGATCAGACCCAGCTGAGGCTACCCTAGTGGAAATTGGGCATTAAAAGCCTTTTGTGGCTTCTGTGCATTCAGCACAAGAGCAAATCAGAATTTCCTTTGCCATTTAATCACAGGAAGAGATTTGCAATTTAAACTGGTATTGAGTAAATAGTGTCTTATGGGGTTGCTGCAGCTTGAGGCATTAGGTATTTATTTAGAGCAAAGATATTCTATAACTACAACCATTTTTCTAGAAACCTTCAGCAGAAGAAGTTGATCCAGTCTATCCTGGTCCAACCAGTCAGCACTGAGGGTGATGCCCATCCATTTCATTTTCATTTAGAAATGCCATCTTGAAATTGACAAAAGTCCTTCAAAAAATTACTCCTTACCACACCATCATGCATTCTTGAAATTCATTGCATTTCTTTATGATAATACATTCATTTTAGTTGTTGTCATTACATTGCCAGATTCCTTTAAAACACTACATCAGTTGTGAAGAATTTCTTCTAGCAAACAACAAAACATCCCACTCTTCTGAACATTTGTCAGGAATGCCTCTAATTTGGCATGCTCAAGTCTTGCTCAGTTGCAATTAAACCTCACAAGGATTGTGTCATATTCCAGTGGTCTGATCATGGCCTGTCTTACAATGAAAAACACATGAGGTGTTGGTAAGGAGTACTTTGTAAATAATAATTAAAAAAGAAAAAAAAACTGAAGTCTGTGGTGTCCAAAGGTTTTGCGTCATGGGCCAAAATTCTCAAGTCAAAAGTGATCAAGGTCCAAAAAATAAGAAATTATTTTTATTAAACTCCCCAACATTTTGTGTTTTTTTGTTTACCTGCTCCACCTTTAACTACAAATGCAAAATGTTATTGAATCAAATTGTTGTTTTTGAAAACAAAGGCATATGCAAATCAGTGTGGATCCAAAACTTTAACAGGGTTTTGAAGCTTGCTTAACAAATGTATACAGTTTACTTGTTTTTCAGGGGACTTGGCTGATTTTTGTTTCCTTGCCTATTACAGAGACAGTAATATTTGCCTTATCTGTTGCTCCTAACATTTTTTGTTTTAAGATTTGGATATGTCAGTACAAATTCAGGTCTAATAAAATAAATTTAAAAAGTTTGTTTTGTTGGGCCAAATATGTACCAGGACATACTGGAGGGACTCTCGGCTGGCCTGGGAATGCCTTGGGGTTCCATCGGTGGAGGTGGCCCAAGTGGCTGGGGAAAGGGAAGTTTGGGTCTCTCTTGGTAGGCTGCATCCTCAATGATCCGACCCCGGATTAAGTGGAAGATAATGGATGAATGGACACTCTCCTACCCTTTTTAGGTACACCTTGCTGATAGTGGATTTGGCATTCAGAAAAGGGATTCTACACATTTTGGTTGTACCAAAGGTGGTCAGAGGGCGCCAGTGTGCCCCAGGGCAGCTATGCCTATAATGTAGCATACCATCACCAGTGTGTAAATGTGTGCATGAATGGGTGAATGATTGAATGTAGCGTAAAGCATTTGGGGTCCTCAGGACTAAATAAAGCTCTATACAAATACAGGCCATTTACCAAGAGGTTTTGTCTTTGTCCAGTGTAGGGCAATAAAGGAAGTTTCAATTCTATTCTATTCTAATTTGAGCTACTGTTGGCTTTCTGTTATTTTGAACCATTCTCCTTTGACCTCTGACAACAACAAGGCAATGCCATCCACACAACTGCGGCCGCTGGGTGATTTGCTATCTTTTTAACTGAAGAATTGAACAGGTGTACCAGTGGCTGCTGAGTGTAATACATTAGAGAGAACATAATACAAAAAACAGAAAGCTCCTTAAGTCAAGCAGATCAGTCTAAGCCTAAATGTTGACAGTAACTTAAAATTTTATTTCAGTTTAAAATGATCACACCTGGTAAGCAAAAGCTTCAAATTAATCACAAACCATTTTTTATTACTATTGTCATTTTTGACAAGTTTTTCCCGAAAGGGTCTGGTTTGTTGGGAACAAACATAAAGTGAAGGAGTTTGTTAACTGTGACAGAAATATGGGGCCTGCTACTTTCTTCACAGGCCACCCTGCAACATTCACATTCAGGAATGCCTAGAACTCAGACACGTCATACTTTTACTGGAACCAATCTTCTAGACTGCACCTGATTCATCCATCTAAAAAGGAAGCTGTTGTCATGAGTAAAAGATCCTAAGTGCATATTTGATCTATGAATTAACCTTAGATAACACAGAAAAAGGAAAGAGAGGAAGGGCTCTTGGACTGATCAGATCACTTGAATATCCTTCTCTTAAGTTGAAAGTCCTTTGAGTTTGCTGTTGACAGTTATTTGTATTTAAAAGCAAACCTTCACCAAGCCTGTCAGATCAGCAAAACGGCAAGTGTTGAACCTATATTTTCTATAGTAGCCTACCTCCATTTTTCCTCCTATCTACTCTGACTTACTCTATGGAAGTGACATAGAAAGGATGAAGGGGAGGAATGTACGTAGCTGAAGCATCACAGGGAAAGTCCAGAGTCCTCCCTCTTGTCTGAAGCATATGGAGGGCACATGGTATCCTACTCTCATCTTCTCTATAAATCCCTCTCTCTGTCTTCTACTTGTTTGGGTTGGAGGGATCTTCTCTGATGACGGTCCAAAGCAATCTTTCTCTTCCCTCAGGACATTCATTAGTTATGAGGATTAGTTGTTTCCTTTTGCTGTGTTGGCCCTTCACAAGCCTTTCGAAAAGGTCTGGTCCAATATTAGACAAGAATTTTTCTTCTGTTGTTTTTATCTACAGACAAAGAGGATGTACTGTAGCCATTAAGTTTCCCTAAACGCACACTGGTGGTTTTGATGCAACTGGATTGATGGTAAAGCTGCAGGACGAAGGGGAAGATGAAAGAGTTGGCACAAGGAACATGAAAATACAGTTCAGTAACTAAATCGTTTTTGAAACACTATGTCAAAAATAGATAGAGTATGTGTCGGGCTGCAGTTTAGATTTCCATACAACTCACTGGATGAGTTTTTCACAAAAAGTGCAACCTAACCACATTGAGACCCTTTTGCCATTACAGTTTGTTTCTCCCAACCATGACTGTTGGGAGAAAGCAATTGAGATTTATCAGTCTGGAAAAGGTTGTAAAGCAAATTCTAAAGTTTTGAGACTCCAGCGAACCACAGTGAGAGCCATTATCCATATTATCCGGGCAACCAAAATGACCCAAAGAGCGCAGCTACGACTCATCCAAGAAGGTCAGAGTTCATGACGCCACCATAAGAAAGAGACTGGGGAAAAATAGCCTGCATGGCACAGTTCCAAGATGAAAATATTTGCCAGAAAACTTTTTGATGACCCCCAAGACTTTTGGGAAAATACTCTGTGGACTGACAGGACAATAGTTGAACTTTTTGGAAGGTGTGCCCCATTACATCTGGTGTAAAAGTAACATCACATTTAGAACAAAGAACGACATTAGTGGTAGTGTGATGGTCTGGGGCTGTTTTGCTGCTTCAGGACCTGGAAGACTTGCTGTGATAAATTGAACCATAAATTCTACTGTCTATCAAAAGGTCCTGAGAATCTGGAGAATGTCAAGCCATCTGTTGGGGACCACAAGCTGAAACCAACTTGGGTTCTGCAGCAGGACAATTGTCCAAAACACAACAGCAAGTCCACCTCTGATTGCCTGAAGAAAAACAAAATGAAGACTTTGGAGTAGCCTAGTCAAAGTCCTGACCTGAATCCTATTGAGATGCTGTGGCATGACAAAATCTGTCAAGCTATCTATATGCATTTCTCCTGAAAATGTCTCCCAAATTAAACAATTTATCTCTTTATTGGATTAATAAATCTTCATCAGTGAATAAACTTTATTCACTGATGAAGAGTGTGTAAAGCATTAGTTGTAAGTAATGATTACCACTTAGAGGAGCTGAATCCCATGATTCAGAGAATGACTTGCAGTACTGCGTATGCTGTTTGTTTCAACTCAGTTCTAATATGTACTGCAATGTTGTTTACAGCTGTGCATAGTTTTACCCAAACAGAGTTTCTTCCGTATTAGTTGTACTTTACTTTTGTCAATGCTGTGAAAAAATTACAGTTGCAAAGAGCATCCATCCATCCATCCATCCATCCATCCATCCATCCATCCATCCATCCATCCATCCATCCATCCATCCAGTGGAATCCCAAGGCGCTCCCAAAAGACAGCTGAAAAACATAGTCCTCAGAGTATTCTGGTCTTCCTATGTTTATAGCAAAGGAAAACAGAAAGTTCTGGCCTGAAAATTAGATCAACTTAATAAAACATAAATCTTAAAAACGCTTCCGTTACTTTATTTTGTCTATTTATTTTTAAAAAGATTGTTAACTGCACCAATACTTAAGCCACTGAGGACTTTGTTAAAAACAATTATTTCTCAACATGGGACTTTTCGCAGTTGTTTAAATATACACAAACTATTTTTACAATTTATTTAATTATTTGACATCTCAGGCATACTATGTAAATGTCTTCAAATTAAAAATTGAATTGTTAAAATTTTTCCTGTGTTTTTATATATTTTAAGGCTTGCACGTTATAAAGAGGGGCATTAATAAATGTGGCTGCGTCTGTACAGTATGTATGACTCAATTAAATTCTATTCAATTTATTGTAATCTCAAGACCAAAGACCAAGGCACCTTTATGAGAAAAGTCATTTTATCATGCATACATTTCAATCAGTTTAAAAGTTTTCCATCTAAAGAAACCCAGAATATTGCAATGAGTCATTGCACCATTTACTCCTCCTGGACTAATGTGTATCTGCAGTAGACAGTCGGCTGCTTTGTGTCATCGACTTCATAGGAATCCCTCATACTGAGCATGCAACTAACGACAGTGGAGAGGAAAAACTCCCCTTTAAGAGGAAGAAACCTCCAGAACAAGAACCTGGCTCAGTATGAGCGGCCATCTGCCACGACCGACTAGGGGTTTGAGAAGACAGAGCAGGAGTGCTTGCAAATTTGTTGTGTTGTTATTTTTAAACTATACTTCTATACATTCAATAGCAATTATTCAGTTGAAATCATATTTTTAATAAGAAAGTAATAATTAAATGAGAGGGGATCATTTTAAATTGGAACACAGGAAATTAGGGTTCAACATATGCCTGACTTATCTGTACGATCCTTGTCTTAATCGATGTAATTTTACACATAATGCCTAATATTTTTGCCATTTAGAATAAAAAAGAAACATCTCTTTTTTTTTGCAACTGAAATCAGCTACACAGCTACATAAAGTCCCATCTGTAAACTGTAATTACAGCGTATTCTAGGTCAGGTTGTTGTTGTCCAGCACATTTATATTGCTTCAATTAAGTTCCTCAGGCTTTAAAAAGCAGAGATAAATTCACCAAATTGGACCCTATGAATTGTTGGTGGTTTTAAAGCTATTTCATTTATTTATCATCTCAGCATTCCTTGTTGGTCTGTGGCTTGTGAATTCCTGGACTTGTCACTTCTGCGGCCAATAGAATATTCTGATTGAAAATATGGCTATATCATCAGGGGAAGTTGACTTGTTTTTGCCAAATGACAAGAATGTTTTACTGACTGTAATTACAGAGTGTTTACTCTTATTTTTGCAATTCCACAATAGGATTGGAAAAGGCCCACAGGTCCTCTTGAGGAAAATGCTATTGTTGCTTCATGTCTGCGTGACTAAAAACACTGCTCTTAGTAAAATACCTTTTTAGTTTTTCATGGAAGTTTAATTTAGAAAGATGTGGTTGACTCTTCAGGATCAGATTCAGAGCATTTTTCTTGCAGTATTGTTTGTGTGGCTCTCCAAAGCCCCAGAGTACCACCTAACAGAGGACGTGACGGTATCTATCTTTACCTGATGGCTGAGCTTCTAAATTCAAACCAGGCCTAACTACAATATACAGTTAAGTAACAAATTAGGAGACCCCATCACATAGCCAGTTCTTTTAAAAGTTACATATTTATTTCTAATCTCACTTTTTTATCTCAGTAAAAAAGTGGTATAATATAAACAATAAAAACAGTTTTTTACTCAAAACAAAGACAAAATACAGACCCTTTCCAAAAAATGTAAAAATCATGGAAAGGTTTATGTATTTCCATAATTCCATTCAAAACGTTTAAATTCCATAGATTATAGATTCAGGGCCCACACCTTAAAATGATTTCAAGCATCTAGTTGTTTATTTGTACATAATCTTGGCTTCCAGTTCGTAAAACCCACGAAAACAGGATTTCAAAAAATTAGAATACTGTGAAGAAATCAGCCCAAATTCTACAGGACATGAATGATTTAAACTGAGTGTCGCACTCTACTCATCTACTAAACTCAAAGCACCTGCACAGGTTTTCCCAGGTGTCATTAAATTGCTTCATTTTGGTTCAATTGTCTCAGTTAGGTTCAATATGGGGAAGACTGCAGACTTGACAACTGACCAGAAGACAATCATTGATACCCTCCATAGGATGGGTAAGCCACAAAGGTTCACAGCTAAGGAGGCTGGCTGTTTACAGAGTGCTCTCAGACATCAATTCTGAGTGCCACTGTGTCAAACAGATACTGAGGCACCCACTGAAGATACTTGGGATGTCTTAGTGGTTTATTAATCAACATGCACATTGACCAGACTACTAATAGTAATGCACGCTAGTGCATTTCTCTGCTTTTTGTACTTT
This sequence comes from Valencia hispanica, assembly GCA_963556495.2. NCBI lineage: Eukaryota > Metazoa > Chordata > Actinopteri > Cyprinodontiformes > Valenciidae > Valencia > Valencia hispanica. The sequence goes on along the minus strand of OY747720.1, from coordinate 37,094,493 downwards.
CTGACAGAGTAGTAAGAGTCACAAAATGAGTGTAAGACTATATTTTTTTGACCAACCAATCATGTTTCTTGAATGTCTATCCAATCATGGCGAGGGGAGGGCAGGGGTCTGTGCACTGCTCTCAACTGAACTTGCTCAACTGTCCTCCTGCAGTTTCACTGTTAAGTAAATGTAAAAGTATTTTTCGTTTTTAGAAAAATAGTGGACTTATAAAGAGTATAGAGAAAGAATGAAATAGGAATGCAATACACAAGATGGCATTAAAGCAATGCTTTGGATGCAAGCTCCAGTTAAAAACTAAAGAACCGTTACTCATGTGGAAATGTACACTACAGAGTACCATAACTTTTCTAAAGTCCGTTTTATAGATACTAACATTTATTTTTGGACAATAAAGATCATGTCTCAAATATTAACCATGGTAAGTGTTCTTCAACGAGCTGTAAATCTGTTGCCTTCAGCTCACCTATTAAAATGGTAATTTTGTTGAGTGTTACTTTTCTTCTATTTTTTGACGTTTCCCTGCTCCAAAGACACCCAATTCAAAATACTTACTTCTCCCAAACAGCGTGTAGATGGCTGTTAATTACTCATTTGAGCCAGCTGTGTTAGAGCAGGTAAACATTTAAAACAGACTAATGGCACTTTAGGGTTGAGTTGATGATTTCTGGGTTCAGGGAACAATAGCTTCGTGGATTTAGCTCACACACCTGTAACACCAAATCTCTTTTCAGCTGCTTTTATTAAGACTGACGTCATACAGAAGAGTTAGATTTTATTTACCCTTTTCGAGCAACTGGTGTAGCAGATATTATTCTTTATGTCTTACTGTGTGCATGATATAAATAAATATCAGAAGTTTTTGGTTTAACCACTGTATGTCCATTCAACAGCTGTCTCTCTGTGCCATGTCTTCCACGGTGAGCTTATGGACCAACATCCTCATGAAATGCCATCCACAAAGGCATGAGTGAGTTGTTTAGTCTCATTAAACAAGACTGCAAACTGCCTCTGTTTTTTTTAAATTATGTCTTAATGAATTTTGCAAAGCATATATTTGGGAATTAGTTGTTTAGCTTTGCAGTTCCACATTATTATAAAGTCCACCATAAATTTGTCAATTACATTCAGATTAATTTCAGATTAATTTGACATACTGTTCTGAGTTAAAGGGAGCTACTTCATAAAGAGTAAAGTTGGGTCATCACTGAGGGCTACTTTTGGACCCATCTTGGTTGGTGTTGGTTAATGAATATTAAAATCCTCTACTATAATGCCCTTATCAGTATTTAACACTAAATGAGATCAAAAGTCTAGGATCTGATTTAAAAATTGAGAGTAAGGGCCTGGTGGACGATACAAAACCACAAACAAAAGGGCTTTGCAACTTGGTTGAGGAAAACTAAGAGTTAGATGTTCAAAATAACTGTAGCTATTATTTTGTTTGGGATAAAATAAAGCTGAATGAAAAATGGTTGCAACTCCTCATGCCCAGTACTTCGAGCAATGTGAAAATTTAAATAACTGGAAGGAGTTGACTTATGTATACTGACATAATCCTCCTGCTGCAGCCAGGTTTCCATGATACAAAACAAATACATTTGATTATCACAAACCAAGAAATTAATGAACAAAGTCTTTGGTTCTGTTGGAGGAACTCTTGGTGGTTTTCTTCTTGTTGGCTCCCCATTGGCTAATGGGCCTTGGCTATCTGCCGATATTTCAACAGTGAGGAGCGGGCTTCCAATTCCGACACCCTTGCCTCCAAAGCTACAAAAATGCTACATTTCTTACACGTACCATTATCGGTGAAGGAGGCAGGGTGGTAACTAAACATTTGACACAGAGAGGAAGAGAGAGAAGAAGATTTAGGTAGAGAGGGAGACACAGAGAGAGAAACAGGAGGAGTAGCCAAAGCCGCAATGAAGCTAAAGTAAAAAAAACTAGCAAGACCTTGCCATGCCAAGAAAAAACGTGTGTAACTCAAAGACTTCCCAAAACGTTAACTACACCAACAGAAATTTTTTAACGAGCTTGTGTATTAGAATTTCTCAGAAAGGACTCAGTAAAGAAAAGTTAAATCAATTCAAGAGTGAAAACAGTTTCACGAAGTGCAACAGAGACAACAGGAAATGATGCAGAACGTCTTGCCCAATCACAGCAGCCAGTTGACTGCAGACATTCTATCAGTAAGGTATAAAAAATAATTTTTTGATTTTTCAAAATGAGAGTTAGTTTCAATGTACATAGTAATAACAAAGGAAAAATAGATTTAACAACAAAACATTTTCTCCTACACTAAATTTTAGTGTTTTAGTCGTTGGGATTCATTTTTCACAAACGAACTGAACAGACCGCATTTTTCAGTATTCCTAGTGCTGCCCTCAATGCACTTCCATTGGTCTGTGGCCAATGATGACTCCACGGAGTTTATTTAGCCAGCGCACCCACGTTGAACTCCGCTTTCCCTCTCTTGTCTCGGACGTGAAAGAAGGTTCCAATCGCTAGTGAAAATTCCCCTTTGTTGTTCTAAACCTGTGGGACCAGGGAAGAACTCTCCTCAAATCTTTGAAGTGCTTTCTGTCCAGCGATCCGGCGGCCTTTAAGTGAAACCAAGAAAGTTTGCTGGTGGCAAGAACTGTTCCAAGGCAGTTCCTGAAGATGATGGGCCCCGGCTGAGTCGCAGCCTTGGAGGCCTGAAACGGAATTGCGTTTCCAAAAAGACCTTGGTGTGCGCACAGTTTGCCCAGTTTGTCTGGCGTGTTTGCCTCGGACTGGCAAGCCATCGTCAAAGTAGGGTCAATCCTGTTTCATTTATTTCTACTCTTAGGTGTATGGGCAGATAAATAGGTCAGAACGAATTCAAGATCGTTCATTGTTGGTGTAATGTGTTGTAAACTCTGAAACCACTGTTTGCTCGTTTAGAGTCTCCGCACGCTGGTATTGAGCTTTTTACTTGCTGTGTGTTTGAAGCTGGTTGCATCCCAAAAGGGATCCACTGTTTATTTCTCTCTCTTTCTACCTCTCTATTCTCCCCACACTCTCCCATATTCGACTGTATATTTTGCGCAGCGTCGCGTTCGATCCGGCACTCCACACTCACAGCTGGACTGCATGGTTTCCATTGTTAGCCAAGGTTAATTTTATTGTTCTTTGTTCTCCACATCACTTCCATTGTCAGCTAAAGCTAATACCCTTGTTAGCATTAGCTGACCCCATTGGCCAAAGCTAATCCCATTGCCCTTTGCCCCACATGGTCCTTTGTTAGTGCCTTAGCTTTGCAGCGGGGAAAGCTAACGCGATTGCGCCAAGCTGATAAACACCCGAATACACACACACACACACCTACACACACACACCCCCACACACACACACGCACACACACACAGACACACACACACACACACACACCTTCTTTTATCATAAACGATGTTTGAATTATTCTGTGAAGCTTATTGTTTGTTCCATCCACATATTATCCATTTCCTAAGCTCAGTAGTCGTAGCTGCATGCAGTAGGATAAATGTGAATCATTGACAAAATGCATTGGCTGTAAAGTTGATCTATTTTCTTAATAAATTTTCTGGTTTTGATTTTAAAGAGAAGTTTACTGTATTTTGTCCGCTGTATGGGTGCAATTACTGTCCACAGCATGTGAGCTTATCCTTCTAGAAAAGACTGGTTGTCTGGTATAGTCCAAGTGTTCAAAGACCTGGTGCCCGATCTTTAGCTTGAATTTCATCAACATTTAATTCTTGATCATAATTATTGATGCTTATCTAAACCAGACATTTATCACACTCGGTGTGTCACAACATAGTCAAGACACTAAATTAATATAAGATGAGTCAACTGATTCATGGCAAATCCGAATTGCTTTTCTTATTATTTTATTTTTGGTTAAATGACCTACACTGCTGTCAATAGATTTCCTTGTTCTCTAGATTGTATCACCTGAATAATGTGTTTTATTGTATGCTTCACTAAACTACTGGTAATCAGACCAAAAACGATCGTTCCGAACCAAAAGACTGATTGTATCTGCCAGTATGGTTCACCCCCTTCATTAAGACCCTGTGATTCATTATAGTCAGTATGAATTCAGTGGGTTCTTCTGCATGGAAGCAAGCACCTGGATTGCTTAAGGGAACTGCAGTTTTTCTTGTACAATATAATTTCCTCCAAGAGTGCTCTCAGGTGAATTTGAGGCGAGGCAAGCAGCAACAGCCTAAGTGAGATGTCTCATTGCATGTTTTCAGCTGGAAGGAGGAGGCAGAGAGGGGCGAGAATGAGGAGGATGGATGAAAAGAGGGGACGGGATGAGAGATTGGATTGGAATTGGAGGTTTCCTTCTGCAGATTGCACAGCAGGGGAAGCGATGGAGCCTAAGAAGATATTTAATCCCTGCACAACATTAGATTTCTAAGTTATTCTGTTGTAAAACAAATGTCAGCTGGAATGCACTGTTTACCAGCTCTTTTGAAATCCATTCTCAAGTCATTTATGAAGCAAAGCAGTTTGTCAAGTTACAGCCAAATATTGTACATGCATTTTAAGGAGACACAGTAAGTATGCCATTTGCATGCATATATTTTGGATGAACCTATTCCTTCAGGGTGCACAACATTTTGTCAGGAGATATTTCATCATCCAATTTGTCATTCAGTGTGCAGAATACATTGAGCTGGGGGGGGAGGGGGTTGCTCCGATATTTTTTCCTCACTGGCATCTCCATATGAAACTAATTCCAAGAAGGATTGTCTTAGCACTTTTTTCTCGCCTTCGAGTCTGTCTCTCAACTTTTTTTTTTTTTTTGCTCTCTGCAGCTCACAGTCTCTTTCCTGAAGTGGAAAATCTGAAGTAATTGCTTTCTGAATTAAAGAAAGCAAGCGTGGATGAAAAAAGGCTCTAATTCATTTTACTCTCTCTGGGAAAACAGGGGGCGACTGGATACTAAGGGGAATTCTGGAAAATGAGCATTCTCCCTCAGTTTCCCAGCAAACAATCATCAGCATCACTTAGGCTCAAGGTGCTTCTATTAATAGAGCTCTGGGTCAGTGCCGGTTTGCAGAACCTTTTTTTAAATTAACCTCACACCTCTGCAGCAAATGGTGGCTTAATGCACTTCAGAAAGGGGTTTTTGGTAGAGACGATGGCTTTGCTGAAAGGTCTTTAAAAATACATAATTGGTTGTCTCTCAAGGGAACTAAAGAGCAGCAACAATAATTGGTATGGAGAGGTAGAACGGACTTTTACTCAAACAAGAATTAAAGAGATTTTCAACTTGGTGTCTAAATCCACCATAAAAGCACAAAGTGGTCTATTATCAAAAGAGGATCCATTACATTGGCTCTAACAAGCTATTACATCGTTTAAGCATGAGATGTCTGACCTCATGTAGCTGCTGTTAATTGTCAGTTTAAAGTCTTCTTTGCCTAAGAGTTATGATTCCCTGAGGAAACTGTTAAGTCATTAAGATTTATTGGAGAAAAGACCCAGAAAAGTCGAAGAACCATCAATAACTAGGTTAGTGAAGTAAACCTTTGGTGATGAAGCATTGATGGCATCAAATTAAAATGGGTTTTTTTCATGAAAAAGAATATGATTAACAGTTAAGCCCAACATTATTTATACCCATGATAGAATTAGATTTGAGGTGATCCTTTAACTTGACCAACATGTTATATCTAAGGGGCTGTTTACACAACAACGTTGCCGTTTTTGTTTGAATACACGGGTGAAAACGCACTGCGTTTACACGACAGGGCGCGCGATGGAAAACGCTGTAGAACACATGCACGGCCTTTAGATGGTAGTGTTCCGCGTGTATGCAGTGTTCCAAGGTTTCCCCCTCACAACCCGTAAAAGAAACATTTCATGTTAACTAACAATGGCGGTCTCTGTGCGTACAACTGTGGTGTGGACTGATGAAGAAGTGGAATTACTGCTTAATTCAACAAGTGACTATACAACAACCTGGATCCGCCATTGTTGTTGTTTTTTGTAGAAAAGTGGAGTGCGCATCTCCAACATGTCCGTAGGCGGCTGGCAGTGACGTCATCGTTTTCAAAAGTCTCCGGCTTTTGCTTACATGACAACGACTCACCCAGCGTTTTCAGATCTCTCCACTCTGGCAGCCATTTTTGAAAAGCTGCATTTTCGGCCCTCGTTTTCCAGTTATCGTGTAAAAGAATCGGAGAGAAAAACCTCAGTTTTGCTGAAAAACGTTGTCATGTAAACAGCCCCTAAAAAGCAGCAGTAGTTTTTGATATAGACTCCATGGCTAACCGTCCAGGGAAACCAAAAGAAAGTTGTCTCTCAGTTGGGCCCAATGGACTTTTCTATCATTTGGATGACTGTTTAGGACTAAATCCAAGGGCTATTTCACTAGAATTTCAAGGTCCTGCTGAAGCAGTCTGCGTCCAAGAGTCATCCATTCCAGCTGTTGAATGAGGTCAAGATTTTGGAGGTAGTCCTCCTTAGTCTTTCACCTACTTTTTGCAATTCACCAGTACCACAGCTATAGACCCTCAGCATGTTACTACCACCACCATATTTGACCGGTGCTACACTTGAGCTTGATTATTATGAGCAAAACAGCTCCTCTTTAAGCTCCTTCTTATTAGCCCTGATGAGCTCCAACTGTGATGCCTGCACCTTCCAGTCACACCCTGAAATAAGAGGAAGAAGAGAGACACACACTCTGACCTGCACACAGCTCTGTGGATATGAAAGAGGCTGTATCTTTAATTTTGCCCCTATGTAGATTAGAAAAAAAATCCACAATATTCTAAAAATTTGTATTTGAGAAAATCATTTAAGTCATTTGTTGTGTATGCATCCTGGAAAGAGAACAGTTCAAAAGCATAATTTAATGGCTAACATTAATATAATATTCATGCCAATATTAGATATCAGGAGAGAGTGAAGGTTTTGATGTATGTTTCTTTTGTATTTTAGCTTTAACATTTTTAGCATGATTTTAGTTGCATGGGCTTACTGTTCTATTGGTTGCTTCACCCTAGTTGTAAAAATGAACCAAACCTCTCTGGTCTGAACAACCAATCGAGATGCATTGTCATGTCTTGTAAAGTAAATGGTACATCGCAGAAAAGGAATAACCCTTCACTTCTAAAGGGAATGTGGCTACCAGGAAGGGAGCAACTACAGGTCATGCACAGGAAGTCGTGCCTGGTGCAGAGGAAATGACATTGTGAAAGAGAACCAACACCAGAAAAAAGATAACAGGCGCAGCAGCAGTCAAGCCAATCTTGGCAGGGTGAAGCAGAAGGCTCTCCACCATGCCCATGGGACCAAGGAGTGCTGGGCCTCTGGGTATTAAGGACTTTAAATGCATGTTTTAGTTGTTTTATTTTTTTAATGGGTTTTTAGTTTCAGTTTGAGCTTTTTTTTGACTTTCTTATCTTTTTATTGTTGTAAACTTTTTAACCACAATCTTCCTTGGTTGGCAGATTTGCCTGCTTCACCTGATTTTAAAACACCTTTGCACTTTGAAATTTTGACTTAGCACCATACACACAGATTGGTCTGATTTGGAATAGTTAACAAAAGACTGGACTCTTGTTATTACCATTTAAGTTTGAGTAAACAGTAAAACTAAAGTAATTTGATATTTTGTTGTTGTGGTTCTTTTGGAGTTTTGCAATTAGAAAATAGAAGGGACATTTTAAAATTAAGAATGTTTGGACTAAATAAAAAAATAAATACATACATACAGTCCCAATCTATTCCATTACATGTTTTACAATAATATTTTGATAATGCTCTACCTCGCCTTGAAGAGTTAAATTAAATAGCACAATTAATTTTACTATCTAATTTGAAGTGCTTTACATGAAAATGAAGGTAAAGAAATGATCTGATTCTGATCATGTTTAGAATGCCTTTTTTTGTTAGACAGCAACCCATATTTTGTACATATTTGAGGGCAGTCTTCTCTGCTCCAATAGAGGGTTAGTTGGGCTTTTGAGTTCGTGTCCAAACATTGTTTCACCCAAAGCATGTTCAACTTTATAAATAATCTCTAAAGGACTTTCTGACAAAATGTTGTTTACATCCATCTAGATCTGCTTATGACCTTTGCACAGTTGGAAGTTTGCTATGGAGCTAGGCTAATATCAGCTTGCTTCCTCTCTGTTGTGATATGACTCATTGAAAAATGGGCTCCCTGTATTTCTAATTAATCTTGTGTTAACAAAACAAACAGATAAGTTGCTCTTCTGCTTCATCAATTAAATGTTTTACTAATTCCTGTTGGCTAGTGTTACAGCAGCACGCTGTGCTGTACTCTGGTCTCTCCCCCACAGCAGTCGGTTAACCCTCAGAGAGCTCCAGAAAGGAATGGACTAGATCTGGATTGGCATTTATTTTGGTACAAAAAAATAAGAACAAGTTCCAGCAGAGTGTTATGCCAGTTCACTCTCAAAGGGGATAGCACATCAGAAGCTCAACTTCCACAGGGAGTTTTGTCCATGTGTTGTATCCTACATCTTAATATGGCCAATAAAGCCAAACAATTTGGTTCAGTTTACACATGGGCCTGCCCCTGCATTTCACATTTAGGGTACGCGGAGAGTAGAAAATCTGATCCAGTGTTTTTAAAAACTTTACAGTGCTGTGAAGAAGTGCTTCCCTTCCAACATATTTCTTCAGTTTTTGCTTTTTTTCACACCTTAAAGTTTCCGCTCTTCAAACAGATTTTACTATCAGGTAAAGATAACCTGATAAAATACCAAAAAACAGATATAAAATTCTGATTTCATTTAATAAGGGGGAGAAAAAGACCCAGACCAACCTTGCTTTCACTGAAAAAGTAACTGCTCCTCTTGGTAAATCATGAGGTAACTGTGCTAAACCACATTTTTTAGAAAGCTGAGTTTAGGTTCTTAGCCACATCTAGACCTGATTAATGCCACACCTTAATCAAGAAATCACTTCAACTGAATCTTTTTGACAATAATAAGATTAAGAAACACACTATGCCCCAACATAAGGAACTTCAAGAGCAGTTGCAAAACTAAATAACATAAGTCTGGAAAGGGTTTTAAAGCTGTCACTTTGCTCCTGTTACAGCTGAACTTCCCCGTTGTTGGACAATAAAGAATTATTTCATTCTATGCTATTCTACCACTACAGGAGTAATCTAAAGCACTGCAGGGTTTTTTAATTCAACAGTAAGATAAAAGCAAAAAAAAAGTCATTTATTTCCTGACCAAAAAGAAGAAAAGCCAATTCCGTTTATTCATCCATCCATCCATCCATCCATCCATCAATCCATCTTCTTCCGCTTATCCAGGGTCGGGTCGTGGGGGCAGCAGCTTAAGAGACCCAGACTTCCCTCTCCCCAGCCACTTGGTCCTCAGGAAGAATCCCAAGGTGCTCCCAGGCCAGCTGAGAAACATAGTCCCTCCGCGTGTCCTGGGTCTTCCTCTGGGCCTCCTCCCGGTGGGATGTGGCCGGAACACCTCACCAGGGAGGCGTCCACGTGGCATCCTGACCAGATGCCCGAGCCACCTCAACTGACTCCTCTTGATGTGGAGGAGCAGAGGCTCTACTCTGAGGCCCCTCCGGATGACTGAGCTTCTCACCCTATCTCTAAGGGAGAGCCCAGACACTCTGCGGAGGAAACTCAATTCAGCCGCTTGTATCTGTGATCTCATTCTTTCAGTCACTCCCCAGAGTTCGTGACCATAGATGAGGGTAGGAAGGTAGATCGACCGGTAAATCGAGAGCTTCGCCTTTCGGCTCAGCTCTCTCTTTACCACGATAGACCGGTACGGCGCCTGCATAACTGCAGAAGGAGAGAGATCTCATGTTTAATAAACCAAATGTAATAGTTTTCTTTTTCTGTTTAGTCAGTCGTATTTATATCTTCATGAGATTTTCATGATTTGCTCTTTTTAGGTTAACTTTTAATCCGTTTGATTTTGGCCGAGGGCAGGACACTGTCTCAATGGGGTAATGGGTGGGTACAAAAGCTGCAGAGAGGGGGGTTAAACTACAACTCTGCTTCCTGGTCTGGACCCCGAGTTGTCATTGTTTTGGAGGACTAATACATTTGGTCAAATTCCTATAAAAAAGAGCAGCTCCATCCAAAGTGGGAATGGATGTCTTCTCTCAGGATCAGACCAGGTTTTCCCCAAAATGTTCGCCAGTTATCAATGTAGCCCCCATCATTTGCAGGACACCACCCAGACAACCATTGGTGGAATGACAGCATGCGGCTAAACATGTCGTCACTGGTCTGATTGGGCAGGGGACCAGAAAAGATTACTAAGTCCGACATTGTTTTGGCAAACTTACACACCGAAGCAACACTCATTTTAGTGACCTCCGATTGGTGTAACCGGGTGTCATTACCACCAGCGTGAATAACAATCTTACTGTATTTACAGTTATTCTTAGCCAGCAGTTTCAGGTAGGATTTGATGTTGCCTGTTCTGGCCCCCCAACTATGGTCGATGTCTCTAATGTCACGTTTCTGACTATGGAGCTACTAATTACAAGGGTCAGCTTCACAGCGGGTGTGTCAATGAGCGAGGAAAATCTGTTAGAAATGTGGATGGGTAGGTGGTGACCAATTTTCCCTTTAATTTTTCATGTGTCTGAGCAAACACACAAACGCCCACTTACAATGAAAATGACAAAGATCTTGTTTATGACCTGTGTAGTGTGTTAACACTATTGTAAGTAGAAATATTTCGTTGTAATTGTGGAGAAACATGAGCTGCCAAGTAAGCCAAGCTAACTATGAACTCAAATTTTTAAAACACACTTAACATTTTAATTATAAAGGTCTGACTTGTATTATAAGCATGAGCCATTGTGTGAAGCTCTCGCTGTGCACTGGATAAGAGAGTCCTGGTGTGGTCTGGTAGAGGGTCCTGTAACTCTTTGTCTGCAAAATACATCATATAATCACACGATTATTTCTATTTCTGCTACTCATAAACTGGTGACAGTATTTAATGATCAATTTTCATAAATGAACATTGTAAATAAATGACACTAGATAAGCACAAATCTGATTGAGGTCTTAAATTTCACCTTATTTTTTCCATCTGTCCTTTTCCAGTGGTTGTACACGTTGTCCAGGTTGATGGCCTCATCTGCTTGCAGCTTTGACTTTATGCACATCAGCTGATCCAAATGGTCCACTTCAAGATGATTTCTCGATGCAGTTTTAATACGATTCATTAAACTAAAACCTCTTTCATGGTCTGCGCTGGATGCTTGAAATGTAGCACAAATATCGATTGATTAGCTGCGTAAATACGGATGTGAATCGCTTCATTGGCTGCAAACTGTTTTATTCTCCGCGGGAGTTCGCTTCATTCATTCTGGCCGCTGTTTACATCCCGCCAGACCCGGACGTGCGCGCAGCTCAGTGCGCCCTCGCGGAGCAGATGTTGCACATTGAGCGGATTTATCTGGACTCTCTGATTATTGCTCTTGGAGACTTTAATAAAGCCAATCTGAGAGATGAACTTCCCAAATACAAACAATATATTAAATGCCCGACCAGAGAGGAGAGGACACTGGATCACTGTTACAGCACGATAAGCGGGGCCTATCACGCAGTGCCCCGCGCTGCACTCGGACTTTCAGATCACGTGATTATCCATCTGACCCCCGCGTACAGACAGAGGCTGAAGCTCTCCAAACCTGTCGTGAGTACTAAAAAACTGTGGAGCAACGAGGCTGTGGAGGAGCTTCGCACGTCTTTAGTATCTACAGACTGGGACACAATGAGGGCTGCTCCTAACAGCTTGGATGAGTTTACGGATACTGTCACCTCCTATATACACTTCTGCGAGGACAACATTGTGCCATCACGCACCAGGGTGAGTTATAATAATAACAAACCCTGGTTTACTGCTAAACTCAAACAGCTGTGGCTAGAAAAGAGAAAGGCATTCAGAAGCGGAGACAGGGACTGCTACAGAGAGGCCAAGTACAGGTTCAGAAAAGAAGTGAACACTGCTAAACACCAGCACTCTGAGAATATTCAGCAGCAGATCTCAGAACGACTTGGCCTCTGTGTGGAAAAGTTTTAGGATCATTACCAACTACAAGCCTAAAACTCCCCACTCCACTGATGACTTGCTGTTGGCCAACACCCTCAACAACTTTTACTGCAGTTTTGACTACCCACCAAGCAGCCCTCACACTTCCACCAGTCCCAACAATAGAGACACTTTGGACACTCATCCCCCCACCCCCACCACAGAGCAATTAACAACATCAATGACTTCACCCACAGCAACCCCCTCCTCACCCCTCACCTATGACGAACTCATATCAACTCCAACTAAAACCCTTCATATTCATGAAGCAGATGTGAGGAAACAGTTCAAGAGCCTAAATGCTAGAAAAGCTCCCGGCCCAGACGGTGTGTCTCCTGCCACTCTCAGACACTGTGCAAATGAGCTGGCCCCAGTGTTCTCTGGCATTTTCAACTCCTCACTGCAGGCATGTCATGTGCCTGCCTGCTTCAAGATCTCCACCATAGTCCCTGTCCCCAAGAAGCCAAGTATCACTGGACTTAATGACTACAGACCTGTGGCTCTGACATCTGTGGCCATGAAGTCATTTGAGCGCCTGGTTCTGTCCTATCTCAAGACCATCACAGCCCCCATCCTGGACCCTCTGCAGTTTGCCTACAGAGCCAACAGGTCTGTAGATGATACCATCAACATAGCTCTTCACTTCATCCTGCAGCATCTGGACTTCCCGGGAACCTACGCCAGGATCCTGTTTGTGGACTTCAGCTCTGCCTTCAACACCATTTTCCCAGACCTTCTCCGAGGCAAGCTATCCCAGATGAACGTGCCTTATCCCATCTGCAGGTGGATCACTGACTTCCTGACGGACAGGAAGCAGCATGTGAGGCTGGGGAAGAATGTCTCGGACCATCAGCACCGGCTCCCCTCAGGGCTGTGTTCTTTCTCCTCTGCTCTTCTCCCTGTACACCAACTGCTGCACCTCCAACCACCAGTCTGTCAAACTAATTAATTTTACAGATGACACCACCGTTATTGGACTTATCTCGGACGGGGATGAGTCTGCCTACAGAGCGGAGGCTGAACGTCTGGTGTCCTGGTGCAGCTGCAACAACCTGGTGCTGAACGCCCAGAAGACAGTAGAGATTATTGTGGACTTTAGGAAGCACACAGACCCACTCCCCCCCATCGTCCTGACTGACACACCCATCACCACTGTGGACTCATTCCGCTTCCTGGGTACCACCATCACCCAGGACTTCAAGTGGGAGCCCACCATCACCTCCGTCATAAAGAAGGCCCAGCAGAGGATGTACTTCCTGAGGCAGCTGAAGAAATTCAACCTGCCAACATGGATGATGATGATGCACTTCTACACTGCAATCATCGAGTCCATCCTCACCTCCTCCATCACCGTGTGGTATGCTGGCGCTACCATCAAGGACAAACAGAGACTGCAGCGTGTTGTGCGCTCTGCTGAGAAGGTGATTGGCAGCAGACTCCCATCTCTGCAGGACCTGTACACCTCCAGAACACTTGGGCGTGCAGGTCGGACCACAGCCGACCTTTCTCACCCTGGACACAGACTGTTTGACCTGCTCCCCTCAGGCAGGAGGCTCCGGTCCATTTGGACCAGAACCTCTCGCCATAAGAACAGTTTCTTCCCCTCTGCTGTTGGACTCATGAACAATAACCCTAAGACTGTTCCCACCACCCGCTCAGTTACATGACCCATATTGTGTTTTTTTTGCACCTGTCTGATTTGCACCTATCGTTACCTGCACTCATGTATATAACAATCTGTTTAGCATATTATATTTTTATTTTTATTTAAGTGTTTGTCTGTTTGTTCTTGTATGTTTGCACAAAGTACCGCAGGAATTTCCTAATGTTGTAAACCTACCCAACATTTGGCAATAAAAACCCTTTCTGATTTCTGATTCTAATTCATACTGCAAAATAGCAAAAAATGAATTTGTTTTTTGTTTTTTTCAATTCAGATTAGATTTTATTTTATTTTTTGCTGCGCAGAGCAGATTTTCTGTGCACGGAGACTGTGTCAGAGGGGACATTGGTGGTGACCCATAGGCTGGGATATGGAACTACGCTTTCTACACATTGTCACCCACTCTGCCCGAGGTCCCGGCTACATGGATTCTGTTGGAGGACGGCTATGGGGTTCTGTCCTTGTTGGTTCCGCGCTGGCTAATGGGCCTCAGCCATTAGCGGTTTTTTCAACAGTGCAGAGCCAGGCCTCTAAGTCCGATACCCTCCCCTCCAAAGCGAAAAAATTGCTACATTTATTATAGTTACCATTATCACTAAAGGAAGTAACTAAACATCTGATACAGAGAGCAAGACAGTGGAAAAGACTGAAGTTGAGATTGAGAGAAAGGAGAGAGAAGAGTAGTAGCCATAGCCACAATGAAGCTAAGCTAACTAAGCTAGCGAGACCTTACCATGCCAAGAAAAACTGTGTGAAGCACAAAGAGTTCCCAAAAAGTAAAGTACACCAACAACAAATATGTGGTTGTGTGTTAAAATAACATAAAAGAAAGGCCTCAACACAGAGAAAACTAGAGCAATTCAAGAAAGTCTGAACACCAAACAGCTCCACGGAGTGCAACAGTGACAACAGGAAATGATGCAATATGGCTTACCCAATCAGGATGATTCATTTCTAATTTTTGCCATGCAAAAAATCATCTTGATGATCACCAGGACTTTTGGAAAATATTGTGTGGACTAATGAAGTGGAAGGTGTGTATCCTGCTACATCTGACAGCATTTTAGAAAAGACCATCACACCTATAGTAAACCATGTTGGTGGTAGTTGATTGTCTGGGTCTGCTTTAAAGCAACACTAAGTAAGTCTTGCTCTCTGGGTCCTCCTACGGTTGGGGAAAAATGTATTGTTTTCTACTACTGTTGTAAAATCTGTAATGGTTACACCAGGGGATTCACATTTACAAGCGATACCCTCTAACGTTACAGATTTTCACGTCTTGGGCAGCCTTTGTGCCAAATGTCTTCATCCCAGGTACATTTTCTATATTTCAGCATGTCATATGTACGGCGGCGTAGAGCTGTCAGCCATATAATAAAGAAATTAGACCGTATAACGTTATTGTAAAAACGTGAAAACCACATGAAACTAAAACATTACAACGTGATAGTTTCACGTTTTTACAATAAACTATCACATAACGTGATACTGTCTAATTTCTTTATTAAATGGCTGACAGCACTGTACTGATGACCTGTGCTACCTCCTCAGAATCTATTACCGTAGCCGCATCTGTCAGTGCTACCCCTTGAAAAGTATGTTTACATGCCGAAAACAACAACTGTTCTTTCAATCCACAGAACATGCTACCCGTTTAATATAAAGCTAAAACTAGCACATAAAGATGCACTAAAAACCATGATCAGAATATCCTACCTGTTAAATAGGCCTATAGATGAATAGCACACTCTGGAAATCTGTTAGTTTGTAAAGCAGCTAATGAATATATACCAAGCCAGTAAGACGTAGAGCAGATAGCAGTATTATTACTCCAAAATAATAAAATGACGTAGCCTATGATTATAAGCACAAATAGCCTGCAAAATACACCGCATTTACTGTACGACTCTAATTAATGGGACTTGTTTACATGCAGTGTAACGATATCACAGAAGTGAAACTAACATACAAGGGCTGTCATGTAAACTTGAAACTAGTAGCTTAAGGAAAGCCTTAAAATGTTTTAAATAAAAATTAGCCAGTAATAAAACAATTTGAATAAAACTCACCGTAAACTTCAAAGAAATAAAACAGACGAAATGGATCTTCCAGGTAGGAATTCTTGGTGACAGATTTTCTGAGTAAGCAAATTGTGACGTAACATCGAAATGTGCATGCGGGTAGCACAGATAGTCGGAACACCGGTGTACAGATGAATACAATTTCGGCTCCGTCAGGATGACAATTGTTCAAGCTACCTGCTGCTAGGTATCTTTCATTTATATGCACCTGAAGAGGATCTTCCACCCAGAGAGCCTTGCAGGATGCTGCACCTACCGGCTTTTGTGAAGCCTGCCGTAAAGCAAGTCGCATTTGAACTACAAAACCGCTACCCGACGACCCAAAGTTACATAGTGCTGTTATGGCCGATAGAGGGCCGCAAAGCCAATGCAGAAATGCCGTTTCACCCTGTCATGAGTTGATCAACCACTGACACGAGTTCAGGAAACATTATTTTAAGGTAAAAAAAACTCTTTAGTGTTGCTTTAATATTTGGGCACACTTCAGTTATGAAGAATGACAATGATCTGAAGCACATAGAAGCACACAAGCCTAACACTGAATGCCTAACATCTACACAAATGAAGGTTTTGCCTGAAATAAATTAGTTTTGCAGAGAGGAGTCGTCAAGGGCCGCGCACCAGTTACAGTATTAGGATTAAAGCTTAGTTTATACATCACCATCAGGAAGTTTGCACCCACACGCACATGTGTTGACCGAGACGTTTTTCTTTTATACTTCTCCATTGGTGTGTCATTGTTGCAAAGCAATTCTCAGGGGGAGCAGGGGTACAGACCTTTTCTGGATGGTCTGCCTACCATTGCAGTGAGGTATCTGGTCAACAAGAGTTTATTCACTTCAGCTTGTAAAGATACATCCTTTTTACTAGAAGTCCAGTTCATTGAATACTCTCAAAATGCATGCAAACAATCACAGCGGTCTGTTTTGTTGTTCTCTACACATCCTGGTGTTCAAAATCGCCAAAGACCATATTACATAAACTGGTCTTGCAATGCCCAAAAGGTGCATTGACTGCTAAATACATCGACTATAGAGCACCATTCTGGTTAAATGGTCTGGAGCTTGGGGTGGGGGTTGGGCGATCTGTGGCTGCCTTCCCCACATCCCACCCCTGTATTTTAAATGCACATTATAACAACACGGATCAACACCATACTCCAGCGGGAGGATGGAGGCTAGGGTAATTTTCCCACCCCTGTTCGCTATTGGCCAACAGGGGTTGGGGTCCAGAGGAGGAACAGGTGGTCTGGTCGGCGACCTGGGTTGGTGGGCTGCTTCGCCACTGTGGGGGCCTTGGCGGTCTGCTTCTCTCCATCCTAGAAGGTAGGGGATCCATCTCCCAGGTCCGGGGACTGGTTGCTCTACTGGGGCATCGGTACCTGGACCTGGGAGCATAGAGTGTGTATGGGGTGTATGAGTGAGGGTACAGCCTCCTTTCTTGGGTGTCTTGGTGTGTGAGTGAGAGTGTATGTGCTTAAGAGGGAGGGAACGTATAACTGTGTCTATATCTCTCTGTCTACCTGTCAGGTTGGGTCTTGAGCTGCCCTCTCGCCTGGCGCACCTCAGGCCTTACATCTAATGGGGGACCTATTTCCCCTCCATCACTCCCTGCCAGTGACTGATTGCCCTTCCCGCTGGTGCATTGGTGGGCAATCCGGTTTGGTTGCCCGCTGCGGCTGCCAGTGGGGCACCCCGACGTGGAGCAGGGGTGGGGCGCTGGGGTGTCGGTGGTGGGAATTGGCCTGGGGTGGCGGCGGCGCATGTCAGCCGGCGGCTGGCCGTGGCCCCCGTGGCGGGGGTCCCTCATCGGCCGATTCTTGGTCGGGTCCCTGCTGGGGGGTGGAACACCCCTGGGCCCTGGGTCTCCGGGTCCATGGCCGGGCTCGCCCTGGCGTAGCCCATGGGGTCGCCACTGCGGCCCCCCAGGTCCCTGCATCATAGCTGCTGGATGTTCCCCTGGGGTTCTCCTCTGCATATAAAGATTTCTCACACATATATATCAAGTGGGGTACTATAGCCAGGCCCGGCGACATGGGCGGACCGGGCCCGCCTATTCACGTATCTGGCCCGCCCATGACAGATTACAATGCCTCATGCAAATGTATTGGCAACAGAGGGTGCGATTGGTTACTAATCGGGAGTTTTAGATGCGGTAAAAGAAGACACTTGTAATTCTGTAGAAGTAAATAAAATGTGATTACCTCTCAGCCGGAGAATTAAAAAAAGACGGCGACAGAAAAGCAGCTGTAGCTCCTTTAGATTAAAAAAAAAAATCATAGGAAAACTCGGAATATTTCTAGCTCCATTTTTTTAAGGATGCAGAATGGACATGACCCTAAAATGACATTCTGGTCCACACTTCTTACCAGTTGGTGGCAGTAACACACCAATTCGTTGTTTGCCAGCCGTGAACAATTATCAAGAAGAAGAAGAAGCGCTATTAAGAGCATGCTAACTGTTAGTCATGATGTAAACATTCAGAGAAATACACGTAATCAAGGAATTTACACAGATTTTTAGTGGCAGAGTTGGATTGAGGAAGAGTTGTGGACTAAGTACTTTATTTGAATACATTAACTGGATGTAAATTGATTGCTTTTGTTCGAGATGATGGCTCTGAGGATGTGCCGGCTAAGCTAAGAAGGGTGAGTTGGACATTACATAATTTTTCTTTCTGAGTGTATCAGGACAGTTTCAGCAGCGAGTAGCATCCCTGATCAAAGCAGCAGAAAAATAACAAGAGAATCGACATGGAAGAAGGAGGGTTTGTTGCTGTGTTCTCTGTTTGCTGTTGTTATTAACTGGTTTGCAAGCAACTCTTTTATTCTTACAAAGCCAGTTGTTTGGTGACGTCTGCTCATTTCTCTCTGAATCAGAGTGACTTAACAACAGCTCCTGTTGAGCAACAATGATCTTTTAAATTATGTATAATATTAATATTTACATAGAGTGTCAAAAAGGGCAGTTTTGACCCGGAAATATTTAACACACTGCCAACGGGAGATAACGTTAAGGGGTTAAATAAAATCTGTGACCCCCCATAAAAAAGCTGCGACCCCCCCCCCCCCCCAGCGAAATTGCTCTTGCAATTGGACTATAGCAAAAAGTGCTCCACTTCTGAAAGTAAATCTGTTGGGCTTCTACTTGTTACTCAGACACCAATTCTGACTGCCACACTGCCAGACAGGACACGTTAGAAAAAAAAAAAAAATAAATAGATAAATCGTCTGGGGCTGATGTTGGCCTGACCAATCAAAGACGTGCGCTGTCCGTTGTGTTCAACGGATAGTTAACAAATTGGGCTCTACTCCATGCGTCCTTGCGTGAGTGACGAAGAGCCCTTGCGTTGACGGTTAATGGCGCTCATGTCTCTGCACCTCCGCAGACGGAGAAGTATAAACTAGACTTAAGGGCCTTTGCTTTTTCAGATATGCCAGAGGTTGGTTCAAGAAGTTTTTTCCTTTTTTATGTGAGCAATTATTTTTGGAAAATTGCATTTTCATACACTTTTTATCTTTATTTTATAAAAACATTTGTTAAGTGATGAAAAACATTAAAGTGGGACAAAAAAGGAAAAACTGAAGAAATCTTCAAGGTAGAAATTTAATTTAAAGCACTAAAAAAAGGATTTTTCGTTTGCAGTTATTAATAACTTATTTTTAATGCAAAATAATTCAATTCCACAATATCGATTGCTTTTTAGTCAGGAGTGTTTTCTTTCTTTCTTTCTTTCTTTCTTTCTTTCTTTCTTTCTTTCTTTCTTTCTTTCTTTCTTTCTTTCTTTCTTTCTTTCTTTCTTTCAACCAGATCTGATTCAGTTACACAGACACTGATGGTACTCTTTCACACAGTGAGCAGTTGACTAATATTCTGTTAGTTGGTTTATTTATGGAGTCAGAAGAAGTGACTCACAGGGCATCAAAGGTTTCAGCTAACTTGATGCAAATACACTTTGACGCAACAGTCTGTAGCGATGCTGGAAAATGCAAATGCAAAAGCAGAAGATATGTACTTAAATCTTATCTTTAACCATATCTTGCTTTCACCCGATATGAATTTACTGTGCCTTGCAAAACTATTTGTAGTACTTTATGCTTTTCTCATTTTGTCAAGTCACAACCAGAAGTTTTAATAAGTTATTTCAATTCAAATTCAAAAATACTTTATTGATCCTAGAAGGAAATTAAGTATTTAGTATAAATTTTTGATTTTTATTTGTCGGCCTATTTCAGAGTAGTACATAAATTGTGAATTGGAAGGAAAATGATCGTTAGTTTTCAAATATTTTTTGCAAATAAAACTCTGAAAGTACTTTTTGCATTCAGCCTTCCTAACCTTTTAGACCTTCCATATCTAGAGATTGGAACAATTTTCCAGTTAAAGAATGCTAAATCGTTCAAGATCGTCAGAGTGGATAGAACAAGTCAGTGGACATCAGCTCTCAGGTTTTACTAGAGATTCAATTTGGATTTAGGTGTGGACTTTAATTAGGCCATTCTAATACATGAATATACTTTTATCTAAACCAGATTAAAGTCAAGAGTGAACCTTTGCCCTAGTCTTAAATATTTTTGAGCCACAAACAGGTTTTCTTCCAGGATTGCCATTTATTTAACTCAATCCATATTTCCATCAACCAGCTTCCCAACTCTGAAAACATTGCCGAATCATGATGCTCCCCTCTTCATATTTCACTTTGGAGGTGGTGTTTTCTAGGTTTGTTTTCTACCCCACATTTTTTGTTTAGTTTGTAGGCCAGGAATTACATTTTGATATCCTTTAACCAGAGCTCGCTGGGCTTCCGCCTTGACTGATTGAGTAACTAATCGCATCGTGATGCTGCTCACCCACTGTTACCCCATATAACCCCTCAAAACTCACTAACATGGATTGCTTCCTGGTGTACTATTTGACGGAGAGGAAACAGATCATTACCAGGCCATAAAAGAAGTGAATAAAATGCCTAACTCTCAGGATAAGAATGCTGCATCCGTTAAGGTTAGCTCTCAACTAGCACAAGCTAACGTTAGCAACGACACAGAAGTGGGTGCTAGCAAGGACTCAGAAATACTTAAGGCTATTTCGAACCTCAAAGCAGAGGTTCAGGGGAATGGTAAACAAAACATGGACAAGCTGAGCCAGGAAATCAAAGGGAAGTTGCACAAAGTGAGTCAGGAAATCAACAGCAAGCTAGATAACATTTCAGCTGACAGGGCCTGTTGGCTTGGCTGGACGAGGCCGAGTCATGCGTGGCTCAGCTGGAAAGCTGAGTAGAGAAGGCGACCATGGTCCTATGCACATACCGGGAATAGAATCATTAATAACAAAAGGTAGTCGATCTGGAATCAAGGTCTCGAATGAACAACTATCGTTTATTTGGCTTGATGGAGGGTGAAGAAAGAAACCCATTTCGCCAATTTATTGGCAAATTTTTGAAGTTACAGGTACAACTACTAGGATCTTGTTCGAAAAATTCAATGTGCCCACTGCTCTTCAGTGAAAAAAAAACCAGCATCAGAAGCCCCGCCAAGACCTGTCATAATTAATTTTCAAGAACATTCACTCAAAGAAATGGTCTCAGGAGACGTGTGGAAAAGGAAAATCAAGGTGGGAGCTAGAATCAGACCTGTCGATCATGACTACCCGGCAGAAATACTCAGACAACTTCCTCGTCTACCTTCAGGACCCAGCTAAATCTCTCCCCAAACTCATGTCATCTTTGACTGAATTTGGGCATCTCTCAGGTTACCAATTAAGTATCGCTACACAAATCCTACCTATCAACAACTCAATAAAACAAGCCTATAAATTGAAATGGGATGCAGAGATGAAATACTTAATGGTATATATTTCACAGGATCTCAATAACCATTTTACCCTTCACCCCCCACCAAATGGGGGGCCTATTTCCCCTCCGTCACTCCTGGCCAGTGACTGATCCCTCCACCCGCCGTTGTGTTGGTGACTCTCACTGTTTGGGGCTGGGTGCTGAAAGGGCATGCTGGTACATCCGTGGTGCCTGCCTGGGTGGACCGGTGTATCGGTCGGCTGGTGTGGCGAGCCGATGTTTGCCTTTGGTCTCTGGGTCCATGGCTGGATCTGACCTGGCTGCCAGCGGAGCCCATGGGGTCGTTGCTGCGCCCCCCTCCAGGGTCCCTGCATTGTATCTGCTGGATGTTCCCCGAGAGCTCTCCTCTGCTCCTCTCTTGGGAGGGCAGTCATCCCTGTGTTGGATCCGCATGGGGCTTCTGTGCTCTGGGGGTCCTTTGGATGTCCATGGCGCCGATCTCCTTTGTATCTGCATCGATTCTTAGGAGGCCGATCGATGGCCCCTCACACCAGCTATTAAACCCTCGTATGGAGAAACCTTATATGCACCAGCATACTCACACACACACACACACACACACACACACATACACACACACACACACACACACACACACACACACACACACACACACACACACACACACACACACACACACAGACAGAGGTGTGGAAATCAGGTATTTACAGATGCATTCTTGGGCTGAGGTTAGCACAACTTGATCTTGTAATAATATAATAAATTAAATAATAATATAAAGTATAATGACCTTTTCAGTGACACTGTTGTTGTATTTGTATAGTTATTTGTGGGTTGTGGTTGTGTAATTCTCAGTTTGGATTGTTTATTTTATTTAATCATTTTTTTGTTTTCCTCTCTCTGCTGTCCTGCAGGTGCAGAAGCAGAGTAGGATGTTTTCTTGTATTTTCTTTATTTCCCTTCCTCTCTTTAATCTTCAATTCACCCTCTCCCTCTTAAGTATTTTCCTACCTCTCTTCAGCTTCTTTCTTTTTTCCTTTGTTTTCTATCTCTGTGTCCATAATATCTGAAAAAAAACCCTCAGCAAATTCTAATAAAGATTTCTCACACATATTTATCAATTGGAGTACTATAGCAAAAGCCATAATGCTCCACTTGTGAATGTAAATCTGTTGGGCTCCTACTTGGTACTCACACTGCCATACAGAACATATTTTCTTGAAAGATAGTGAAGCTGAACCTATTACCCAAATTCTTATATCTTTTTTTGTTGTTACCGGTTAAAATCCCCCATTCACAGTTTCACTCTTGAAAAAGTTTCACGTTTGAAAAATTAATATCCCTCTTTACATATCAAAGGCTAAACCAAGGATAACATTCAAAACACTGAAAATAGATAAAGATCATGGTGGTCTGGCCCTTTCTAATTTGAAAGAATATTATCTTGCACTCCATTTGAGGAATATTGTATGCTGGTGCTCCTCAGACTTCGTAGCTCATTGGAGAGAAATTGAGATAAATACAGAAAACTCCACGCCCCATAAAATATTAGTACAGAAAAGTACAACTAGAGAAGGAGAGCAATTGGATTGTGGAAAACACTCTCTCCACATGGCATGAAGTTGTTAAAAAATATAAACTTGCAAGGGATATTAAGATTTTGATATGGCCCTTTAATTCACACCAGACAGGATCGATCCAACCTTTATAGAATGAAAAATTAAAGGCTGCCTTGTGCCAAAGAAGGTAACACTTTTAATTGATTGGTTTACGATCTGCAATGCACAACAAACATCAACTACCTGTAAAAGATGGAGATAATTCAGATGGAAATGCCTGATTACATTATTTATTACTCCACATATTACTAATAAAATCCAAGGACTTCAACAACAGTGTAAGAGAAAGTGCAGTCACTTGGAAGCCAATCACTCTCACATTTTCTGGTCATGTACAAAATTAAAGCTATTCTGGACTGACTTCACCTCTAGTGACTCCTTCACATCGAGAGAAGTCAGTTGACCACTGGTGCTAGTAGTGCTTTGCAGAAATGGACAGCATTTAGCTAGATACCGGCTCCAGGGTTGGTATTTGTAATGTCGGAAAATAGTGAGTGATGACTGATTTTTACTGGAACTTTTGCTATACTGAGCCCGCCTTTGTCTTTGCCCACTGCCGCGTTCCTGAGATGGCTATGGAAACACATCCAGGCCGTTCTGGGCCAGTCTGATCCAAACCGGACCCGGCTGAGCCGACGCTAGTGGAAATGGGGCATTAGGCTCAAGGGCCAGACCTTTTGAAAAACACTGGTCTAAATGGCATGAATATAAACAAAGGACAACCTAAAGACTCATTGGAATGACTGTTCATTGCTATATTTGAAGTGAAGCACCCTCATTTTCTTTTGTTTGTTTTTATGTTCAAGTTCCATTTGTTTATTTTGTATTTTATATTACAGATTAAGAGAACCTTCTTCCGCATGTTGCTGTCTCCCTCTATGTGGCTTGTTGCAAACTATAAATATGACTGATGATTTTGTTTCAGCAATAGCTTTCCTCCTCTCATTCTTCCTGGGGGGTCAGATTTGTGGAAAAGCTATACTTTTGACAGATATTTCCACCTGAGCTGTGGACCTATGCAGCTCCTCCAGAGTTACTGTGAGTATCTTGGCTGCCAGTCTAACTAATGCTTTCCTTGCTCATAGGTGGTAGGCAATATCTTGGTAGATTTGCAGTAGCACCATCCTCTAACCTAACCCTACTTTAAACCTCTATGTATCTTTATCCCTGACTTGCCTGTTGTATTCCTTGGTGTCCTCAGAGTAATTTGTGCACTTGATTGTTTTAGGAGCACCAGAGTAAAAAGGGTTTAGTACAAGTGCATGACACAATTTTCAGATTTTTATTTATCATAAAGTTTCAAAACTGTGTATTGTTTTCTCACTTGAAAGCGTCAGTCCCAACCTGTACAGGTCTTTCTCAAAACATTTGCATATTGTGATAAAGTTCATTATTTTCCATAATGTAATGATAAAAATTAAACTTTCATATATTTTAGATTAATTGCACACTAACTGAAATATTTCAGGTCTTTTATTGTTTTAAAACTGATGATTTTGGCATACAGCTCATGAAAACCCAAAATTCCTATCTCAAAAAATTTGCATATTTCATCCGACCAATAAAAGAAAAGTGTTTTTAATATAAAAAAAGTCAACCTTCAAATAATTATGTTCAGTTATGCACTCAATACTTGGTCGGGAATCCTTTTGCAGAAAAGCCTGCTTCAATGCGGCGTGGCATGGAGGCAATCAGCCTGTGGCACTGCTGAAGTGTTATGGAGGCCCAGGATGCTTCAATCGCGGCCTTAAGCTCATCCAGAGTGTTGGCTCTTGCTTCTCTCAACTTCCTCTTCAAAATATCCCACAGATTCTCTATGGGGTTCAGGTCAGGAGAGTTGTCAGGCCAATTGAGCACAGTAATACCATGGTCAGTAAACCATTTACCAGTGGTTTTGGCACTGTGAGCAGGTGCCAGGTCGTGCTGAAAAATAAAATTTTCATCTCCATAAAGCTTTTCAGCAGATGGAAGCATGAAGTGCTCCAAAATCTCCTGATAGGTAGCTGCATTGATCCTGCCCTTGATAAAACACAGTGGACCAACACCAGCAGCTGACATGGCACCCCAGACCATCACTGACTGTGGGTACTTGACACTGGACTTCAGGCATTTTGGCATTTCCTTCTCCCCAGTCTTCCTCCAAACTCTGGCACCTTGATTTCCGAATGACATGCAAAATTTGCTTTCATCCGAAAAAAGTACTTTGGACCACTGAGCAACAGTCCAGTGCTGCTTCTCTGTAGCCCAGGTCAAGCGCTTCTGCCGCTGTTTCTGGTTCAAAAGTGGCTTGACCTGGGGAATGTGGCACCTGTTGCCCATTTCCTGCACACGCCTGTGCACGGTGGCTCTGGATGTTTCTACTCCAGACTCAGTCCACTGCTTCCGCAGGTCCCCCAAGGTCTGGAATCGGTCCTTCTCCACAATCTTCCTCAGGGTCCGGTCACCTCTTCTCGTTGTGCAGCGTTTTCTGCCACACTTTTTCCTTCCCACAGACTTCCCACTGAGGTGCCTTGATACAGCACTCTGGGAACAGCCTATTCGTTCAGAAATTTCTTTCTGTGTCTTACCCTCTTGCTTGAGGGTGTCAATGATGGCCTTCTGGGCAGCAGTCAGGTCGGCAGTCTTACCCATGATTGCGATTTTGAGTAATGAACCAGGCTGGGAGTTTTTAAAAGCCTCAGGAATCTTTTGCAGGTGTTTAGAGTTAATTAGTTGATTCAGATGATTAGGTTAATAGCTCATTTAGAGAACCTTTTCATGATATGCAAATTTTTTGAAATAGGAATTTTGGGTTTTCATGAGCTGTATGCCAAAATCATCAGTTCTAAAACAATAAAAGAACTGAAATATTTCAGTTGGTGTGCAATTAATCTAAAATATATGAAAGTTTAATTTTTATAATTACTTTATGGAAAAGAATGAACTTTATCACAATATGCTAATTTTTTGAGAAGGACCTGTATGTGTTTGTATAAAATGTAAACCAGCAGGGAGGCAAGGTTTCCTTCCCTTTCCCTTTCCTTCTTGTGATGAGCCGCAGGGTTCAGATCAATCAGGGCAATCACAACACTCCCAGCACACAGTGATAGAAGTGGTGTGTGGGGTCTACTTACTGGAAATCTATTGGTGATTGGAGCACTGTTTTCCCTCCTCAGTGTGAGGTAACTCTCCCATCATGATCCCTGGTCGTAACGCTCAGAAGATAACCTCTGATTTGTATCTCGGGGGGTGGGGGGGGGTTAATCCACGGACAATGAGGTGACGTTCTTTAATGTGCTAAATCTGCAACCTCTCAATCAACAGGGATTTAGCTGTCCAACAGTTACAAACATGATGAGACAACAGCCCCTTTTAAGCCTGACCCCTAAAGCCGCAAGCTATACCCCCCGCCCCACCCCGGCATCACAGCACACTCACCAGCAATCTTAATTCACTCAACTGTTGCAACTGCTGGATCACAACATAAACGGGTTCAGCTCTTTTGAATAGGAGAGTCCCTTTTATTGGATTTGACAGAAGTCTTTGCATGAAGACTCATTTAACTCACTGAAAGGAAGCATCTCTGGATTCAAACCCTGTGGTGTTAAAATCAGCAAAAGCACCTAAGGCTCTTTGATATAATGTAAAGCGTCAGCTCAGTTGAAGGCAGAAAAAGGCTTCAGAAAATCCATGGATTGAAATTTTGTCACTGAATGGTATAAAAGCAGTTACATTAGACATACTCATGTGGATTCATTTATATATGTAGTTTCATTGTACTTCTCACAACAGTGCACTACATTCTATGAGCAGGGCATATCACTTGATGGGCATTTTCTTAAAGTTATGGTTTAGGCTTATTGATTATACCTGGTATGTAACTCATGTTCTTTTTAAAAGCCAGAAAACACCTTCTGGCCAACCCCTGTTTTCCACAAGTAAACATGTGCAGCACCAATCTAGACTTTATGAAACAGTTGCAAGTTTGTTGAACTCCATCCATCCATCAATTTTCTTCCGCTTATCTGAGGTCGGGTCACAGGGGCAGCAGCATAAGCAGAGAGACCCAGACTTCCCTCTCCCTAGACACTTGGGCCTGCTCCATAGGGGAAATTCCAAGGCAGTCCCAGTCCAGCTGAGAAACATAGTACCTCCAGCGTGTCCAGGTTCTTCCTCTGGGTTTCCTCCCGATGGAGGCATCCAGGAGGCATCCTAACCAGATGCCCGAGCCACCTCAACTGACTTCTCACGATGTGGAGGAGCAGCAGCTCTACTCTAAACCACTCCCAGATGACTGAGCTTCTCACCCTATCTCTAAAGGAGAGCCCAGACACCCTGCGGAGGAAACTCATTTCACCCACTTGTATCCGTGATCTTGTTTTTTGGGTCACTACCTAGAGCTCGTTACCATAGATGAGGGCAGGAATGTAGATCAAACAGTAAATCAAGAGCTTTGCCTTTGGGCTCAGCTCTCTCCTCACCAGCACTCGCATTACTGCAGACGCCACACCAATCTGAACATCAATCTCTTGTTCAATTTTTCCCTCATTCCTGAACAAGACCCCCAGATACTTAAACTCCTCCACTTGGGGAAGGAACTCGTCCCCGACCCGGAGAAGGCACTCTACTGTTTTCCTGCTCAAGACCATGGTCTCGGATTTGGAGGTGCTGATTCTTATCCCAGCCGGTTCACACTCGGGAACATACGCTGTGGTCCCCCTTTTTAAATAGGGGGCCACCACTCCGGTCTGCCAATCTAAGGAACCTACCCCCAACATAGCCCCACAATATCCAGAGCCTTAAAGACCCACTCTGATGATCATTTGAGCTATTCTAAAGTGTTCTCAGTGGTCTTTAAATTATGACTATGCCGTTTTTAGCCAAAATCCCTAAACCCGTGCCGTTTTCCAGGACATACTTTCAGAGGAGCTGCAGTAGCTCATTAGCAATTCGCCTCTGTGTTGTGGGTGGAACCGTTGGCATGAAGGACCTCTCCCCTTCCTTCCCCATTGCTGAGAGCTCTCCGTTTGATGGAAGGCACTGCACCCACTTAAAAAGAATTTTACTGCCAGTTTGTGACACAATCTTCTCTGAAATGTTGACTGCAAACCGATGTGTGGTTTTTTTAAACTTGCTGTGACCAAGAAACTTAATCCATTTCTCTCTCACTGCAGATGGTTTTGGTAAAAGCTAATAATATCATTATTCTTTGCACTGCAACCCGCTACAGCACACAGGTGTTGATCCGCCGTCGTCTTCTCTACTCTTCAGAACCTGAGCGAGCGGGGCAGAGCGGTGCAGGAGCTTGTAGCCCGCCCAATGCGGTTGCTAAGTCACAAACGCAGTGTTTTAGACTGCCTTTTTAGCGTCTGCTACTGATTCACAGCAATTTGAAAGCAGAAATACTCAGAAATGCAATTTCGAGCTTAATTTTCTTAACATGTTAACAACACAAAAAACACGATGTTCATTGGAGTGAGTCACTGAAGAGCTTTTTAACCACCTCGGCGACCTTAGCACCAGAGATTGGAGAGCCCGACCCAAAGTCCTAAGACTCCACTTCCAGATTGGAAGGCGTACCAGTGGGATTGAGGAGGTCTTCAAAGTATTCCGTCCACCGACTCAGGACATCCTGAGTTGAGGTCAGCAGAACATCATCCCCACTGTAAACAGTTCTGGTGGTGGACCGCTTCCCCTCCTGAGACACCAGATGTTTGACCAGAATCGCCTTGAAGCCGTAAAGAAGTCATTCTTCATGGCATCACCGAATTCCTCCCAAGCCCGGGTTTTTGCCTCAGTGACCATCCGAGCCGTATTCCGCTTGGCCTGCAGGTACTTATCAGGCACTTCCAGGGTCCCACGAGCCCAAAAGACCCGATAGTACTCCTTCTTCAGCTTTTCGGCATCCCTCACCGTCTGTGTCCACAAGCGGGTTTGAGGGTTGCCACTGCGACAGGTACTGACCACCTTGGGTCCACAGCTACGGTCAGCCACCTCAACAATAGAGGCACTGAACATTGCCCACTTGGGCTTAATGTCCCCCGCCTCATTGCTTACACGTCTGGTGGAAAGTAGGTTTTGGGGGCTGCAAGACTTTAGACTAGGGTTGAGCTTCCAGCAGAAACACACTACTAAACACACAGCGGTTTAGAACAAAGCATATTCATGTCCCAGTCAAATTCCAGACCTGAACCCACCTGACAATCTCTAGCAAGACTTGAAAAAAAGATATCGACAGATACTCTACATGCATTTTAATGAGTTTGAGCTTTATGGGGAATGAAGAATGGACAAAAATTTCAGTCTCTTTATGTTCAAAGGTGGTGAGGATATATCCCCAAAAGACATCAGCTGTTGTAGCGACGGGTGGTTTTTAAAGTAATTACTCAGGAAGTCTCCTCCCTGGGCTGCCACCTTATCATGGTGGAGGGGTTTGAGTGTCCCAATGATCCTAGGAGCTATGTTGTCGGGGGCTTTTGCTCCTGGTAGGGTCACCCATGGCAATTTGGTTCTAGGTGAGGGATCAGACAAAGTGCAGCCCAAAAGACCCCTATGAAGAAAACGACAGATGGACTCAGTGTTCCCTCGCCCGGACGCGGGTCACCGGGGCCCCCCTCTGGAGCCAGGCCTGGAGGTGGGGCACGTTGGCGAGCGCCTGGTGGCCGGGCCTTTACCCATGGGGCCCGGTCGGGCTTAGCCCGAAGAGGTAACATGGGCCCCCCTTCCCATGAGCTCACCACCTGTGGGAGGGGCCATAGGGGTCGGGTGCTGTGCAGGATGGGCGGCGGCCAAAGGCGGGGAACTTGGCGGTCCGATCCTCGGCTGCAGAAGCTGGCTCTCGGGACGTGGAACGTCACCTCTCTGGTGGGGAAGGAGCTGGAGCTGGTGTGCGAGGTTGAGAGGTTCCGACTGGAAATCGTCGGACTCACCTCGGCGCACGGCTCTGGCTCTGGAACCCGTCTCCTCGAGAGAGGTTGGACTCTCTTCCACTCTGGGGTTGCCCCCGCTGAGAGGCGCCGAGCTGGGGTGGGCATACTTGTTGCCCCCCATCTCGGCGCCTGTACGTTGGGGTTTACCCCGGTGAACGAGAGGGTAGCCTCCCTCCGCCTTCGGGTGGGGGGACGGGTCCTGACTGTTGTTTGTGCTTACGCGCCAAACAGCAGATTAGATTACCCACCCTTCTTGGAGTCTTTGGAAGGGGTGCTGGAGAGTGCTCCTCCTGGGGACTCCCTTGTTCTGCTGGGGGACTTCAACGCTCACGTGGGCAATGACAGTGAGACCTGGAGGGGTGTGGTTGGGCGGAATGGCCCCCCCCCGATCTAAACCCGAGTGGTGTCTTGTTATTGGACTTCTGTGCTCGTCATGGATTGTCCATAACAAACACCATGTTCAAGCATAAAGGTGTCCATATGTGCACTTGGCACCTTGGCAGAGTCTCCTGTCAGAAGGAGCTTTAACTCACACCTCCGGCAGAACTTTGAACACGTCCCGGGGGAGGCGGGGGACATCGAGTCCGAGTGGACCATGTTCCGCGCCTCCATTGCCGAGGCGGCTGACCGAAGCTGTGGCCGCAAGGTGGTCGGTGCCTGTCGCGGCGGCAGCCCCCGAACCCGGTGGTGGACACCGGCGGTAAGGGATGCTGTCAGGCTGAAGAAGGAGTCCTACCGGGTCTTTTTGGCTTGTGGGAACCCTGAAGCAGCTGATAGGTACCGACAGGCCAAGCGGGATGTGGCTCGGATGGTTGCTGAGGCAAAAACTCGGGCGTGGGAGGAGTTTGGAGAGACCATGGAAAACGACTTCCGTACGGCTTCGAAGCGATTCTGGTCCACCATCCGGCGTCTCAGGGGGGGAAAGCGGTCTGCCACCAACACTGTTTACAGTGGGGATGGTGTGCTGCTGACCTCGACGCGGGACGTTTTGGGTCGGTGGATGGAATACTTCGAAGACCTCCTCAATCCCACCGGCACGCCTTCCAATCTGGAAGCAGGGTTTGGGGACTTGGGGTCGGGCTCTCCAATCTCTGGTGCCGAGGTCACCGAGGTCGTTAAAAAGCTCCTCGGTGGCAGGGCTCCGGGGGTGGATGAGATTCGACCGGAGTTCCTCAAGGCTCTGGATGTTGTGGGGCTGTGTTGGTTAACGCGGCTCTGCAATATTGCGTGGACATCGGGGGCAGTTCCCTCGGATTGGCAGACCGGGGTGGTGGTCCCCCTGTTTAAAAAGGGGGACCACAGGGTGTGTTCCAACTACAGGGGGATCACACTTCTGAGCCTCCCTGGTAAGGTCTATTCAGGGGTTCTGGAGAGGAGGGTCCGACGGATAGTCGAACCTCGGATCCAGGAGGAACAATGCGGTTTTCGTCCTGGCCGTGGAACACTGGACCAGCTCTACACCCTCAGCATGGTCCTGGAGGGTGCGTGGGAGTTCGCCCAACTGGTCTACATGTGTTTTGTGGACTTGGAGAAGGCGTTCGACCGTGTCCCTCGGGGGGCCCTGTGGGGGGTGCTCCGGGAGTATGGGGTACCGGGCCCTTGATACGGGCTGTTAGGTCCCTGTACGACCGGTGCCAGAGTTTGGTTCGCATTGCCGGCAGTAAGTCGGGCTTGTTTCCGGTGAGAGTTGGACTCCGCCAAGGTTGCCCTTTGTCACCGATCCTGTTCCTAACTTTTATGGACAGGATTTCTAGGCGCAGCCAAGGCGTTGCGGGGATCCGTTTTGGTGGCCTCAGGATCGGGTCTCTGCTTTTTGCAGATGATGTGGTCCTGTTGGCTTCATCGGAGCGTGATCTACAGCTTTCGCTGGAGCTGTTCGCAGCCGAGTGTGAAGCGGCTGGGATGAGAATCAGCACCTCCAAATCCGAGGCCATGGTCTTGAGCCGGAAAAGGGTGGGGTGCCTCCTCCGGGTCAGGGATGGGGTCCTTCCCCAAGTGGAGGAGTTTAAGTATCTGGGGGTCTTGTTCACGAATGAGGGAAAAATGGAGCGGGAGATCGATAGACGGATTGGTGGGGCATCTGCAGTTATGCGGGCGCTCTACCGGTCTGTCGTGGTGAAGAGAGAGCTGAGCCAAAAGGCGAAGCTCTCGATTTACCGGTCGATCTACGTTCCTACCCTCATCTATGGTCACGAACTCTGGGTGGTGACCGAAAGAACGAGATCACGGATACAAGCGGCTGAAATGAGTTTCCTCCGCAGAGTGTCTGGGCTCTCCCTTAGAGATAGGGTGAGAAGCTCAGTCATCCGGAGGGGGCTCAGAGTAGAGCCGCTGCTTCTCCACATCGAGAGGAGTCAGTTGAGGTGGCTCGGGCATCTGGTCAGGATGCCTCGTGGTGAGGTGTTTCAGGCACGTCCCACCGGGAGGAGGCCCAGGGGAAGGCCCAGGACACGCTGGAGGGACTATGTTTCTCGGCTGGCCTGGGAGCGCCTTGGGGT
This sequence comes from Valencia hispanica, assembly GCA_963556495.2. Lineage (NCBI taxonomy): Eukaryota > Metazoa > Chordata > Actinopteri > Cyprinodontiformes > Valenciidae > Valencia > Valencia hispanica. Next base: position 37,061,827 of record OY747720.1, on the reverse strand, counting down.
TCCTCCCGAGGAGCTGGAACAAGTGGCTGGGGAGAGGGAAGTCTGGGTCTCTTTGCTTAGGCTGCTGCCCCCGCGACCCGACCCCGGATAAGCGGAAGAAAATGGATGGATGGATGGATGGATGGATACTCAGGAAGTCTGAATAAGAAAGATTTGAAACAGTGAATAATTTTTCTTCCACTTCACAATTATGTGCATATGTACAAATAATTGTAATGAAATATGTTGAAGTTTGTGATTGTGGCAGAACAAAATATGGAAAAGTTAGAGAGGGGATGAATAAAACCTTCAACTGCTTGAGGTGCTGGAACCATTTCCCTACAGTTCAGAAAACTTGATTCGTGACTCTGCCAAACATCCTAACCATCAAATTGAAAATGATTGAAAGTCTGAACATAACGGATCAGTTGGATCAGTGACTCTCCACACTGAATTCACACTTTTTACCTTTTCTCAGTTTATATAACAGAAATGCTTCCGTCATTACCTTCTTTTCAAGCAATTCAGATGAATTGAACTCACAGTTACATGGACAGTAATTTGATAACAAGAGCAATATATTTCAATTAAAACATCATAAAAAAGCTCCAGTGTTACAAGAACAACCTCTCTTTGAGTAAAAAGTAAAATTGCCTGCCAGCTTACACAAAAACTGTTCTCATAATTGGACATTTAAAGGAACAGGGGGCAGGATTTGTAAATAAAATAAACATCCATGTTCAGTTTTTTAATGCTGTTGGGTGATGAAGCGTTATAAACCAAAAAGAATGAGCCCACCCACATATCGCTCCATTTTCTTAAACTGGCTGTATGCTGCAAAATGTGCTGCAGTTTGGGGCCCGAATTTCCTGCGCTGTCCTACGGATGTGACGTCAATTGACACGGCTTGCGCGTTCTCGACAGCTTTAAAAGAGGAAGAAAAATGGTTGCAGACCTCCATTGATTGAATTGTGAGAATGGATTCTTCTCTTCTGCAACTGGGAAACGACCAAGAATGACTCACAGCCCACTAAAAAGTGGAAGTAAGAAAAAGAAGTATGTCACTGTGAAGAGGTATGTTTTTTTTTGTGAAGCGTTTGTGCGCGCTCCCGTGCGGCTGGCTGCAGTTACTTGCAGCGCCGGCGGCGTCGCTCGTGAGTTTCGTTTCTTCATTCTGCCACCTGCTCCTTTAACATGTATTTCCTTCAGTGTATATTTTTGCATTTTGACAATCTGTAGAGAACTGGTATGAAAAACAGCTCTAAAGTGCATTAATCGTTGCACAAAGTAGGTCAGAAGCAGCTGGTTCCTCTTCAGTCTGTTGTGTAGTCTGGTGCTTCAACTCAGAGTTCCCACATGGCAACCTGAATGATGGAACCTCATCTACAGATTGGGTCTGAGCTGTTGTGCAAAGGGTTTCTGATAAAGCACTCAGGCAAGGCTCTTCTTGTGTTTTCCTACATGTCTGCTGACATGTCAGGGTTCTTACTGGTGCGCTGAGGGACACTACTGTTAAAACAACATTGCTTTGTTATCAAAGGCAACAAAATCATGTTAAAGAAGGACAGCTTTTTCTTGCAACATTGATTTATTTTGTATAATGAAGACAAATAGGTACAGTACCCTGCAAAATATTTTATGTTTCTTAGACCTGTTAACCTTGTCCGCTGTTGCAACCAAAACTACAATATACAGTGGGGCAAAATTTGGCAGTCAGCAATTGTACAAGTTGTCCCACTTAAGTTTACCTGTAATTTTCATCATAGGTAAACTTCAACTGTGAAAGACAGAATGTAAATAAATAAATAAAATCCAAGAAATTACATTGTATGATTTTTTTAAATAATTTACTTGTATAATGGTGTAGAAAATTAGTATTTGGTCAATAACAGAAGTTCACCTCAATACTATGTATTGTAACCTTGGTTGGCACCTGTTTGAACTCGTTATCTGTATTAAAGAGACCTGTCCACACCTTCAAACAGTCAGACTCAAACCTCCCCCATGGTCAAGACCAGAGAGCTGTCTAAGGAAAGGCAAGGCAAGGCAAGGCAATTTTATTTGTATAGCACACTTTGAACAACAAGGTAATTCAACGTGCTTTACATGATTAAGTGGTAAAATAAAAATAGCAGTAAAACACAGACAAAGCATATAAAGTAAAAACGGCAATAGATTAGAGGAGCATAGAAACTGAAAGCTGCTTCTCCATGTTTGGTTCTGATTCTAGGGATGTTGAGTAGACTGGAATTAGAGGACCTGAGTGGTCTGGGGGGTTGGTATAGTAACAGCAGGTCTTCAACATATTTTGGTGCTAAGCCATTCAGTGATTAATAAACTAGTAGAAGTTTTTTTAAGTCTATTCTCTGAGCTACAGGGAGCCAGTGTAAGGACTTTAGAACTGGGGTGATGTGCTCTACTTTCCTGGTTCCAGTGAGGACACGAGCAGCGTTCTGGATCAGCTGCAGCTGTCTAATTTCTGTTTGTTCTGATGAAAAGTTTCCTATTGAAACAAAGAAGCCCCTGTTCTTTAGGTAAGACTCGAACCAGAGAGTCCGACCCAGCTCTCCAGTCGTTCTAGTAATATATCATGATCAACAGTGGTTCTACCACAGTCTGTATTTATGGGGATGTCACTGAAAACTTTGACGAGGGCAGTCTCGGTGCTGTGGTGAGCACGGAAACCAGACTGAAATCGTTAGGAAGCTATTTAACTGCTGAAACACAGCTTTTTCAATAATTTTACTGATGAATGGAAGATTAGAAATTGGCCCGTAGTTCTGCATTAACGTGTTGTCCAGATTATTCTTATTAAGCAGTGGTTTAATTGCTGTTTTTAAAGCCTGAGGGAAGACACCTGACAGGAGAGATGAGTTAACTATTTGAATCAGATCAGACCCAATGACATGGAAAATTTTCTTAAGGAAAGCTGTGGGTAGGATATCAAGACAGCAAGAGGAGGAGCCTAATTGGTTAATGATTTCTTCTTGGTTCTTTTGGTTTAATTCATGAAATTCGGAAATTTTTTCTACATTGGTGTTATTTGGATATAACATTGGAGGTCGGTATGGTGCTGCGTTACAGACCGACCATCTAATTTTTAGAATCTTTTCAGTGAAAAAGTTGGCAAGTTCACTGCAGGCCCTGGTAGAATTTAGTTCAGGGGCTACTGTCACTGAAGGATTTGTTAGTGTTTCCACTGTTGCAAACAGAGTCCATTATTAAGTGCATTATTAATGTTTATGTTAATTATTTTAGAAAAGAACAATTCCCTAGCTTCTTTTAAAGTTAACTGATATCTGTTCAGTCTCTCTTTGTAGATCTCACAGTGAACCTGGAGTCGAGTTTTCCGCCATTTTCTCTTGGCTTGTCGACACTCCCTTTTTTCACTACGTACCAGTGGATTGCTTGTCCACGGAGACTTCTTTCTACCTGAGACTACTTTTGCTTTAGTCGGAGCAATGGAATCCATGATGTCTGAGATTACCATGAGGAAATTATCTACCAGATTGTTTACTGAGCTGGAGTTGGGATATGAGGGGGATGTGGTGGAAGGGTAAATACTTTTAAAGGTTTCAACAGAACTGTCCCCGAGAAAACGCTTTTTTACAGTTATCTCACTGTGGCTAGATATTTTAGCAGAGATGGAACTTTCAAAGAAAATACAGAAATGGTCAGATAATGCAATATCAATTACTGAGATGTCAGATATAGTTAAACCTTTGCTGATAATTAAGTCCAGAGTGTGTTCTTTATTGTGTGTTGGTTGTTTGACATGCTGGGTCAGGCCGATGTTTTAAAGAGTGTCACTTAATGCTTTTGCTAGTCTATCCTGGGGGTTGTCAGTATGGATGTTGAAGTAACCCACAATGATTAATTGGCCATAATCTATACATATTACAAAAAGAAGGTTGTTAAAAAGTTGTAATTTGGAGGAATAGATTCTATCAATACAGATGTTTCATTATTTCTATCTAGCCATGTTTCTGATAAAGAAGGGCATGTATTTTATGTTCAGTGATGAATTCAATGATTAGGAGTGACTTTCCTGATAGAGACCTAATATCTAATAAAGCTAACTTAAGTGATTTGATCATCGGTAGCTGAACCTTCTGACATGTGATCAATTTGATATTTGTTTTATTATAAGTACGTTTGGCTTTAATTTTTTGTTTTCTCTCGCTAATAATAACTTCTATGCTTTTTTGGGGTTGGCCGGACAACTTCTGGAAGATGGAAGTGGTCTTACTGTCCGGTTCCCTTGCACATCAGATGTCCGTGATTACCAGTTCAGGCATGGGCAGAGTACATCCAGTGTTAGTCCCAGAAGGCTGATGTAGTCCAAGTTTCGGTGTTAGTTGTGATCCAATTCTAATTTGTGCTTTCAGTCTGTCTGATAAATCTCTAAATGGAGAGTCATTAGGTGTCGATGAGTCTGATGACACTGGAATACTTGCTGGAAGTATTTGTTCTCTGTCAGTCTGTACAGCTGTCTGGGATGAAGTAATCTTCATTTTGTCTATGTCGGTTATATGTTTGTTCTCTGAAAGTATCAACAAGCGGTCCTCCAAGGTCAGTTCTGGGGTGTTTATTCAGATAACAGAAAATATTTGAGGTCAACTGTTTCAGTCCAGCTCTGTTAAGACAACGCTCATTTGACTTGAACAAGTTTTTTGCACATCCAAATATTTAAAGTTATTAATAAATGGGAGCGATCCAATAGAGAATCTGTGGATAAGTTGAAAGTCTGTGTTGCCCAATTATAGCAAACACTAAGGAGGCTTGACTGTCAAAGAAAGTCTAAATCTACAATACAAGTATTCACATATATATATATATATATATATATATATATATATATATATATATATATATATATATATATATATATATATATATATATATATATATATATATATATATATATACATATATATATATATATATACATATATATATATATATACATACATACATTTTATTGCTTCATTATTTGTACTGGCCTTGGGGTTCACTGTGTGAAAAAGAGAAAACATCCCTACACTGAGAGCCATAGAAACCCTGTATGATGCTCCCAGGGCCTCAGTATCTGCTGGTTTACATAGAATGGCACATGAAGCAGGAGAAAGCATTGGGACCCTTTCACTATACCTGATGTTTTGTTTTAATCAAATACCTCACAGCATTAAGCACTGAAAAAGCCTAAATTAGAAAAAGGTGGAGTGAGAAAGTTTTACTACTAAGAAAATCAAGCTGAAACAAAACTTACGTGCAATTCACAACTGGAGTTTAAACAGATCTAATGTTAGTAACTTGGACTGGTAAAGTGAAAAACTATAAAAAGTGAATATTTTTATTCATTTGTAATTGTGGAACTCCCAGATCTTAATCTTAATCTATCTACATGGAGATGAAACCAGTTGGAGCAGCAAAGATGTCATCAAATAGGTGTCTTATCCACAAGGATCAGGTCACCATAAACAATCATGTTTGAAACTGGGTCCCAGAGTGGAGAAATCTCACAACGCCAGCTCAGTTGTCTCCATGATTATGAGTTCTCTGGCATTTATTCTGAGTAGATGACGTTGCCGTAGCTTTCCTATATTTATTGCGCATGCGCAAGTCTGTGATAAAATTAACAAACCTGGTGCCGTACGTTGTCGCAGTTCTACTAAAGCAAATACTGACCTTATCATGGATCCTAGAATACGATTTACGATCCCTCCTCTATCACCAGCAGCAAAAATGGATCCCGAGAACCACAGACACCATATGCTTTTGAATACCCCTGCTTTCCATCGGACGCACGTAACGATGGGAAGATTTGTGCATACAATCTTATTTGTTCAACCACAAATCAGGAACACGCCTTTTGCGCAATTATTTTGTGGCGCACCCCATGTTGTGGTCTTTATTTGAAATATTTATAAATCAAGCCCTTTGAGGTTTGGGATTGCAAAAATGATTCCTATTTGCTACATGCTAGAATAATTACAGGTAGGTTTTTTTAGATTAATTTTTTTTTCTTTCTTCATTCTATTTGAACAGAGGCACAACTGTGTATGTATATATATGAAAGAAGGACCTCAAAAGCATGGCTTCATTGTCTGACATTATGGAAAAGAGAAAAGAAACCAGTTGTATCTCCACGAGTCTGTTTCATCCCTGCGTACAATTTTCAGATACTTGACGGTCCCACATTCATCCATTCAAGCAACTTTAAATGATCACCTGCCACCATATCTTATAGATATTAGGGTTCTGTGTCCCAGAGATGGAGTGTTTTTTTGTGTGAAAATTGTGTGTTAACCCCACATAAACAAGCAGAAACTTGTAAAGCTGAGAACACCAATTGACATTTGGGGTTGGCAATACATTCTCGTGTGTGTTTTCCTGCATGAGGGACTGGTGTACTTCACAAAATATATGGCATCATTAAAAAAGAACATTATGTGCAAATATTGAAGCTATACATCTCAAGACACCACCCAGAAGATAAAAGCTTGGGTGCAAATGAGTCTTTTTAACAGACAATACACCCAATTTAGTTACAAAGCATCTTAAGGACAGCAAAGCCAACATTTTTGGATTAAGTAATGTCATAACTGGGGAGGTATATGTGGTATAGATGATGTGTGAGAACTTTGGCATTTATGATATGGGATATTCATACCTGTCTAAAATATATTTGGCAGCCCAAATTATCTGGGGGTCAAATGATGAAAAATACAGAGTAAAATATATAAGAAGGCAATGTTGGAGTGTTATTGAACTAAGGCAGTGTATCTTCATTTGACTTTGAAAGGCAAAGTAGATATGCAATAATGTGACAAGGTTTTTAGTGTTTTATAAGCTTCAACACTCTGTTAGCTTTCTTGTTAACATGGTATACATGTTAAATATTGTTTGAAAATAAAACTACTTCAGATTAAAGCTTGTCCGTATTGCAGCATAATCTAACCAGTTGTTATTCAAGCTAAAGTATGAAAGGTAAGTGAAGAAAGCAGATGATTAAAAAAGAGACAACCTCAGATCTCCCAGCTGACAGATGTGGTGCTTGGTCACTACTCGCCTGCAAATAAAACCTTTTTTTTTTCAAGGTTAGCTGAACGCTGATGAGATCTCTGAGTCTCTCCCATTCCGGCTGCGTTTTTCAAAGAGGCTCCTGGGGCGATGGTAAACAAGGCTTGTTGATCCTTGAGGAACTTCTTATCTCTTCTTTGTTGGCCCTGCGTACATTGATCACACTATTGTTGTGCTTGTCCCATTGAGGCAGGAATGAATGGGCCTGCTGTGTAACAGCTTTCAGCTCCCCTCAAAATGAAGACGTTCCCACCAAAAGAGAGCCGACGGGTAGAGGCAGCTGAAAGAAGCATCATAAAGCTCAGATGGTTATTTTATTATTAACGCGTTAATGTATTCTTTCTAATTTCCCCAATTAAAAATAGCTCATGCTTCCTGACTGTCTTTATTGAAATGTAAGTTTAACATTTTTCTTATTCTCATATTTTCCTTCTTTATTGTAATTCCTCAATATTCATTCTACTAAAACATATTTTCCATAAATCTTTTTTGATACTTTGTTGAGAAACTATACTTATCCCTTTAAATTTTTCCACATTGTCACATTACAGCTTCAAACTTTTACTGATGTTTTGAGTCATAGATCAACAGAATTGTTAAGTGGAAGGAAAACTTTTTTTTTGGTTCAACAAAATACAAAAAAGTGTGAAGTGCATTTATATTCAGTTCCTCTCACGATACCATATTTGAAAGAAAGTCTGTTTAAAGTGTGTCACGAGCCACGCAGTACACACGCGGCACAAGATGCCTTGGTCAGATATTACCAGAAAGGAACTTTTTGGTTAACATGTGCAGCAACAAGCTAACTCTGCACATCACCCTTAACACCGAATCCCTAGTGTGAAATCTGGTGGTGGCAGCATCATACTCTGGGAATGTCTTCTTCAGCTGGGATAGGGAAGCTGATAAGAGAAATCGAGAGCAATACTGTAGGGAAAGCCTGTTTGAGCCTGCATCAAATGTTTGACTCAGGGGGTTGAAAACAAAACAATTTGCAGATTTTTATTTCAATTTTTTTTTTTAAACCATGTATTCTGTTCTATCCATTACATAAAATCCTGCAAAATTACCACAAAGTTTTGATCGTATGCAACAAAATTTGAAAAAGTTCAAGGGGTATTAATACTTTTTCAAGGCATTAAACAATATATTTAAAATATTTTTAGAGGAAGTGGAGTTTCTCTAGTTGTTTACCTTATTTTAGCTACCAAAATAAAATGATGCTGCTTGCTAATGTTGTAGAGAGATGATGAAATTTAGACACAACATATCAATTTTACTTCTGTCTCTCAGACAGGAAACATCCCAGACGTGGTTTCCTCCTCATCTATCGCCCAACACTTTAGTTGCAAAACTGCAACACTTCTTGCAGTCTTTATGTGTGGGTTTGGGTGTGGTGATATCTTTACAGTAAGAAAGAGTGTGTTTTCCAGAGGAGGTGGGATTCAAGTGCCCCCTACTGGTGGAGGCAGATTTCTGTGTTTAAGTGTTTAAGTTTAATCTGAAGTATGCTTGCTGTAAGAAAGACTAAATTAACCAAAAGTAAAATCTGTACTAATTTGATTGCATTTGTTCTATATTATATTTTTGTAATAAAATTTCCAACTGTGCAATTTTTAATTTTAAGTTTTTTTAGTAGCATAAAATGTTGAAGCAGTAAATGAGGGAAACAGATCTCTTGATTTTTTCTGCTCCTTTCACCTATGAATAATTCCAGTACACCCATAGATTATGATTCAAAATCAGCTCTTGACAGGAAACTCATTTTCTAAGTTGTATTTATTTGTTTATATTAGCTTGACACATGTTACACTGCCATTGTGCAGAATGAAACCTCTGCTGCTCTCCCCAAGACCTACACAACCTGTTTCAACAGGATTGGATTGCAGCAAATATGAAAAACCTCCTTTATGGCGTGACAATCAAGACCAGAGCTGGCCCCAGGCATAGGCAAACATTTTGGCCTCTGTTTTACACACATACACACACACACACTATATATATATATATATATATATATATATATATATATATATATATATATATATATATATATATATATATATATATATATATAATATTTAGATCCCAACAAATGTAATAAATTTCATTGAATTGATTCAAATGATCTTCAATGTGTTAGAATTTAACTAGTTTTGTTGGGTAAGTCAATTTTAAAAAAAACGTTTGGACCCTATCAAATTTATTTGGCTTTTAGATTTGACCACGCCTTCTACTCACAAATATTGAATCAGTGCTACAAGTAGAAGGCATGCCAGTCCTTTCCATGTGTGCATATTGTTACAGCAGCTTTATACATTAAACTCTAGCAGATTACTTTACGCTTATATGCTCATCGCTCTTTATATTTTCTAGTCCCTGATTCTTTTTCTCCAGTAACGATAACTTCCAAAATAGCATGATCTACACTCAGATTTGGTAACAGTCAGTACTCTACTTTTGTTGGAATTTGTTTCTGTCTTCGAATAACACACAACTCAAGAAAGGAATTGGCTTTTTATCTTAGTAGTGAGACTTCAGCCACTCGTCTTACTCTCTTTCTCCCAGTCTTCAATTCTCCTCTTTATCCTCTTAATTTGTTTGTTTCTGTCATTCTGGTCCGTTCAGCCTCATAGTTTTTCTGTGTCTGCTCATTCCCTTTCTCCTCTTCGTTTTCTTGTCTTTTGTTATCTTTCTTATTTTCCGTTTCACTATCTCCTCTCCTCGCCTCCCTTCCTTTCTTCCACAGCCTCCCCTCTAACAATTTATCTGCCTCCCTGTGTGATGTCTTGTTCCTGGGAACCATTCGCACTCTGCAAACTTTTACCTTGGCTCCAGCCAGCACTATCTCCAGCCCACCAATAAATTTTGTTGTTAGACAGATAGTACAGCAAGAGATCCATCCAGTGGTACACTTTTCTTTTTTGCATTTTGATTGTCTTTGGCTAAGAGCAGTTTAGTGAGAACAATGGGTCGACCCTTCTGCTCAGCAACAGCAGGCGCTTCGCTTTGGCCGTCTTGGTCAGGGTGGAACTAGAGTCCCAGACACATGAGGAACTCTGCAGCAAGCCCTGTCACAACTCAGAGCTAGAGTGGAGATGTCAAACAGAGCTATTGAGGCAGGAGAATAGCCAGGCTTGGCTAGAGGGAGGGCTGAGTCCAGCCTACACTGCAGGAGACTTGCAATCATGAGAAAGATAAGGATGGAGCATGAGCTGATACATATCTCTCACACCCACTGCAGAGATCCGCTCTCCAAGAGCCAATGTGTCCCTGCCTGTTTGTTCTGAATTTGGCAAGTATTCAGCTAAAGCACCATAAGTGCCAAAATTGGGCTTTGTGAAGTTATTATCAGTAATAGGTGGTAGACTTGCACTGCTCTGAAGATTTCAACACTTTTCTTCATACTCTCTGTGATATGACATCTGTCGCTTTTAGAAGCAAAAAATTTGGAGAGATGCAGCGTTTTTTATTTATCTTGGTTGCAACAGATAAAGGCTCTTTGGTGAGGCAACAGTGATATTGTATTCCTAATGTGAAGCAAGGGATTGGTTGTCAAGAATTGAGTGGATGACCACTTGTCATATTCATTTCAAGACTATGCTGGTTGCGTTACCAGTAGGTTATTGCACCACTCTTGGCGGTGAGGCTGCTATGTGTATGACATCCTGCTGCTGCTTTTACAGTCATGCCACTCAGCTGCGACAACCATCCACATAGCACGTGGAGGGTACTATTTCTTAGCACCATTTTGGGTGCAGAGCAACAGGTTTGTTGTTTCATCATTGTCAAGGCTGCTGGAAACAAGAGTGTGTCTGCATGGATGACATCTCCTCAGGCATGGTGAAGCTGATGGTTTCCTCTTCAACAGCAAAGCTTAAAATGATTATGAAGGCCCGGAAATCTAATCTACATGTAAGACAACTCTGATTAGTGTGACAAAGTCATGGAAATAACTTAGCACAGACACCATAACATTGGAGGTAGCCTCATGCTAGCGTGGCACCATGTTCTTGTGTGAAGCTGCATCCTAATGTGGTCCAAGACTGTCATACCAACATGAAGTACAATCATACCGGGAACACATTGCTGACATACAGAGCCTGGTGTATGACTGGAAGATATTAGGGGAATGTCTATTTGGCAAATACTAGGAGCAGGGCAGTATCATAATGAGGACCAACCCAAAGTTAAATGGAACCCTAAGATGGCTTTCTTTTAGTAATCCCAATAAACACTCTACACTTATCCTTCTGTTTGTATTATGTACATTTAAGACAACTTTTTTGGAGTTAACTGTCAGTCAACACGTTTTTAAACTCTTTACATTGATTGGATGACAGTTGTGTTAATCATCTTACAGTACAGTGGAATCCCACTATTTTTTTAGGTTTGGGACCACAGACACCCGCAAATACTTGAGACCTTCTGAAAAAACTTTTAGAACTGCCTATTGTAATAGTTCAAACACCAAATATACCATAAAATGCACTGTGGAAATCGTCTTGGTACTAATCCAGATGGTGACATTTACAGTCTCCCTTAAATCCACTCTTGGATACAGCCACTCAGTGGCAAGGAATACAAATGGTGCTCCTGGTTTGGCTTCTTTGCAAACACCAGCTAATAGCATGTCAAGTAGCATTGCGTCTAGGTATTTCAGCTTCCCACGCTATTTTCTTTGAAATATTTTAGATATACTCTATGAAAAAAACAATGAATAGGCAAACTTTTCGCAAATAATGGAGTTACGTTCCACAGAGAAATTCACGAATAGGCGAAGCTGTGATTACTGAACAGCGACTAGGTAGGCGAGGGTCCACTGTAATTGTTCAATAAACAGTCTTTGGATAAGGTGTCCTACAATGTGAAAACTGTAATTGATTGTGGAGGTTTGGTTATTTCTCTAAGTTGCTCACTTTATTTCAAAGCCATGTTCGGTGTATGACTTGGTCATGCTTACATTCACCTATGGATTCTTAGCCACTGGTTGTTAGTTACAGTATGCATGAAATTTGACCCCAGCTTTGGCATGAGTAAAATAAATGGCTAAACTACAGTGGTGGCAATTGCTAACAAAACTATGAAACCGTAAAATATTGTATTGTATTAGAAAGCAAGTAGTATCACAAACAGTTTTGCAAAATACAGTAGACGTCAAGCACCAGTGTTTTAATTTTGGAGCTTCAAAGGAAAGAAAAATATCTCCAGGTTTCTTTTGGGGATGTAGGACTGGGAAAATGTCTCTCTCAGCATGGATAAATATTTGGATTAATCCTGGTTTTCTCATGCAAAGTGGGGCCTTAGAGATACCTTCAGTGAAGTACCGGCTCCTGGATAAGTTAAGTAAGCCCCAACGGCTTAAAGAGATCAACCGGAATCCCCTCACACTCTTTCTCCATGTGTTCACTCAAAGAATGGGCAACAGCATGAGATGGAGGCACACTCATGTGTGAAATAGACTCTTCATGACGCTGTTCATCGGCTGTCTCATTTTGGGACCTTCGTCTTAATCCCCCTTAGATTCTCAGAGGAGGGAAGGCGAGGACAAGGTCTTTTCTTTGGTAACAGAGGGCAAGGGGCGGGGCAGTGGGAGAGGCCGATGAGCCCCATTGACAACTGTTGCCTGTCTGTAGAGATTTAGATGAAGATTTCATAAGAAATGGTTCAATGAGCAGCAATGACCACCTTAGAAAAAAACGTCATTCTGCTCAGCAGCTTCTTCCTCCCGAGTAATGCGTTATGTTTGTGAAACTAGCTGGTGAAAATCTTCTTTAGTGCAAACTGCAGGTTTCAACCCAACAGATGTACTCAAGTGCACATGCACAGATACTAAAACCTAAAACATTTACTCCACATCTCGGAATTGAACGCTAACATAATGATCCCTACACTTACAGAACATCAGCATATACTGTATGACACAAATGTGCAGAGAAAATACATCCACATATATCATGGTGACAAAATGCAATAGATGCACCAATCAATCAGCCAGAGATCATAATTGACTGAATAATTCCCTACAATTTTAATATTCATAGCAAGCATCAAAACTAACAACTGCCTATAAAGATGCTAACTGACAGTATATAATTTGATGCAATTTCTGGAGGTTGAGTCAAATAAAGGTAAGGGACATGCCCTTTATTTATTCCACAAATTGAAACAATCATAATTAATTGATTAATTAATTATTCATTCATCTTGTGTGTGATTCAAAAATGCTAAAAAATATGTGTGAAAATTCTCAAGAAAAAGTAGGAATTGTGGGAATAGAATGCTGCCATATTCAGGCCACATATATTATACACGATCAACATCAGCGCATCTGCATCTGATTCAAATTAAAGGGATCAAACAGCTTGTTCAGTTCTGCACAATAACCTATTTATCTAAGTTAGGTGTGTTGAAGATGGTTTACGTTTAAAACCTGCAGGACTGTGGCCCTTCAGAACTGGAATTGAAGTACCCTGCAATAAGGCAATAACAGCTGCAGATCAATACATTTGTATTAATCTGTGTTTTTTTCATTTAAAAAAGTATGATCTTGTCTTATCATGAAATAGAAATATTCCAAAGATACAACTCCAAAAAAATGGTTCTGTCTGAAATCCCCTGACATGAAGCTATTAAGATGACTATTGATATTGCACATTCAACAGTTAGTTCTTAAAATTCATCTCTTTCAAGGTACATGGATGAAAGTAATTTTTAAATCTAGATGTGAACGTTTTCAAGGACATGAGATGCCTTTCTAAAGGTTGCTAGGTGAGAAGATGCTGAGCTGGATGTTAAATAGTCCCCCGTGATGTTAGTAGGATGCTGGATACAACACGTTATATAAATGTCCTATAGTCTGTGTAGACCCCTATCATGAATGTTATAAATGGATTCAGTGTTCCCTTGCCCGGACGTGGGTCACCGGGGCCCCCCTCTAGAGCCAGGCTGGGAGGCGGGGCACGTTGGTGAGTGCCTGGTGGCCGGGCCTTTACCCATGGGGCCCGGTCGGGCTTAGCCCGAAGAGGTAACATGGGTCCCCCTTCTCATGAGCTCACCACCTGTGGGAGGAGCCATAGGGGTCGGGTGCTATGCAAGATGGGCAGCGGGCGAAGGCGGGGACCTTGGCGGTCCGATCTTCGGCTGCAAAAGCTGGCTCTCAGGATGTGGAACGTCACCTCTCTGGTGGGAAACGAGTCGGAGCTGGTGTGCGAGGTTGAGAGGTTTCGACTGGACATCGTCGGACTCGCCTCGAAGCACGGCTCTGGCTCTGGAAGCCTTCTCCTCGAGAGGGGTTGGACTTTCTTCCATTCTGGAGTTGCCCCCGCTGAGAGGCGCCGAGCTGGGGTGGGCATACATGTTGTCCCCCATCTCGGCGCCTGTACGTTGGGGTTTACGAGAGGTTGAACGAGAGGTTAGCCTCCCTCCGCCTACGGGTGGGGGGACAGGTCCTGACTGTTGTTTGTGATTACGCGCCAAATGACATATCAGATTACCCACCCTTTTTGGAGTCTTTGGAGGGGGTGCTGGAGAGTGCTCCTCCCGGGGACTCGCTTGTTGTGCTGGGGGACTTCAACGCTCACGTGGGCAATGACAGTGAGACCTGGGTGGGTGTGGTTGGGCGGAATGGCCCCCCACTGTCGGACCATTGTCCATTGTTGAGGCATCTGAACGAAGCTGTTCCTCAAGGCTCTTGATGTTGTGGGGGTCTGTTGGTTTTTCTGTATTGTTTTGTATTGTATTCTCTGCAATATTGCGTGGACATTGGGGGCAGTTCCCTTGGATTGGCAGACCGGGGTGATGGTCCCCTTCTTTAAAAAGGGGGACCACAAAGTGTGTTACAACTACAGGGGTCCCTCGGGGAGTCCTGTGGGGAGTACTCCGGGAGTATGGGGTACCGGGCCCCTTGATACGGGCTGTTAGGTCCCTGTACGACCGGTGCCAGAGTTTGGTTCGCATTGCCGGCAGTAAGTCGGGCTTGTTTCCGGTGAGAGTTGGACTCTGCCAAGGTTGCCCTTTGTCAAAGATCCTGTTCATACATTTTATGGACGGGATTTCTAGGCGCAGCCAAGGTGTTGAGGGGAAACGTTTTGGTGGCCTAAGGATTGGGTCTCTGCTTTTTTTTTCTTTTGTCGCGTGTCCTGTTTGGCAGTGCGGAGCTCAGAATTGGTGTCTGAGTACCAAGTAGAAGCCCAAAAGATTTACTTTCACAACCGGAGCCCTACAGCTTTTGCTATAATACTCCTCTTGATATAAATGTGTGAAAAATCTTTATTATGAATTGCTGGGGGTTTTATTTCCTGATGTTATGGACATGGAGACGGAAAATTAAGGGGAAGAAAGAAAGAAGATGAAGAAGAGAGGTAGGAAACAAAAAGTAAAGAGAGAGGGTGAGTTGAAAATACAAGAGGAAAGGGAACAAAGAAAACACAGGAAAACATTGAAGTCTGCCTCCATACCCACAGGACGGCAGAGAGAGGGGAAACCCCCCCCCCCCAAAAAAAGGAACATCGACAAAACAAAACAAACATTGTGAACTCAGAACTACACAACCACATCACACAAAAATGGATATAAAAATACAACAACAATGTCACAGAAAAACTCATGGTACCGATTAATCAAGATCTAGTAATGATAACCTAGCCCAAGAATATATGTCTAAAAACTAGAGACTCCCACATCTATGCGTGTGTGTGTGTGAGCATGCTTGTGCATAGGTTTCTCCATAAGAGTGTTCAATAACTGGTGTGAGCAGGCATCAATCCGTCTCCCAGGAATCGATGCAGATATGAAGGAGATCGGAGCCAAGACGTCCAAAGGACCCCCAGGGCCCCAGGCGGACCCGGGCGGGGCCGACCGCATCCCCCTAGAGAGGAGCAGAGGAGAACCCCAGGGGAACGTCCAGGGCTACAATGCAGGGGCCCGGGGGAAAGCAGTGACGAGCCCACGGCCTTCGGGACAGCCAGGTCCCAGGGGTGCCCAACCCCCCAGCAGGGACCCCTGCAGTGGCGGGGGCCCCTCGTCGGCCGATCACCACCCGCCACCGCCACCCTAGGCCAATCCTCACCGCCAACATCCCAGCACCCGACGTCGGGGAGCCCCACCGATAGCCGCAGCGGACGGACGGCATCCCCAGGCCGAGCTAAGCCAGCACCTGGACACCAAGTTGTACCAGCTCCCGAGTCCTGATCCTGCGCAACGCAGAGTGCTGAGACCAGGCATCCAATAAAGGCCAGGGCCGGTTCAACCCGCCGATGAACCGACCACGCACGGCGCACACAGAACAGGTGATCGAACGAGCAGAGACGCTGGATCCATATCCCGCTGAGCCACCAAACAGGCACCACCCAACAATCGCAATCCTGGCCCAACCAACCAAAGGAAGACAATTGCCCAGCACATCGGCCGACCGACACACCGCCCCCCCCAGGCCCGGCCAGGCACGCACCAGGTCAGAACTGGATTGACCACCAATGCACCAGCGGGCAGGGGCATCAGTCACTGGCAGGGAGTGACAGAGGGGAAATAGGCCCCCCATTAAATGTAAGGCCTGAGGTGTGCCAGGCAAGAGGGAAGCCCAAGAACCAACCTGACACGTAGACAAAGACATCCAGACACAGTCATACGTTCCCTCCCTGTTACACACATACATTCTCACTGACTCACCAAGACACCCAAGAAATGACGCTGTACCCTCACTCA
Source organism: Valencia hispanica (assembly GCA_963556495.2). Lineage (NCBI taxonomy): Eukaryota > Metazoa > Chordata > Actinopteri > Cyprinodontiformes > Valenciidae > Valencia > Valencia hispanica. The sequence continues at coordinate 37,045,060 of OY747720.1, read as the reverse complement.
CACACCCCATACAAACTTTATGTTCCCAGGTCTAGGGACCGATGCCCCAGTAAAGCTACCAGCCCCTGGACCTGGGAGATGGACCCCCTACCTTCTAGGATGGAGACAAGCCGACCGCCACGGGCCCCACAGTGGCAAAGCAGGCCGACAGCCTAGGCCCCCGACCAGACCACCTTTTCCTACTCCGGACCCCAACCCCTGATGGCCTGTAGCGAACAGGGGTGTGAAAAGACCCCTAGCCTCCATCCTCCCGCTCGAGTATGTTGTTGATGCGTGTTGTTATAATGTGCTTTTAAAACAGAGGGGTGGGATGTGGGGAAGGCAGCCACACATCCCCCTACCCCCACCCCGAGCCCTCAGTGTCTATATGTGGTTTAACAGTGGGCACCGGCACCAGAGGTGAAGCTGATTGAACAGCTCCCCCTCTGGATGCCGAAAAGTGTGCCCACCCCAAAGTCCCTACATGTGTATCTCATAAATTTTTTTATAAGTGGGAGTGTCTAAGTTGTATATTAAAACTGGGACCCAGGCTGTCACGGGATAGCGAGGATGGAAACCCCTCCTCGCACCCCAGGTATGTGCCCATGCCCCAAGACCTTGTATGAGTGGTAAAGTGATGGAGCGGATGGACAGAGACGTTTGGGGATGGGGAGGGAAGTACTGGGAAACAAAATGTCTTCCCAGGGAGCATGCTCCCCCACTGACCTCTTTTCACTGGGATCCACCAGGGGAGGGAGGCCATGGCACGTTCAACCCGGGGCCCACGGCCACAGCACCACCAAGCCCCACAGACCCCAAGGCAGTCCCCCAAGCCCCATCCCAGAAGGAGAACTAAACCCACCCTGACATTCGCTCCACTATCAGAACACAAAAGACACTTGACACCTGTGGTGGAAAATTGTTATGCAATTAGGAATTAAGTGTATATTCTCTGTTTAGTGAATGCATCTAAGGAAATGACAAGCTTATTGTTCCAGCTTAATGTTATGAGAAAGATATATGTGTCAGGTCACCAGAGAGACAGACGCCGGGGCAGTAAGATAACAGTATGGCCTTCGGATGAGCTGCTTTATGCGTTGATATAAGACTCGCATGAAGCAGTTCTCTGGAGGCGGGGCGTGAACGTTGGAGAAGACATCTACAGAGATAAACAATGATTGCTGAATACTATTTAAGCGGTTAGTTAGAAAGGTTGGTTAGGGTGATGCACGAGTAACTCTGTCCCCTCCGTGTCTGGCCAGACATGTTTGAATTAAATACTTAAACGCCTTCTTGGACTCAAGTCTTCTTTATAATGGAAACCCTGAGATACTATTTTTTTGCCATTACACACCCAGTTTGAGTTTGGCGTCCCCCAGTGCCCCAGCCACCTGCCTTGCATGCCCACTACCCGGCCAGTCCACCCGCAAGTCTGACCAAACCCGGCCAAACAGGCACCCCAACCAGCAAACAAGGCGAGACGCCATACAGGGACCGGCGATGACAATCGGCCCAGAGAAAAAAGAGAGGTGGCCGCACATGCCAGCCGCAGGCCGGCCCCGATCCCCACAGGCCGGCACCGGCAACAGAGACCCCAGTGCCTCGAACCTCCAGGACCACCCCAGACCCTACCCAGGCGTAGCACGGCCACCAGGCCACCAGGCCAATAACCTATGTCCGTCAGCGCAACCCCCCTAAGGCACCGCATGCAGCCGTCAGGAGTTACCACCCAAAGCCACCAAAGCCCAACCCCAGGTTGGGGCCACGACGACCAGCGCCCCATCCGCCCAGTGATCCCACCCCCAGGGATTCCCCCCAGACACCCCCAACCCCAAGAACCCCCACATAAGCAACAGTATCCCAAATGACAAAACCAAGTGCCCCCCACACCTACTAGACGATGGAGCCAATCAAAGGAGCCCAGAGAGATTGATATGCAGCCAGACGCCGTCTCAAGACCAATGTGGTCCAACAAGAGATTTCGATACTGACTAACATTAAGAGCCTTTTGATTTTTCCAGTTCAGGAGGATAGTTTTCTTAGCGATGCATAAGGCAATGTGAACTATTAGAACTGACTTTGTGTCCATGGTGACATCATTTAAATTTCCTAGCAAACAAACTGAGGGAGATGGTGGAATGTTACATTTCAGACACTTTGATAGGTTCTCACATATCTGCCAACAAAATTTCTTAACAAGTTGACAGATCCAAAGCGCATGGATATAATTATCCGGTATATTGCTTGTGCATTGTAAGCAGGTATTAGACAACGTAAAACCCATCCTAAACACCCGTTCACCTGTATAGTGTACTCTTTGAAGGATTTTGTATTTTATTAATTGCAAATTTGGATTTTTTGCTATTTTAAAAGGTTCTTAAGCATATCTGAGACCAGAAGTTTTGGTCAAAGCTGGCTGATAAATCCACCTCCCATTTTGAAAAAGGGATGGCTATTAATTAATCTAATGTAGATAAGGTTTTGTATATTTTAGACAGCAATTTGGGGGGGTTGAGATTAAGAAAATCTAAAACTCTTGCTGGAATTTGTAATTCAACTGTTTTGAGCCTAAATTTACCTTTTAATAATATATTTAATTAGTTGTTATTCTAAGAATTTTTTTTTATCAATTGCATATTGTGTAATCAATGTATTAAATGGGATAAAGTCTGTTCCTTCAAATATATATTCCAGGTATTCAATTCCATCACACCTCCAGTCTGGAAAACGTATAATTTTTTTTTGCAAGATGTCGGAGTTATTCCAGATGGGTGTACGTCTGCATGGGATTTTTGTATACTCTGTTATTTTTAGAAACTCCCACCATGCTGTCAGAGAGAAGCTGATATTTATGCTTTTAAAGCATTCGTGTTGTTTTATATTTGAGCTAGTAAATGGTAGGTCTGAAAGTTTTATCTTATTGCATAGTGTCTGTTCTACGTCTATCCAGGACTCATCTCATAGCTATGTTTTCACCATCTTGAGATGTATTGGAGCCTGTTGGCTAAGAAATAATGATGGAAGTTTGGTAGATCTAGACCTCCTTTTTCTTTGGTCTTCTGCAGTGTTTTTAAGGTGATTCGTGGGGGTTTATCTTTCAAAAGAAATGTGCTTGGCGCTCCAGACGCGGATGGGAGTCCCCCTAGGTTCAAGGCGCAGGGTGGAGCAGTCTGTTGAGCGGATGGTAGAGAGGTGGACTGGTTTGGTCGGATAGCTGTAACTGGAAACTTCTGAAGACTGGAAGGAGGAAGACTTCTGGTCTGACGAGTAGGACCTCTGGGCATTGGATCACTGATCACTGAGCTGTCTGAGGGTCCGGGGCAGTGGCCATTCCTTCACTGCTGCCACCTTCCGGGGATCCATGGCTACCCCTTCACGGAGATGACGTAGCCTAGGAAGGTGGTGGAGCGCTGGTGGAATGCACACTTCTCCAATTTGCAGAATAGATTATTCTGGAGGAGGCGCTCAAGGACGGCTCGGACATGTCGGACATGATCCATCTCAGAGGTGGAGTAGACCAGGTTGTCATCCATGTATACGAATACCCACCGTCCGAGCATGTCCCGCAGCACATCATTGAGCAGCTGCTGGAACACTGCTGGGCTGTTGCAGTGACCGAATGGCATCACCAAGTACTCCCAGTGGCCAGAGGGGTAGCTGAACGCCGTCTTCCATTCATCCCCTTCTCGAATGCGAACCAGATTGTAGGCATTCCAGAGGTCGAGCCGGGTGAAAATGGTTGCTTGGGAAAGGGACTCCAGAACAGTGTTCAGCAGAGGGAGTGTATGGCGATCCTTTATGGTGACTTATATTAGTCCTCTGTAATCGATGCAGGGATGCAGTATCCCCTCTTTCTTTTTAAAAAAGAAGAAGCCGGCTGACACTGGAGAAGTGGATGGGTGGATGAATCCTTGGTCCAAAGATTCGGTGATGTAGGTCTCCATCTGGGCGGATTCAGCTTGTGAGAGAGGAAACTGACAGGTGCGTGGAGGCTCCGCCCCTGACATCAGGTTGATATCATATGATCAATGCGGTGGTAACTTGGCAGCTCGGCTTTTGCTGAAGACCTCCGCCAGGTCCTTGTAGGGCGGAGGAATATCTTCCAGGGCGGGCGCCGAAATAGTTTCGAGCGAAGTTGGCGATGGAGGATGGAGACACCTCTTTGAACAGTCGGGACCCCAGCCGAGTATCCCCTGCGCGGACAAGGAGATGTGCGGGTCGTGTGTGTGGAACCAAGGATAGCCCAGGATGAGCGGCGCGGAGCAGGAAGCGATGACAAGGAACTGGATGAGCTCTGTGTGATCCCCCACCCACAGGCGGATCTTGATGGTGCGATGTCGGATAGGGTAGGGCTGCAGGGGGTGTCCATCAACGGAAGTCAGCAGGACTGGCCTGCAAAGGGTCTCCAACGGTATCTGGAGCTTCGTGGCTAGTTGGGTGGTGATGAAATTCTCCGCCGCTCCAGTATCGAGCAGAGCGCCGAATGTATGCTGTGGATTGCGATGAATGAGCTGGACAGGAAGAAGGAAGCGAGCTGGTACTGGCCTGGTCTTTTCCCGGTCGGAGCCGGCACTGCAGACTGCGATGTTTGGGCGACCCACAGTAGGTGCAGAGCCCTTCCCGGAAACGCCGGTCCCGCTCCTTTGGTGACAGATGCCCTAGCTGCATCGGCTCCTCTCTGTCGCCAGAGTGGGAGTGGCCGGGAGCAGCGCTGGGCTCAACTGAGTGGAGTGAAGCAGGACGCAGTGGTGGAAGACGGGATGGTGTTCTAGTACGACTCATTACTCGACGGTCGATCTCGAGAGCTAGATTGACGGCCTCGTCGAGGGATTTGGGAGCTTCTCTGCCGACCATTTCGTCCCGGATATACAGGTCCTTCTCAAAAAATTTCCATATTGTGATAAAGTTCATTCTTTTCCATAATGTAATGATAAAAATGTAACTTTCATATATTTTAGATTCATTGCACACCAACTGAAATATTTCAGGTCTTTTATTGTTTTAAAACTGATGATTTTGGCATACAGCTCATGAAAGACCAAAATTTCTATCTCAAAAAATTAGCATATCATGAAAAGGTTCTCTAAACGAGCTATTAACCTAATCATCTGAATCAACTAATTAACTCTAAACACCTGCAAAAGATTCCTGAGGCTTTTAAAAACTCCCAGCCTGGTTCATTACTCAAAAGCGCAATCATGGGTAAGACTGCCGACCTGACTGCTGCCCAGAAGGCCATCATTGACACCCTCAAGCAAGAAGGTAAGACACAGAAAGAAATCCCTGAACGAATAGGCTGTTCCCAGAGTGCTGTATCAAGGCACCTCAGTGGGAAGTCTGTGGGAAGGAAAAAGTGTGGCAGAAAACACTGCACAACGAGAAGAGGTGACCGGACCCTGAGGAAGATTGTGGAGAAGGACCGATTCCAGACCTTGGGGGACCTGCAGAAGCAGCGGACTGAGTCTGGAGTAGAAACATCCAGAGCCACCGTGCACAGGCGTGTGCAGGAAATGGGCTACAAGCCACTTTTGAACCAGAAACAGCGACAGAAGCGCCTGACCTGGGCTACAGAGAAGCAGCACTGGACTGTTGCTCAGTGGTCCAAGGTACTTTTTTCGGATGAAAGCAAATTTTGCATGTCATTCGGAAATCAAGGTGCCAGAGTCTGGAGGAAGACTGGGGAGAAGGAAATGCCAAAATGCCTGAAGTCCAGTGTCAAGTACCCACAGTCAGTGATGGTCTGGGGTGCCATGTCAGCTGCTGGTGTTGGTCCACTGTGTTTTATCAAGGGCAGGGTCAATGCAGCTAGCTATCAGGAGATTTTGGAGCACTTCATGCTTCCATCTGCTGAAAAGCTTTATGGAGATGAAGATTTAATTTTTCAGCACGACCTGGCACCTGCTCACAGTGCCAAAACCACTGGTAAATGGTTTACTGACAATGGTATGACTGTGCTCAATTGGCCTGGCAACTCTCCTGACCTGAACCCCATAGAGAATCTGTGGGATATTGTGAAGAGGAAGTTGAGAGACGCAAGACCCAACACTCTGGATGAGCTTAAGGCCGCTATCGAAGCATCCTGGGCCTCCATAACACCTCAGCAGTGCCACAGGCTGATTGCCTCCATGCCACGCCGCATTGAAGCAGTCATTTCTGCAAAAGGATTCCCGACCAAGTATTGAGTGCATAACTGAACATAATTATTTGAAGGTTGACTTCTTTTATATTAAAAACACTTTTCTTTTATTGGTCGGATGAAATATGCTAATTCTTTTAGATAGGAATTTTGGGTTTTCATGAGCTGTATGCCAAAATCATCAGTTTTAAAACAATAAAAGACCTGAAATATTTCAGTTGGTGTGCAATGAATCTAAAATATATGAAAGTTACATTTTTATCATTACATTATGGAAAAGAATGAACTTTATCACAATATGCAAATTTTTTGAGAAGGACCTGTAGTTAGCGAGACCCTCCAAGAAGAACGATCGCAGGACCGCATCTCCCCAGGCTAGCTTAGCCGCCAGCGTCCGGAACTCTGCAGCAAAGAGGTGAACAGGTTGGTCTTGTTGACGGAGATGAAGAAGTTGCGTCTCCACGTCCATTTCACTGCAGGGCGGCACAAAAGTTTTCCGCAGCTCTGCAACGAACTGGACATAACTGTTGCAGAGCACTGACCTCTGATTGTAGAGGGCAGCCACCCATTCTTGTGCCTGCCTGGAAAGGAAGGAGGTGAGCAGAGCTACCCTGGGAGCAGAGGAGGCGTACATTGAGGGCTGACACTCAAAGATCATGTCCAGGGTGGCTAGCAAACCGCCTGGCTTGCTGTCAGACCCATTCCACTTATCTGGGAGGCAGATTCTGGGTTCGGTGGTGGAAGACTGTCGTTGCTGGAGGGTGTTGACAAGCCCGGCTAGCCTGATATGGGCCTCAGACAGAGTGTCAAGTTTGGAACTGAGGCGATCCACTAGAGCCCGGAGGTGTACCACCTCAGACCGAAGGGCCTCTACCTCCGCTGGAGCGCTCGTTGAAGGTTAAGTCATCCTGTCAGGATCGCCGGTGGACAGGGAGCGGCGATCGGGTGATGCTTGGCGCTCCAGACGCGGATGGGAGTCCCCCTGGGTTGAAGGCGCAGGGTGGAGCAGTCTGTTGAGCGGATGGTAGAAAGGCGGACTGGTTTGGTCGAATAGCTGTAACTGGAAACTACTGAAGACTGGAAGGAGGAAGACTTGTGGTCTGACGAGTAGGAGCTCTGGGCATTGGATCACCGATGACTGAGCGATGTGAAGGTGAGTGGAAGGCTCTTTTAAGCTGAGGGGAGAGTGGAGTAATTGTCAGGAAGCTCATCAGACACGGCTGGTCTGAGTTGGAGCTGATGACTTCCTGACATTTTGAGACAGAGGAGTCCAGAGATCTAAACCAATCCAGTGATGGTTTACTTGGGATCATTGAGAATAAGTAGTTGATTCTGGGCAAAACAATAATTTTTAGTGAAGCAACCCTTCCCATAAGTGACATGGGTAGGGATGTCCATCTAGCAAGATCATCTTCCACTTTTTTCAAAAGTGGGATGTAGTTTAGCTTTATTAAATCTGCCAGTCTTGGTGAGACATTGATACCTAAATAAGTAATATTCCCTGACTGCAGTTGTGTATTAGTTGGATTCTGGACAGAACTATTGATTGGAAAAACTGTAGATTTTAACCAATTTAGAGAATAACCTGAAACTTTTGAGTAAGAGTTTATCAACCCGATTACCTGAGAGAAAGAGATTTGTGAATGCTGGAGAAAAAGTAATACATCATCTGCATAAAGACTGATTTTATGTTCTATGTTATTGCATTTTATGCCTTTAATATTGTGAGGTTGCCTGATTGCTGCAGCTAGTGGATCAATAAAAATAGCAAACAGGGAGGGAGAGAGAGGACATCCCTTCCTGGTACCTCTCTGAAGATAAAACTTAGATTATGTTTGGTTATTAGCCCTGATACATGCTGTTGGTGAGCTGTATAATATTTTCAATCAGTTTATAAAAGAATTTCCAAAGCCAAATTTATGTAAGGTTGCAAATAAGAATTTCCAGTTAACTCTATCAAATGCTTTTTCTGCATCTAGAGATAATATATTAGTTTAAATGTTTTTACAGTAAGAACAATCTATTAAATCTATTAATCTATTTGTGGATGAATGTCTCCCTTTTATAAAACCAGTTTGATCAGGAAGTATTATAAGAGGGATTACTTTTTCTATCCTTTTTGCGAGGACTTTAATGAGGGATATGGGACAACAGCTGGTAGGAAACACAGGGTCTTTACCTGATTTTATTAGAAGACTAATGTAGGCAGAATTCATATTTGGTGGAAGTCGGCCATTTTCCATTGTTTCCTGCAGCATTCTGTGTAATGTTGGTGCCAGAATATTCCAGAATTCTTTATAGAACTCTGCTGGAAATCCATTTGGGCCTGGAGTACTGTGTTCATTTTAGGACATCCTCAGACTCAGGTGTCAGATTCAGAAAAACATCCGTCATCTTCAGACAAAACTCCTTCAGCGTCAGAAAAACCTCTTTCATTCTCAGAAAAAACTGCTTCAACCCAAACGGCCTCATAAAAATCTCTGTCATCCTCAGAAAGAACTGCTTCTACCCAAACAGCCTCAGAAAAATCTCTGTCATCCTCAGAAAAACTGCTTCAACCCAAACGGCCTCCGAAAAATCTCTGTCATCCTCAGAAAAAACTGCTTCAAACAAAACGCCCTCAGATAAACTTCTCAAAGGAGTCAGGTCTCGGAAAAAACAGAGTCAGACAAAAAGTTATCAGAGTCAGGTATCAGACATCAGATGAAAATTAGTCGGGTCTCAGGAAAACCGCTGTCAGAAAAGGTGGAGTCAGACGAAAAAGTCTCAAATGAAAAGTTATCAGAATTAGCTGAAAAATATCACGCGTCACGGATGAAGCTGAAGTTAGCTTCCGATTCGTAAATGTGTAAAGGGCAATTCCATTGAATCTTTGCTAGACTAGACTACATTAAACCAAGTCCTGATCAAAAACTGCAATACTTGGACTTTTCAAATCTGGACTGAAGTACTCTACACAGCATGTAGATTCATTAAAACTCTGTTTCTGATTTGTGAAACCTTTATTCTATTAGTGAAAATGACAAATTAGGTTCATTTTATGGTATTTTTACCATCCAGACCATATTAGACCAGGTTCTGATCAAAAACTACAATACTTGGACTCTTCAAATCTGGACTGAAGTACTCTACGCAGCATGTAGATTCATTAAAATACTGTTTCTGGTTTGTGAAACCTTTTCTGAGGATGACAGAGGTTTTTCTGACGCTGAAGGAGTTTTGTCTGAAGATGATGGATGTTTTTTTGAATCTTTTTTTTTTTTTTTTTTTTTTCTTCTCTTTATGAATTGTTGGGGTTTTTATTTCCTGATGTTATGGACACGGAGACGGAAAATTAAGGAGAAGAAAGAAGGAAGATGAAGAAGAGAGGTAGGAAACAAAATGTCATGAGAGAGGGTGAGTTGAAAATACAAGAGAGGAAGGGGAACAAAGAAAACACAGGAAAACATTGAAGTCTGCCTCCATACCCACAGGATGGCAGAGAGACGGGGAAAAACAAAACACGAAAAAGGAACATCGACAAAACCAACCAAACATTGTGAACTAAGAATTACACAACCACATCACACAAAAATAGATATAAAAATCCAACAACAATGTCACAGAGAAACTCATGGTACCGATTAAGAATATATCCTTAAACACCAGAGACCCCACATCAATGTGTGTGTGTTAGCATGCTGGTGCATATAAGGTTTCTCCATAAGAGTGTTCGATAGTTGGTGTGAGCAGGCATCAATCCGTCTCCCAGGAATCGATGCAGACATGAAGGAGATCGGAGCAAAGACGTCCAAAGGACCGCCAGAGCCCCAGGCGGACCCGGGCGGGGCCGACCGCATCCCCCAAGAGAGGAGAAAAGGAGAACCCCAGGGGAACATCCAGCGGCCACTATGCAGGGGCCCGGGGGGCAGCAGTGACGAGCCCACGGGCTCCGCCGGCAACCAGCCGCGCCGGGGCGGGCCAGTCAACGGACCGGGGGAGCCGGGGCCCAGGGGCACCCCACCGCCCAGCAGGGACCCGACAAGGGACCGGCCGACGTGGGGCCCCCGGCACTGCAGGGACCGCGGCCGGCCGCCGGCCACCACGCACCGCCTCCACCCTAGGCCAATCCCCACCGCCAACATCCCAGCGCCCCACCAACAGCCGCAGGGGACGGACAGCATCCCCAGGCCGGGCTCAGTCAGCATCTGGACGCCAAGTTGTACCAGCTCCCGGGTCCTGATCCCGCGCAACGCAGGGCGCCGAGACAGGGCATCCAACGAGGGCCAGGGCCGGTCCAACCCGCCAATGAACCGGCCACGCACGGTGCGCACAGAACAGGTGATCAAACGAGCAGAGACGCCGGATCCGCATCCCGCCGAGCCACCGAGCAGGCACCACCCAACAATCCCAAACCTGGCACCTCTAAAAGAGGTGCCCCAACCAACCAAAGGAAGATATCGGCCCAGCGCATCGGCCCGGCCAGGCACGCACCAGGTCCGAACCGGATTGACCACCGGCGTACCGGCAGGCAGGGGCCCCCGTCACCGGCGGGGAGTGACGGAGGGGAAATAGGCCCCCCATTAAGTGTAAGGCCTGAGGTGCGCCAGGCGAGGGGGCAGACCAAGATCCAACTTGACAGGTAGACAAAGACATACAGACACAGTCATACGTTCCCTCCCTCTTAAACACATACATTCTCACTGACACACCAAGACACCCAAAAAAATGACACTGTACCCTCACTCACACACCCCATGCACACTTTATGCTCCCAGGTCTAGGTACTGATGCCCCAGTAGAGCCACCAGCCCCCGGACCCGGGAGGTGGACCCCCTACCTTCTAGGATGGAGACAAGCAGACCCCCAAGGGCCCCACAGTGGCAAAGCAGCCCGACAGCCCAGGAACCCGACCAGACCGCCTGTCCTCCTCCGGACCCCAACCCCTGATGGCCCGTAGCGAACAGGGGTGGGAAAAGACCCCTAGCCTCCATCCTCCCGCTCGAGTATGGTGTTGATGCGTGTTGTTATAATGTGCATTTAAAACAGAGGGGTGGGATGTGGGGGAGGCAGCCACACATCCCCCAACCCCCACCCCGAGCCCTCAGTGTCTATATGTGGTTTAACAGTGGGCACCGGCACCAGAGGTGAAGCTGATTGTACCGCTCCCCCTCTGGATCCCGAAAAGTGTGCCCACCCCAAAGTCCCAACATATGTGTCGTGTGAAAATGTTCTAAGTGGGAGTGTCTAAGTTGTATATTAAAATTGGGACCCAGGACACCACGGGACAGCGAGGAGGGAAGCCCCTCCTCGCACCCCAGTGATGTGCCCATGCCCCAAGACCCTATATGAGTGGTAAAGTGATGGAGCGGGTGGACAGAGGTGTCCAGGGATGGGGAGGGAAGTACTGGGAGACAAAATGTCTTCCCAGGGAGCCAGCTCCCCCACTGACCCCAATAGGCACCGCTGTTCACCGGGATCCACCAGGGGAGGGAGGCCATGGCACGTCCGACCCGGGGCCCACGGCCACAGCACCACAAAGCCCCACGGACCCCAAGGCAGTCCCCCCAGCCCCATCCCAGAAGGGGAACTAAACCCACCCTGACATTCGCTCTACTCTCAAAACACAAAAGACACTAGACACCCAGGTTGAGTTCGCGGCCAAATGCCCAACCCCAGCGCCCCACACAAAGACCAAGACCCAGGAGCCAAGTCCAGTGCAAAAAAGGACTGATCCGGCCCAGAAACGCCACCCAGCCGCCGCGAACAGCAGCCAGGCACCCCAACCAGCAAACAAGGCGAGACGCCATACAGGGACTGGCGATGACAATCGGCCCAGAGAAAAAGAGAGAGGCGGCTGAACATGCCGGCCGCCGGCCGGCCACGACCCCCACAGCCAACAGAGACCCCACGCCGGCCGATCCCCAGCCAGGACCACAGCTAGGGGGCGCAGCGCCCCCGAGCCCCGAATCCCCAGGCCCACCCCAGACCCTACCCAGGCGCAGCCCGGCCACCAGGCCAGTAACCCATGTCCGCCAGTGCAACCCCCCCAAGGCACCGCATGCAGCCATCAGGAGTCACCACCCAAAGCCCAACCCCAGGCCGGCCACTACGTCCAGCGCCCCATCCGCCCAGTGATCCCACCCCCCGGGGTCCCCCCCAGACGCCTCCAACCCCAAAACCCCCACATCAGCAACAGTGTCCCAAACGACAAAACCAAGTGCCCCCCACCCCCACTAGGGGATGGAGCCGATCAAAGGAGCCCAGAGAGATTGATCAGATATGGAGCCAGAGGCCGTCTCAAGACCAATATGGTCCAACAAGAGATTTCTATACTGATTAATATTAAGAGCTTTTTTATTTTTCCAGTTCAGGAGGATAGTTTTCTTAGCGATGCATAAGGCAATGTGAACCATTAGAACTGACTTTGTGTCCATGGTGACATCATTTAAATTTCCTAACAGGCAAATTGAGGGAGATGGTGGGATGTTACATTTCAGACACTTTGATTAGTCCTCACAAATCTGGCACCAAAATTTCTTAACAGGTGGACAGAACCAAAGCGCATGAACATAAGTATCTGGTATATTGCTTGTGCATTGTAAGCAGGTATTAGACGATGTAAAACCCATCCTAAACATTCGTTGACCTGTATAGTGTACTCTATGAAGGATTTTGTATTGTATTAATTGCAAATGAGGATTTTTTGTTATTTTAAAGGTTCTTAAACATATCTGAGACCAGACGTTTTGGTCAAAGCTGGCTGATAAATCCACCTCCCATTTTGAAATAGGGATGGCTATTGATTCATCTAATGTAGATAAAGTTTTGTATATTTTAGACAGCAATTTGGGGGGGTTGAGATTAAGAAAATCTAAAACTCTTGCTGGAATTTGTAATTCAGTTGTATTGAGCCTAAATTTACCTTTAATAATAGATTTAATTTGTTGATATTCTAAGAATTTGTTTTTATCAATTCCATATTGTGTAATTAATGTATTAAATGGGATAAAGTCTGTTCCATCAAATATATGTTCCAGGTATTCAATTCCATTGCACCTCCAGACTGGGAAACTTATCATACATTTTTTTTGCAAGATGTCGGGGTTATTCCAGATGGGTGTACGTCTGCATGGGATTTTTGTATACTCTGTTATTTTTAGAAACTCCCACCATGCTGTCAGAGAGGAGCTGATATTTATGCTTTTAAAGCATTCATATTGTTTTATATTTGAGCTAATAAATGGTAGGTCTGAAAGTTTTATCTTATTACATAGTGTCTGTTCTACGTCTATCCAGGACTCGTCTAGGTAGCTATGTTTTAACCATCTTGATATCTATTGGAACCTGTTGGCTAAGAAATAATGATGGAAGTTTGGTAGATCTAGACCTCCTTTTTCTTTGGTCTTCTGCAGTGTTTTTAAGCTGATACGTGGGGGTTTATCTTTCCAAAGAAATTTAGAGATAGAGGAGTCCAGAGATCTAAACCAGTCTAGTGATGGTTTACTTGGGATCATTGAGAATAAGTAGTTGATTCTGGGCAAAACCATCATTTTTATTGAAGCAAGTGGGATGTAGTTTAATGTTATTAAATCTGCCAGTCTTGGTGAGACATTGATACCTAAATAGGTAATATTCCCTGACTGCAGTTGTGTATTAGTTGGATTCTGGACAGAACAATTGATTGGAAGAACTGTAGATTTTAACCAATTTGTAGAATAATCTGAAACATTTGAGTAAGAGTTTATCAACCCGATTACCTGAGAGAAAGAGGTTTGTGAATGCTGGAGAAAAAGTAATACATCATCTGCATAAAGACTGATTTTATGTTCTATGTTATTGCATTTTATGCCTTTAATATTGTGAGTTTGCCTGATCGCTGCAGCTAGTGGTTCAATAAAAATAGCAAACAGGGAGGGAGAGAGAGGACATCCCTGCCTGGTACCTCTCTGAAGATAAAACCTAGATGATGTTTGGTTATTTGTTCTGATACACGCTGTTGGTGAACTGTATAATATTTTCAACCAGTTTATAAAAGAATTTCCAAAGCCAAATTTATGTAAGGTTACAAATAAGAATTTCCAGTTAACTCTATCAAATGCTTTTTCTGCATCTAATGATAATATATTAGTTTTAATGTTTTTACAGTTAGAAAATTCTATTAAATCTGTTAATCTACGTGAATTTGTGGATGAATGTCTCCCTTTAATAAAACCAGTTTGATCAGGATGTATTATAAGAGGGGTTACTTTCTCTATCCTTTTTGCGAGGGCTTTGCAGATTATTTTAAGATCAACATTAATGAGGGATATGGGACGATAGCTGGTAGGAAACAAAGGTTCTTTACCTGATTTTAGTAGAAGACTAATGTAGGCAGAATTCATATTTGGTGGGAGTCGGCCATTTTCCTTGGTTTCCTGCAGCATTCTGTGGAATGTTGGTGCCAGAATATTCCAGAATTCTTTATAGAACTCTGCTGGAAATCCATCTGGGCCTTGAGCCTCATTATTGGGCATGCCTTGGAGGGCCTCCTGGAGTTCAGCCGCTGTTAGTGGTGAATCCAGGGCCATCGCTTGACTTTCAGATAATTTAGGTAGTGTTATGTTATCAAAAAATTGTTCAATTTCATGATCCGATGGATTTATCTCTGTTGAGTATAAAGCCTTGTAAAATTCCTTAAATGTGTTGTTTATTCTTCCAGGATCATATACTGTATTCTCGGTCTGATCTTTAATAGCAGATATAGTTGTTTTTTCTTTATTAATTTTTAGCTGGTTAGCCAAAAATCTACCTGATTTATTACCTTGTTCAAAGTTTTCTATCCTAAGTCTTTGAATTAAGAACTGGGTCTGTTTATTGATAATTTGATTTAATTCTAGCTTTGCTTTATGGATTTTGCCTAGTCTCTCCTCCTCTAGAGAAGCTTCTAATGAATTAATAGTTTCTTCTAATTCCTGAATACGTTTTTTTTCCATTTTCTTTTTATTTGATGAGAATGAGATTATTTTACCTCTAATCACAGCTTTTCCTGCCTCCCAAAGAATGGATGGCGATGTACCAGGGAGGTCATTATATTCTAAATAAGAAGGCCACTCTTTTTCAAAATATTTTATGAAACAGGAGCATGATCGCTAACAGCTATAGGGTGTATCTCATTGTCTGAAATGTCAGTCAACAGTGAGCTGCTGACTAACAAATAATCCAGTCGAGAATATGACTGGTGGACATTTGAGAAGAAAAGTATATTTTTTGTCATTGGGGTGAAGTGATCGCCATGCATCACAAAGTCCATAATCGCTCATGTACTGTTTGACTATATCTATAGATTTCCAGCTGCGCTGAGTCCCTGCTGGGCTGAGCCTGTCTATTTCTTAATTTAAACCAAAGTTGAGGTCGCCCCCAAGAAGAAGTGAGCAATCCATGTGTTCAAGGAGCACAGAGAAGAAGGAATGAAAGAATGAGGGGTCATCAACATTCGGACCATATATACTGACAATACATAACTTTTGGTTGTGTATAGATAGTTTTACTATAATAAATCTACCCTCTGGATCTGTAACTGTGTCTATTACTGTAAAATTTACATTTTTATTTATTAATATTGCTACTCCCCTTTGTCTGGAGTTATAGCATGCAGAAAACACATTAGGAAACTCAGGGGATTTAAGATCATCTGCAGCTGAGGTAGATTTATGGGTTTCTTGTAATAAGACGTCATCTGCCTTCAATCTTTTAAGCTGGTTAAAAATCTTAACTCTTTTCTCTCTGGTGCCAGCTCCATGAATGTTCCACGTGACAAACCTTAGAGTAGTCATAATTTTGAGATAAAAGTTGTAAAGTCCATATCACCATAGAAACAGATAAACACAGGTGTATTATTAGTTTGTGCCTGGGGTTGCCTGATTGAAAATCCAAAAGCCGAGATATAAGAAAGAGAAAAATAGAAGAAAGTTGTGAAGGTGTGAAGGGTGAGGGTGAGAGAGAGAGAGAAAGAAATAGTTATATTATGAAAAAATTCTGTGTGTGTGTGTGAGTGATAAAAGAAGAAAAAATGAGTGACAAAGACATTTGGTGATAGACATGTGAAGATGAGAAAAGAAAAAAGAGCCAGTATCCCAGTGCTTAGCCCTGGCCCCGCCCACATTGAGTGATGTAAACAACTTTACAGAGCTGTGCTAACATTAGATTATAGTTGACTGGCAAAACAACTCTTATCTGACCAGTGTTACATGACTAATAAAGCCAAGGAGTAAGCTGGGGGTCCCTGAACAGCTGCCCATTAACATACAGTTTATCTACCGCTACTGTAGCTCTGGTGCCTTCACTGATATATTTCTTCCTGATTGGGAACAAAACGCGCCTTCTATCCAGGATCTCCTTCGGGTATTGATCGTTAACGCTATAATTCGTTCCCCGCAGCTCTCTGCCCTGGCCTCTGACCTGCTCTTTTTGCTTGTAATGCTCAAATTTAGCAACAATAGGTCGCGGCCGGCTGTTGTTGGGCTTCTTACCTCCGAGCCGGTGGACGCGGTGAAAAGTGATGTTTTTTACCGTGTCGCTTGGGAGCTTTAACTGATGTTGGAGAAAATCTCGGACGGTGGATTCAGCGTCGTCCTCAGCCTGTTCTGGGATCCCGGAAAAAACAAGATTGTCGCGCATTCCCCTGGCCTGTATATCCAAGATAGTTACTTACTTTCTCCGGACAGCTGCGTCATCCCCTCGGTGAGTTTCTTTACACTCTCCCTAAGCGTTTGGTTTTCTGCAGCGAGCGATGCTACCTGTTGTTGGCTGAACTCCAGGGATTCCCTTAGAGCTTGAAACTCTTTATGGAGAACCTCAACCAGGCCCAGACGGGCGTCTAGGCTGGTTAGCTTCTTATCTATTGAGTCCAGGACATCGCTGTAGCTTTTCTCTGGAGAGATTGTGGAGGTGCTGGCCTCAGAACGAGTGCGTTTTTGTGACGGTGTGCTTGTCGGCACAGCACAGGTGGATTTCTGTGGCTTGCCCATAACATTGTTGTCAAAGCACTCGTCCAAGTAGCTTTCCAGGCTGTGCAAGGCTTCCTCGTCCAGTTTGTTTATGGAGAAATACAAAATAATGGTTATTATTATTAAACGTTTGCTATATTTGGCTCAAATGTTATGGTTTGTTTTCACCCGAGTTTGTTTGTTTTACCAGTTTACCGGCATATTACTTACGCACAGCTCTCGCGAGATCTCAGCAGCAGCTCATCACCCTCAGCAGCAGCAGTCTGAGGCCACCTGAGTCTGAGGATGTCCTAAAATGAATACCGTACTGGAGCCTTTTTATTGGGCATGCTTTGGAGGGCCTCCTGGAGTTCAGCCACTGTTAGTGGTGAATCCAGGGCCATCGCTTGACTTTCAGATAATTTAGGTAGTGTTATTTTTTCCAAAAATTGTTCAATTTCATGATCTGATGGGTTTCTGCTTTTTGCAGATGACGTGGTCCTATTGGCTTCATCAGAACGTGATCTACAGCTTTCGCTGGAGCGGTTCACAGCCGAGTGTGAAGCGACTGGGATGAGAATCAGCACCCCTAAATCCAAGGCCATGGTCTTGAGCCAGAAAAGGTGGTGGTCCCTTCTCCGGGTCGGGGATAAGGTCCTTCCCCAAGTTGAGGAGTTAAAGTATCTGGGGGTCTTGTTCACGAATGAGGGAAAAATTGAGCGGGAGATTGATAGACGGATTGGTAGGGCATTTGCAGTTATGCGGGCGCTGTACCGGTCTGTCGTGGTGAAGAGAGAGCTGAGCCGAAAGGCGAAGCTCTCGATTTACCAGTCGATCTACGTTCCTACCCTCATCAATGGTCACGAACTCTGGGTGGTGACCGAAAGAACGAGATTACGGATACAAGCGGCTGAAATGAGTTTCCTCCGCAGGGTTTCTGGGCTTTCCCTTAGAGATAGGGTGAGAAGCTCAGTCATCCGGAGGGGGCTCAGAGTAGAGACGCTGCTCCTCCACATCGAGAGGAGTCAGTTGAGGTGGCTTGTGCATCTGGTCAGGATGCCTCCTGGACGCCTCCCTGGTGAGGTGTTTTGGGCACGTCCCACCAGGAGGAGGCCCAGGGGAAGACCCAGGACACGCTGGAGGGACTATGTTTCTCGGCTGGCCTGGGAACGCCTTGGGATTCCCCCCGAGGAGCTGGCCCAAGTGGCTGGGGAGAGGGAAGTCTGGGTCTCTTTGCTTAAGCTGCTGCCCCCGCGACCCAACCCCGGATAAGCGGAAGAAAATGGATGGATGGATGGATAAACTGTGTAGCTTACCCCTAATTTCCACTGCATGCGTACCGCTCTGCCACGCAACCTGCAGCAAAAACGCTCCCTTTGTAGTCAATGAGAGCATTTCTATTGACGCCGCCAAGCGGCGCCGGCCGTTTTTTCGCCATCCGGCAAAAATATGATCGATTGTATTTTTGCCGGACGCCAGAGCAAGTTCGCAGTCAATCTACACAAATCACACTGCACCAACAGGATATATAACAAGCACAACATCCGTTTTTTTCAAAATAAATAAATACAGACTAGATTTTTTTGCATGCATAGCTATAATATAATCAAGCATATATTTATGCATATATGTTGTCTAAAATAAGCGTGCGTGTTTATACATAATTTACACAAAAAAAAAAAAAAAAAAATATATATATATATATATATATATATATATATATATATATATATATATATATATATATATAATCAAAAGGTATTTAATTCTGAAAGCTATTTTATCATTTCCTGCCACACAAGACATAGTAGGTGCGTGGGTCAACAAATACGTTATTCAGATATGAGAGAAAAACAACAGGACAACATGGATGAAGAGAAACTAATACTTGAAGTGGAAAATCATAAAATACTTTATGATTTCACCTTTTTCCGCATTTATTACTGGCTTTTATCGCGAGATCATGCATGTTTCTTTAAGCACCACTGGGATTCGGACTGGAGCGGAACGGATGTAGAGCGCATGCAGTAGTAATCAGGGACGGGAGCTAACGGCTGCGGAGAGCGTGGTGGAGCACATGCAGTGGAAATTAAGGGTTACCCCCAATTTCCACTGCATGCGCTCTGCTCCGCCACGCACTCCGCAGCAAAAACGCTCCCATTGTAGTCAATGAGAGCATTTCCACTGCTGCTGCAGAGTGGCGCCGGGCACCGGCAGCCGTTTCACCATTCGACAAAAATAGGATCGATTCTATTTTTGCCGGATGCCGGAGTAAGTCCACAGTCGATCTACACAAATCACTAAGCACCAACAGGATATAGAACAACCAATTTCCGTTTTTTTTTCAAAATAAATCAATAAACACGGACAATAATTTTTTGTATGCTTAGCATGGGCAGTTCTAGACAGGGGCCACCAGGGGCCAGTGCCACTGTAGAACAGGTCTTGGGCCCTGTACTGGCCCCTGTTGTGATGAGTTTATACTAAATCCGGTTCTTATCATGAAATGTGCTGGAACAAAAACCGTAGCTTGTCGGTCCCTTGGACCAATTTAATTTTTTTACCTTCACAGTTTTAATTAATCAGTTAATAATAAAAAAAAGTTGTATTGAGATAGGATTACAGTTTTCATCTGCAAGATCAGGGGTCTGCAACCTGCAACTCTGCAACCGTATATGGCTCTTTGGCACTTAATAAATTAAACAGTGAAATATTGCCTTTTTTTTTTGTTCTGTGCCCCCATGAAAAAACATTGGCCCCACCCTGGCCCCCTTGGTAGATTTGGTCTACAACCGCTACTGCTTAGCTATATAATATAAGCCCGCGTATATTTATACATATGTGTTCCAAAATATCTTGACACAGAATAACAGAGAATTCAATTCAATTCAGTTTATTTATATAGCGCCAATTCACAACAGATGTCATCTCAAGGCACTTAGCAAGAAGTCATTTCAATACATTTATACAAACATTCCAATCAGTTAAAAATTTTCCTATTTAAAGAATCCCAGCAGATTGCGTCAGTCATTAGTGTGAGGTTTCGCAGACTTTCCAACCACCGCAATCCTTCAGCAATCCCTCATACTGAACAAGCATGTAGCGACGGTGGAGAGGAAAAACTTCCCTTTAACAGGAAGAAACCTACAACAGAACCAGGCTCAGTAGGAGCGCCCATCTGCCACGACCGTCTGGGGGTTTGAGAAGACAGCGCAGAGACAGAAGGAACAGAAGATCCGATATAAGAGTACTTTCTATGTTACAGAAAGTAAAAAGTTGATAACAGGACACAGTGGATGTTCAGCCACCGGGAGCACCATCCCAGTCGATGCCCCCCGTCCAACAGGGCATTGCAGCCAAGCAGGATACCAGACCAGGTATATCTTGTATGGAGAGGAAAAACACTGAGAGAACACAAAGTTAACAGTCCAAATAGCAGAATGTACTGTAATACAACTGGAGAGTAGTAGTAGAAAAGGAAGTAGCAGAGTGAAGAAAATTGGTAAGTCTGTCCTCCAGCAGTCTACGCCTATAGCAGCATAACTACAGAGCTAGCTCAGGATGACCTAAGCCACTCTAACTATAAGCTTTATCAAAAAGGAAAGTTTTATGCCTGGCCTTAAAAGTATACAGAGTGTCTGCCTCACGGACTAAAACTGGGAGCTGGTTCCACAGGAGAGGAGCCTGATAACTATCAAATCAAATCAAGCAATCCTCCCCCCCATGCATTAAAGCAACAATAAACAACAGCACATTAACAAAAGCAGAACGGGCTGAGTACAGATGAACCAAGAAACGTCATCATGGGAGCCATCTACATCGGCGGCAGCAGATCAACAGCAGCAGCCAAGGCACTGATCCAGGGAGCCCAGAGGAGGGAGGGCTGGTACCCCCACCTCCACCCAAGCACCACCTGGAGAGCACCAAGGCAGCCACAGCCGACCACCACCCCCGAGGCAGAGGGCTCCCACAGAGGAAACACTGGAAGGAAAACTAAAATAAGTTAAAATATTAAAATTAAAACAATTATAAGATATGATCAAATAAAAATGGAAAGCAGATAAACAATAATTGATAAATAGCCCGCTAAAAGCTAAACTAAAAAGAATTCAATCAAATAAAACATGCAGAGCAATTAAACAGATTTAATAAATAATAATCAGTTAAAAGCTATGTTAAAAAGGTGAGTCTTGAGCCTGCTCTTAAAAACATGAACGTTCTCTGCGGCCCTGAGGTTCTCTGGCAGCCTGTTCCAGAGGTGAGGGCCATAATAACAGAAAGACGCCTCACCATGAGTGTTTGTCCTGACTTTTGGGGTGACAAGGAGACGGCTGCCAGAGGAGCGAAGTTCATACGGTAAAAGCAGCTCTGAGAGATAAGGAGGCCCAAGACCATTAAGACACTTAAAAATTATTAAAAGAATCTTAAAATCGATCCTGAAACATACGGGGAGCCAATGCAGTGATTCTAAGACAGGTGTAATGTGTTCCCGCCTCCTGGTCTTTGTCAACTAAAAGATCTGCCTCCCATTCTACTTTTAGAAATCCTAGGAACTACAAGTAAACCTGCAGTCTGAGAGTGAAGTGCTCTGTTGGCAACATATCAAACAATTAGATCTCTGATGTATGATGGAGCTTGATTATTAAGGGCTTTGTATGTAAGAAGAAGGATCTTAAATTCTATTCTGGATTTAACAGGGAGCAAATAAAGGGAAGCTAAAACAGGAGAAATGTGATCTCTCTTTTTAATATTCATCAGAACTCTTGCTGCCACATTTTGGATCAACTGGAGCTTTTTAATGGCATTTTGTGGACTACCTGATAGTAAAGAATTACAGTAGTCCAGCCTTGAGGTAACAAATGCATGGACTAGTTTCTCAGCATCACTCCTGGACCGGATGTTTCTAATTTTAGCAATATTCCAGAGGTGAAAAAAGGAAATCCTAGAAACCTGTTTAATATGGGATTTAAATGTCAAGTCTTGGTCAAAAATAACGCAGAGGTTCTTTACGTTATTACTGGGGGCCAATTTAATGCCATCCAGATGAAGTGGTTGACTAATCAGTTTCTTTTTTAGAACTTCTGGTCCAAAGACAGCAACTTCTGTCTTGTCATAATTTAAAAGCAAAAAGTTTAGATTCATCCAAGTTTTTATGTCTTCCAGACATGCCTATAATCTACCTAACTGACTGGGTTCATCAGGATTTATGGATAAATATAGTTGTATATCATCGGCATAGCTGTGGAAATTTATCCCATGCTGTCTAATGATTCTACCAATTGGAAGCATATATATGGTGAAAAGAATTGGTCCAAGCACAGAACCCTGTGGAACAGAATAACTGTTCTTTTCTGTTCCTCTTCCACGGAATGAAGAATTTTGTTCTTACTTCCGCATTTATTACTGGCTTTTATCACGAGATCCAACAGTTCCCGCGCATGCTTCTTTGAGCACCTATGGGCTGCGGACTGGAGCGGAGGGGATCTAGAGGGCATGCAGTGGAAATTAGGGGTTAGTCACAATGATTTTTCTGTGCTGGTGGTATGAGCCTCTGTAGGGTCTTTTTGTCAGCTGCGATGCAGCTCCCAAACCACACACGTTGTGGCAAGAACATTTCAATTGAGTTCCCGTAAAAATAAATAATCAGCTGCTGGGAAAAATCCAGGTTTTTCCAGGCTCCAAAGGAAATACAGTTGCTGCTGTGCTTTATTCACCAGGCCAGTAATGATTGTGGCCTATTTAAGGTCCTGTTTGATGTGCCCAGGAAGTTAAGAACAACAACACAATCTAATTATTTTTATTTAAAAACAGAAACGCAACAATTAAATTTCACTCAATTTAAAAATACTTTGTTGATCCCAGAGGGAAATTATATGTTTTTTTTGACTCATACTATTTAAGTATCTTAAAGGAGTTGTTGTCGATGCTGACGGCTGTGGGGAGGAAGGATCTCCTGTAGCGATCTGGTTACAGCGAAACTGAAGAAGCCTCTGACTGAAGATACTGTGTTGTTGTATGATAGTCTCATTAAGAGGATGCTCATGGTGGTCTTGATGTTATGATGAATCCATCTTTGCACCATCATCTCTAGAGGTTCCATAGTCGTCCCCAGAACAGAACCAGCCTTCTTTATCAGGTTGTTGAGCTGAGTATTTTTAAGTCCTTAGCTCTGAAACTGCTGTTCTGTCCCCTCTAATAGACAGCCAGGTGAACACTGAGGTATGGTCCCAAATATATATTTATTATTATTTTATCCATCCATCCATTATCCATAGAATAGATAACCTCTGCAGGGTTGCAGAGGGCTGGTGCCTTTCTCCAGCAGTCACAGGGCAAAAGGCAGGGTACACCCTGTACAGGTTCCCAGTCCATCGCAGGGCAACACAGACATACAGGACAAACAACCATGCACGTGTTGTGCCGCAGATAGGTAGGATTTGGCTATGAATAATTATGAATAATTGCTTAGGGCAATTATTAATAAGAATAATAATTTTATGTAAAAATTACCAAGTTTAGGGGCACCATCCTGTTGGATTCCAGGAACATTTATATATATATATATAGCCAAATTGTTCAGTCTCAGATAATTAAACAGTAGATGAAGGAATAAGTTCTAACGCTGTGGACATTAATTGTATGCATCACTCCAAGTAATCCCAGACAACTTCTCTTTAAGATAAGGGGACTTTATTTAGGAAATAGAAAATCCCATCTATTCTAAAGCATGCAAAAATTACTACAGATCTTAGACAACAATAATAGGTGAACATTAAACACAATTAACATGAAATGAAATCAGTGAGACAGCTGAGGTTCGGGTCAGAAAAGGAGGGGGGGGGCTCACTCCAGGGAGCCCAAATCACAGATAGCCTAGGAGACAAAGTCATAAATCTCAGCTCTGTGCCAAGATGGAGGAGAGCACATGGAGCCTAAGAAAGAATCATAAAACTAGCTTTGGCTAAAGGAGCACATGGGGGAATGTGGTAGGCCTCTGCTTTAGCAACAGACTAAAGACAATGGAGTTAAACTTTTCAGCTAAGACCAGCTAACGCAGGCCGGACTGAGCCCGACTGCCGATGGAGTTATCAGGGAGGGAGAGAGAGAGAGAAAGAGAGAGAGGGAGAACAAGAGGATGGAAACAAGAAAGGCGTGATCTGCTCAGGATAAAACAGATCAGACTTATACGTGCGACAACGCAAAAATGAGCAAACAGGTACAGCGCTTAAAAACACTTTAACCAACAATGAACGAGATCTAACTCGTTACAACTCTATTTTCTCTGTTTATCCATGCCCAGACACATTATTAGTATAAATGAACCGGTTCAGTCCTACTTTGCCTTGAAGGAGGTCCAGTCCACTAGGAGGAGAGTGAATTGTGTCCGTAGTTGAGCAAGAAAAGGAAGAGTTATAAAAAAAACCTGTACAGGATTTTAAGGACCGTGTGGCCCAAAGGCAGGCTGGATGGCCTGTAGGTCGACGTCTAACGAACTGTCTGGGAACAGTTCTGATATAGCTCACACGAGATACACAAACCGTATGAGCACTTCGAAGCGAGTTCTTCCCCGGTCCAGCGGGTCAGAACAAAAGAGAATCTTCACCGGTGAGATGTCCTCTGTTCAGCAGTAGTTCATCCAAGAACTTCCAGCTGGAGAACAATTCAAAATGGGCGCGACTACTCTTATAGCCCCCTTTGGCCGTGAGGTCATCGCTGATGTCACCGTGGGTGGTCACGGACCAATAGGAGTGTGTTGGGGGTCACTGCTAGGATTGCTGGGAAATGTGGTCTGTTCAGTCCATCTTTGAAATAGCTCCCAGACATCCAAAAGTCTGTTCAGTTCTTCTTATGAGAAATGCAATCACAACACACGCACACACTCAAACCTAACAGCAATTTACAGAGACCAATTAACCTAACAGTCATGTTTTTGGACTGTGGGAGGAATACGGAGTACACAGGGCAAACTCCATGCAGAAAGACCCCAGGCTGGGATTCAAACCCAGGCCTTCCTCCTGCAAGGCAACAGTGCTACCAACTGTGCAGCTCTATTTTAATTTTATTGTGTTAGAAAATTATATTATAAAAACCTGATTATTGCATACAACATGAGGCATTTTTGCTAGCCTGTGGTGAACAGTTTAACAGATGAGATGAGATAGGGGTGCACGGTGGCGCAGCTGGTAGAGCGGCTCACCTCACAGCTAGAAGGGGTTCAATTACCGTCGGGGACGCTGTGGGTGCTGAGGGTGTGTTTGTTCTCCCGCATCATCGGCACCCACACCCTGGGTGGGGTTGGCGAAAGGGCCTTTCTGTGTGGAGTTTGCATGTTCTCCCCGTGTTCCCTTGAGCAGCTAATGTGAGCTACTCCCACAAAAACATGCACTAGTCCTTGGGCTACATACTGCCTCCTCCTGGCCGGCCGGGGCACCTGAAGGGATGGGGAGGATCTGGCTGGAATAACGTGATCCTTCCACGTGCTACGTCCAGCCGGAGAAACCCCGCCCATCAGGTGAAAAGAAGGGCCTGCCCACTCCCCAAGCATGAAGGAGGCTTGGGTTTCAGTGCGGGGCCCTCCCAGGGCTAGCAGAGGGAGAGCGGAACCCCAGGACTAAGGTAGGAGCACTGGGGTGCTAAATTAAGGGGGAAAAAACCGTGGGATAAAAAATTTTTTTTTACAAAAACAAACAAAAAAACAGATGAGATAAGAGTGGGTGGGTCATTTTTATGACTGGACATACTTGAAGCCTAATTTGCCATTTTTTAAGTGAGCGAAGAGTGTAGCATTCTTCTTTCAGCCAACTGACTAGCAGTGTGCTGTAAAATGTGGGAAAAAAGCAGTGCTATTAATCTTACAGTACTTTATCTGAAATGTGGTTTAAAGCAGTGGCTCTCACCCTTTTTTCCTTGAGGACCCCCTTGGCTGTGTCCAAGAGAAGCCAGGATCCCCCAACCCCAACTCCTAGCCACATACATGCATTAAAAGTGATTAACTAGAAACCTTTATCAAACTAAACAGCAATTGTAGGTTTTTATTCCTATTCTTCTTGTTTTACACTGTAAACTATGTGTTTTGGATTTTATGAATGTCATATTTACAAATATAAATTTGGTAACCTCACAACCTCATCAGAGACAAAATTTTACGGACCCCATGCGATGGTTAGGAACCACTGGTTTAAAAGACTTTAAACTGTAAGGGGTAGTTGGATAGAAACCTTTACTGTCTTAAACTGTGACTTTTTAAAAACCTTGATTTAACTTGAGACCAAAAAAGGCCCAAGCATATTCACACCCAAGCCTGATTACTGCCAGACTTGTCCACTCAAGAGATCCCTTTATATAAAATATATGATAACATAAACTAAGCTAAAAGATCTCAACAAAAAACACATGTTAATTACTTGACATGAAGAAATTTAAGAACAGATGAAAAGAGTCACTGACATCTATCAGTCCGGAAAGGGTGATGTCTGATGCTTTGGGACCCAACCACTGTGAGATCTAATATCTACAAATGGAGAAAACATGCACTACTGCAAGGTCTGATTGATGACAAAACCACAAGGTCACAGAATAACTCAGACCAACATCTAATTCAGTGTTTATGATTGAATCATAAGAAAGAAACTAAGAGCATTTTACAAAAGGAACATCGTGCTGATGCACGGTGGTGCAGTTGGCAGCATTGTTGCCTTGCAGCAAGAAAGTCCTGGGTTTGAATCTCAGCCTCGCGTCTTTCTACATGGAGTTTGCATGTTATCCCTGTGCATGCTGGTTCTCTCTGGGTACTCCGCCATCATGAGTGTGTGTGAATGGTTGTTTGCCTTTTGCCCAATGATTGCTGGAGAAAGGCACAAGCAAGCGACCATGCCAGGATAAGTAGGGATAGACAATGAATGGATGGATGGGACATCATGCTCATAGCCCAACATGGTGGTGGTAGTGTTATGGTCTGGGGCTGTTTTGCTTCTGCGGGGCTTGAATGCCTTGACATAATTGATGCAACAATAAATTCTGCAGTCTGCTAGAAAATCCTGAAGAACAATACATCCATCACTTTATTACCTTAAGCCCAAGCATACATAAAGAGTAAAATGAAGCTTTTGAATGACCAAATCCAAATTTAGATGCTGTGGCAGGATTTTCAACAGACCATTAACTCTCCCAAAACCTCCAATGTGGATGACTTAAAACAAATATCCAGAGAAACATTTTCCAAAACTTATCTGAAGTTATTGCTAACACTTATTGGTTATTGTTGACCCTAGGGGTGGCACGACCCTAGGGGTGGCACAACCCTGGGTAGGCCTTTGGAGGGCAATTACCATTGCAAGGGGAAGCTTTATTTGAATATGTATTTTCCATTTGATCAATTAAATCATGTTTAGAAAAAAGCATTTTATATGTACTCTTGTTACTTTTGTTTGATGTTAAAATACGTTTGAAGATCTGAAACATGTCAGTGTGACACAAAAGTGAAAACAAAAGATATCTGTAAGGGGGTAACAACCTTTTCACAACACTCCTTGGTTTATTGTCAGGCAATTATTTTTGATAAGCTTCCCTAGTTTTATTGGTATTTTCTAAGTATTTGCTTTGCCAGCACTTTTTATCCCTGCTTTGGCTTCTGTTGACCAGTTTTTCGTAGCTTGTTATCTAGGACTATACCTAAGAGCTGCAGACTCTTTAAATCTTCTTTTTATTCTCTTTGTGTATATAACTGAGATCAATTTGTGTATTCTTTAGAATACATTAGGTACAACAGAAATAGCAAAGATGCTTAAACTCATTAGGGCCTCTGTTGTCTTTTCGAGTGGTCTCCAACACTGGTCTTTAGGGGGCCACTGTCCTGCATAGGAACAGGTATGCAGGAACATGGTAAAGAACCATTCACTTTAATCACAGGTGTGATAACATGGACACATTTAAAACATCCAGCACTTTCTTTGTCTTTTATTTATGTAAAGTCAGCTGCAGTAGTAATTATCCATGCTCTGCAAAGTCTTTGCAGCTCGATCTGTGCTAATGTGTGAGGCTTCATTATGGCATAAAACAGATAAAAACTCAATTATTGTCCCCTGACTATACACATTAGTCTCGATTGTCTTTCTGCTGATTCTGTTCTCACTGGCTAATATATCTTCACAATATCACAGTTGGATAACTGTTGCAGTATTTCTGCTTAAACAGATAATAATTAATAATCTGAAACTAAATAGGAAAGGAATAAATGTTTACACTTCTCTTTTCATGTTAACCAAATATTTTCTGTATTTGACAGGTTTTTTTTAAACAGTGACGGAAAATCTGAAGGCTATTGGTCATTTTGACAGATCACAATTCACACCCCTAAATCAATCAAAACAGAATCCCATTAGCTCATCTGAGCATCATCTCACACCTGAAGACCAGACAGAATTTAACTGTTATTGTTGCTGGTAAATATTCTAATTCGGAAGGGCAATTATTTATATCATTGTCGATTTCCAAAAATTTTAAAGTAATTTTTCTACTTGTGAAAGCCAATCTGAAGTTTGTTATTTAACTATTCATTCTAATTACATGGAGAATGCACGCTTTATACATGTTAAAATCGAAAACCTTGGCCCATGTCACGCTGCCCTATTCCTGCCTGATTGTCTTCACCTGTCTGTCTCATCATCCACACCTGATCCTACTCACCTCCTGCCTTTAAGACCCCTCACTTCCTTTCACTCCCGGCCGGATCCTCCTAGTCCTCTGTTGTCTTCATCCCCATGGTGTGTCGTCTTCCTGCCTCTTCGTTCCAGCCCGATGTCCAGTGTCTCCGTTCACCACCATCATCACGATCTCCTCACTTTAATAAACATCCTGCACCTTCCTTCAGCGAGTGCGTTTGGGTCCATTCTCCACACACCCCGTGACAGAATGATCCGGCCCTAAACATGGACCCAGCACTCGCCCGGGAGATCGCCGCCCTGCGCCAGGACGTCTGGGCTAACCTGGCCAGACTCGCTGCCTCTCCTCACCTCCCTGTGCGGGTCTCCGGAGCCGGGGAGATCCTCGGAGAGCTCCCTCACTTCCAGAGTGTCTTCTCGGCCCGGGAGCTCGCCGATCTGCGGCGCGAGGCGGAGAGGATTCGCCAGGAGGCGTAAGACCAGACGATCGGTCCGCCCTCTCCGCCTCCACCATCTGGCCGTAGGCGACGGACCCGCCGAACCGGTGTTTCAGCGAGCGAGGAGCAGGGCGGCGCGGCCACACGGACCACCAACGTCGGCTCCATCTCCGCGTGGCACCCACCGCCGGTTCTCTCCCCCGCCGTCTTTGTCCCTCCTCCAGCTGGCTCTTCGGGGGCTCCTCACATCAGGGAGGAGGACCTCTTCGAGTTTTTCTATGGGGACAAGACGGCCTACCTCTGCTCCAGGGGAGCGCCTCGCCGCAGACAGCGACGCCGCCGAGGTGGGGCCGCTCCCGGGGAAGTTCCGGCTCCGGTCCGTGAGCCCGTTCCGGCTCCGGTCCGTGAGCCCGTTCCGGCTCCGGTCCGTGAGCACGTTCCGGCTCCGGTCCGTGAGACCGTTCCTGTTCCGGTCCGTGAGCACGTTCCTGTTCCGGTCCATGAGCACGTTCCTGTTCCGGTCCATGAGCCCGTTCCAGTCCATGAGCCCGTTCCAGCTCCAGATCCCGTTCCAGCTCCAGTCCATGAGCCCGTTCCAGCTCCAGTCCATGAGCCCGTTCCAGCTCCAGTCCATGAGCCCGTTCCAGCTCCAGAGCCCGCCGTTGTTGTGGCTGCTGTGTTTCTGGCGGTCACAGCGGCGGCTCTCCAGCGATGGACGTTTCCCCATGCGTCGCTGGAGCTCCCGGGGAGGGTCAGGGAGGACCCGTCCCCGTCGCTGAAGCTCCCAGGGAGGGTCAGGGAGGACCCGTCCCCGTCACTGGAGCCTCCAGAACCTCCGTCTGAGGAGGCGTCCGAGCCTCCAGACTCTCCGTCTCAGGAGGCGTCCGAGCCTCCAGACTCTCCGTCTCAGGAGGCGTCCGAGCCTCCAGACTCTCTTTGTCTCGGCCGACCTTTACCGGCCAGGCATCTTTGGCACTACCTGACCCTCAGAAGAGGACCTAAGGGCCGTCCGCCCGACCTCCGTCCAGCCAGAGGACGCCGCCGGGGCCGTCCGCCCGACCTCCAGGTCCTCAGGGGCCGCCGCCGAGGCTGTCCGCCCGACCTCCGTCCAGCCAGAGGACGCCGCCGAGGCCGTCCGCCCGACCTCCAGGTCCTCAGGGCCCGCCGCCGAGGCCGTCCGCCCGACCTCCAGGTCCTCAGGGGCCACCGCCGAGGCCGTCCGCCCGACCTCCAGGTCCTCAGGGGCCACCACCGGGGCCGTCCGCCAGACTTCCAGGGGCGTACCCAAAGAGACTCGGGGCCCTCCTTCCGTGGGCCCCCTCCACCCACCCTGGCAAGGGTGCTTGTTTTTTTTTCTCTTCCCTTTCGTTTTCACTCTTTCCACGGTGTCTGGAATCCACCTTTAAAGGGGGGGGTCCTGTCACGCTGCCCTATTCCTGCCTGATTGTCTTCACCTGTCTGTCTCATCATCCACACCTGATCCTACTCACCTCCTGCCTTTAAGACCCCTCACTTCCTTTCACTCCCGGCCGGATCCTCCTAGTCCTCCTTCCTCCTAGTCCTCTGTTGTCTTCATCCCCATGGTGTGTCGTCTTCCTGCCTCTTCGTTCCAGCCCGATGTCCAGTGTCTCCGTTCACCACCATCATCACGATCTCCTCACTTTAATAAACATCCTGCACCTTCCTTCAGCGAGTGCGTTTGGGTCCATTCTCCACACACCCCGTGACAGCCCAGTCCTGAAAGTGTTTTAGGACTTTAGAACTAAATGCATCAAGCTATCCACGATCCCTGTTTGAGGCTGCAAATAACTTGAGTCTGGGTCAAAGTTTCACCTCCCAACATCTTTAAATATACAGCCAGAGCAACGATAGAATGGTTTAGATCATATGTTAGAACAGTCCAGTCAAAGCCCAGAACTAAATCCAGTTGAGAATCCGTAGCAAATCCTAAAAATTTAGGGCCACAGATGCTCTCCATCCAATCTTACTGAGCTTTAACTATCAGGCAAAGAAAAATTTAGAAAAATATTCAGCTGATAGACATAATTTGAAAGATTTACAATTGAACTGCTGCAAAAGGCGGTTCTACAAAGAATATTATCTGGGTAGACTAATCATAAATTCACTAATCAATGATTATTCACAAATCAGTTTTCAGTTTATCTTTGATAAAAAAAACATGTATCACTTTCTTTTCACTTCAAAGTTATGATCTACATTGTGTTGGTTTGTCACATGAAGGGCCAATAAAATAAGTTTAATCATGTGGTTGTAGTTTCCCCTTTAACCTAGATTGTAGTATTCACACCCCAAGTTAAAGGATATGAATACTTTAGCAAGACATTGTAAATTAAATACATTTTTGAGGAATTAAATTTTAAACCTAAAATGCATCCAACAAAATGTATCAGATTGTCACAGACAGAAACAGGGTATATGGATACTGTTTAAATGGCCTTTTAATTGCACAGAGGGATACTCTGTGATTTCCAATCACTGGTGGCAGCAGCGGGTGTAATTCCCTTCCCTAATCTGATCTCATTAGCAAGTCCTCGTCTGCAGCGGTGATTAATATTGATTGTCAAGACTTGTGACTCAAAAACTGGAAATTAATTAAGCGATAAACGAGGAAACAAATTAGCAAGTTCTTAATGTTGCACACAGAACTTCTGCCAAAGCTTCTGCAAAGACCAAAAACAAACATAGTCAAGGAGATGCACAGTGTACACAATTTTACCTCATGTTGCTCATGTTACACATGCATGATTGTTTGTTAATAATGAAAATGCTCATAAAATGTTGTTATACATTTATGATTTTATGAATGCATGCTTTCCCTTTTCACGTCTGTTATCATGCAGACATATATTTGATTACATCATATTTTTTAGATCATAAATAATTGATCATTCCTAAATAACTCATCCTCCTGCTGTCTTGATATCTTAGCCACAGCTTTCTTTAGGAAGGTTTTGCCTGTCATACTGTCTGATCTGATTCAAATAGTAAACTCATCCCTCTTTTGTTGTCTTTCTCCAGGCTTTAAAAACAGCAGCTGAAAACCACTGCTGAAAAAGAAAAATCAGGACAAGTTGCTATTGCACAATTACAGGGCAATCTCCAAACATCCATTCATCAGCATTATTTTAAAAGCTGCATTTCAACAGTTAAATAGCATCCTAACAATTAGCAACCAATTTGATGTCTTTCAGGCTGGTTTCATGCTCACCTCAGCACTGAGACTGCCCTTTTCAAAGTGTTCAATGGCATCCGCATAAAAACAGAGTGTGGAATAACCACAGTGCTGGAACTGTTGGACCTCAGTGCAGCATTAGACACTGTTGACCATGACATATTATTGAAACAACTAGAGAGTTGGGTTAGACTCTCTGGTTCAAGTCTTACCTGAAGAACAGGAATTTATTTGTGTCAGTAGGTAACTTTTTGTGAGAGCTGAGAAAAATCACATTCAGGGTACCCCAAGGTTCCATCTTGGTGCCCCTCTTATTTATTATCTGCATTCTCACACTAGCTCAGATTATAAAAACTAATAACATTACGTTAACATAATACAGATGATCCTTAGTTCTACATTACAATGTCACCAGGTAACTTAAAAACTATTCAAGCGTTGAGCAGATGCATAGAACAAATCAATGCATAGATGTGCTATGACTTTCTTCAGCTGAATAGAAACAAAACTGAAGAAATAATTTTTGGTTGAAAAGTGGAACAATCAAGAGTCAGCATGGAGCTTCAGCTTTTACAGCTAGAAATTACTAAACAGGAAAATAATCGGGGATAGTGATGGACTCAGACCTGAATTTCCAGAGACACATAAAGACAGTTACAAAGTCAGCCTTCAATTGCCTGAAGAATTTTTCCAGGATTAAAGGACCAAGTCTCAACAAGATCTTAAAAATCTAATCTATGCCTTTACTGTATTTTTAGTCCAATTGCTAACTTGAACAGTGTCTTCACAGAGGTAAGAGGTACTACTAAAATTGGCTGCCTGGGCGTTACCATATTGGAATGCCGACTTCTCCAACTACGTTAACTGAAAGGCTGTTTACTCGGATGTGACGTCAAACCCAGATCCGAGTTCCGACTTGGAACGCACAATTACCTTAAGTTAAAAAAACTGTTAGTATGCTAAAAAAAGAGCAAGAACACTATTATCAGTTTACATGCTAATATTAGCATGTTGACAAACACCAGCAAGTTGGATACCATTAATATATTCTGTTATGTTATATATCTGTTATGTTAACTAAGTGTAGCAGGATGAACCAAGCCTGCTCCCAATTATTAATTTGGTTTGTTGTTGAACCTGTTGACTGCCAGCAGGGGCGCTGTGAGTATATAACGAGGCAATGCCACTTGTTTCCTCGTGCTCACTGAAATTGCTGCACTTCCTGGGGTCTCCTGTCGCTTGCTGTCAGATCAGCTCTGTGTTGTGTGTGTATGTTATACCGATTGTAAAGCAGCTTGTTGTGACATTGTTTGGTTGTGCTGTTGTGCTGGGGGCGTGACGTTACCGCTTTTCCTCAGGTGATTTTACAACCGTTCCTGTGGGATGTGAATCAGTTGTTTTACCTAATGTTTTGTATTTCTTTTCTTTTATTTCTTTTCCTGTGTTTGGCCCCTTGTTTTTGTTTTACTTTTCTGTCGCATTTACTGTAGATTACTGGGTGACTGGTCTGCGCAGTTGGTAGCACTGTTTTCTTGCAGCAAGAAGTCCTGGGTTCAAATCCCGGCTTGGGTCTTTCTGCATAGAGTTTGCATGTTCTTCTTGTGCATGTGTGGGTTCTTTCCGGGTACTCCGGCTTCCTCCCACAGTCCAAAAAATCTCACAGTAAACCTTGAGTCGTGTTTTCAACCATTTTGTCTCGGCTGATTGACACATCCTTTTATCACTACGTACCAGTGGATCGCTAGTCCATGGAGACTTCTTTCTATCCAAGACTACTTTAACTTTAGTTGGAGCAATTGAATCAATGATGTCTGAAAATTTAGAGAGAAATTATCTACCAGCTTGTTTACCGAATTTGAATTGGAGGATGAAGGGAATGGGGATGAGGTGGAAGAGTAAACTCATTTAAAGGTTTCAACTGAACTGTCCCCTCGAAAATGTTATTTTATAGTGGTCTCACTTTGGCTAGATAGTTTAGCAGAGTTGGTGCTTTCAAAGAAAATACAGAAATGGTAAGATAACGCAATATCAATTACAGAGACGTTGGAGATATTTAAACCTTAGCTGATTATTCAGTCCAGAGTGTGTCCTCGATTGTGTGTTGGTTGTTTGACATGCTAGTTCAGGCGAAAGTTATGAGGGGGTTGTCAGTATAGATGTTGAAATCCTTCACAATGATTAATTGGTCATAGTCTTTACACACTATGGAAAGAAGGTTGCTAAAGTCATTGAAGAAATTAGCGTTGAGTTTTGGGCGTTTATATACACTAAAGTAAGTAATAAAGCTTCGTTAGGGTCCTTTAGCTAGATACTCAAAAGACTCAAATTAGCCCAGCAATACCTTTTTAAAGTTTACTGAGTTTACAAAAAATTACGTCTACGCCTTTACCGCATCTGCTCTCGCTTAGAAAATTGTAATTTGACAGAGTTGACGATCAATGTAGATGTTTCGTTAGTTAATTCTAACCAGGTTTCCGATCAAAATTAAGCGTGTAGATTGTGCTCATTGATGAAGTCATTAATTAGAAATGACTTCCATGACAAAGACCTGATGTTTATCCATCCATCCATTCAGGCATCCATCTTCTTCCGCTTATCCGGGGTCAGGTCACAGGGGCTGCAGCTCCCTAGCCACTTGGGCCACCTCCTCGGGGGGAATCCCAAGGCGTTCCCAGGCCAGTTGAGAGACGTAGTCCCTCCAGCTTGTCCTGGGTCTCCTGCCGGTGGGACGTGCCCGGAACACTAGATGACTAGATGCCCGAGCCACCTCAAATGGCTCCTCTTGATGTGGAGGAGCAGTGGCTCTACTCTGAGCCCTTCCCGGATGACCGAGCTTCTCACCCTATCTCTATCGGAGAGCCCAGGCACCATGCGGAGGAAATAAATTTTTAGCTGCTTGTATATGTGATCTCGTTCTTTCGGTCCCTACCCAGAGTTCGTGACCATAGATGAGGGTAGGAACGTAGACCGACCAGTAAATCGAGAGCTTTGCCTTTCGGATCAGCTCTCTCTTCACCACGACAGACCGGTACAGTGCCCGCGTGATGCAGACGACCTATTAATCCGCCTATCGAACTCCCGCTCCATTTTTCCCTCATTCATGAACAAGACCTCCAGATACTTAAACTCATCCACTTGAGGAAGGACCCCATCCCCGAACTGGAGAAGGCACTCTTCCCTTTTCCATTGTCTCGGATTTGGAGGTGCTGATTCTCATCCCCGCCGCTTCACACTTGGCTGCAAACCGCTCCAGCGAAGCTGGACCTGATGTTTAATTATGGTAATTTAAGAGGTTTGTTGGTAGGTAGTAGATCCTTCTGAAAGGTAATCAGTTTGAGATTTTGTTTAATACGGCAGCGTTCAGTTTTGATTTTAGGGTTTTCCTGGTTATATTCACCGGAATACTACTTTCAGGGTGGCCAGACTCATGTTGGTGGGCGATGGGTCTAGAATTAATGTCCGGTTCTCTTCTATGTCAGATGTCTGTTATTACCAGTTGTGGTAGATGAGAAATAAATCTAGCATCAGTCCCAGAGGCCTGATGTAGTCCAAGTCTTGGTGTTAGCTCGGATACAATTCTAATTTGACCATTCAGTCCATCAGTGAATGTTTTAAAGGGAGATTCATTTGGTGATGACGTTTGGATGATGTTGGACTCTGCTTGTTGCTGGGGGCTTCATCTTTGTTTGGTGTGCTGGTGGGCAGGCACACAGTGCTTGTTCTCTGGTAATCTATGGGCTGTGCATCATGGTCAGCTTTGGGGTGCTTTGTCACATGTTTTGGAACATCCAGAGCTTTTTGATTGAGATGAACATATTTGAGGTCAGTAAGGCAAGGCAAGGCAACTTTATTTGTATAGCACACTTTCAACAGCAGGGTAATTCAAGGTGCTTTACATGACTTGGTGATAAAAAAAAAAACACATGGAAAAGAAACACACATTACACATGATACACAAATCAAAAAAGCAAGAGAGCATGAACACATTTCATACATATGACATCAAGCATTTACTCGAAGGCAGTTCTAAACAGATGGGTTTTTAGTCTCGATTTAAAGCAGTTCAGAGTTTCAGCAGCTCTACACTCGTCAGGAAGTTTGTTCCAGATAAGGGGAGCATAGAAACTGAAAGCTGCTTCTCCATGTTTAGTTCTGAGTCTAGGGATGTTTAGTAGGCTAGAGTTGGAGGACCTGAGTGGTCTTGGTGGTTGGTACTGTGACAACAGTTCTTCAACATAGTTTGGTGTTAAGCCATGTAATGATTTATAAACTAGTAGGAGTATTTTGAAGTCTATTCTCTGAGCTTCGGGGAGCCAGTGTAAGGACTTTAGAACTGGGGTGATGTGCTCTACTTTCCTGGTTCTAGTGAGGACGTGAGCAGCAGCGTTCTGGATCAGCTGCAGCTGTCTGATTGACTTTTTAGGCAGACCTGTGAAGATGCTGTTGCAGTAATTAATCCGACTAAAGATAAACGCATGGATGAGTTTTTCTAGGTCCTGTTTCGACATCAGTCGTTTAATCCTAGAAATGTTCTTCAGGTGATAGAAGGCTGACCTTGTGATTGCCTTTATGTGACCCTGGAGGTTCAGGTCTGAGTCCATTACTACACCTAGGTTTCGAGCCTGATCAGTAGTTTCTAGCTGTATTAACTGAAGCTGTTTGTTGACTCTTGCTCGTTCCTCCTTGGGTCCAAAAATAATTACTTCAGTTTTGTTTCTATTCAGCTGGAGAAAGTAATGGCACATCCATCCATTTATTTGGTTAATACATTGATTGAGGGTTTGAATGGGTTCAGAGTCACCTGGTGACATTGTAATGTAGAGCTGAGTATCATCCGCCTAGTTATGGTAGCTAATGTTATTGGTTGCTATAATCTTGCCTAGTGGGAGCATGTAAATATTAAATAAGAGGGGCCCCAGGATGGAGCCCTGGGGCACCCCACATGTGATTTCTGTTCGTTCTGATGAAAAGTTTCCTATTGAAACATAGAAGTCCCTGTTCTTTAGGTAAGACTCGAACCAGCCAAGTAGTGTACCAGAGAGTCCGACCCAGCTCTCCAATAGTCGTTCCAATAAAATATCATGATCAACAGTGTCAAATGCTGCACTGAGGTCCAACAGAACCAGCACTGTGGTTCTACCACAGTCTGTATTTATGCGGATGTCATTGAATACTTTGACGAGGGCAGTCTCGGTGCTGTGGTGAGCACAGAAACCAGACTGAAAAACATCAAAACGGTTTGTCATTGTTAGGAAGCTATTTAACTGCTGAAAAACAGCTTTTTCAATAATCTTACTGATGAATGGAAGATTAGAGATTGGCCTGTAGTTCTGCATTAACGTGTTGTCCAGATTTTTCTTCTTTAGCAGTGGTTTAATAACTGCTGTTTTTAAAGCCTGAGGGAAGACACCTGACAGGAGGGATGAGTTCACTATTTGAACAAGATCAGACCTAATAACAGTAGTCTCAGTCTGGCTTTTTTCAGATAGTCTGCATTGTCTCTGAACAGAGGTTTTGCACTACGAATATTTTAAAGTCATTGATTAATTTAATTGAACGGTCAGTGCACATGGTCTTCAGCCTTTGTGAAGCATGGGAAGTCTGCAATATCTTTCACCATTTCCTGTAGGAACTCGTCCGCTCATAAAGATGTGTATGTTAAGTCAAATCTTTGCAGCAGAGAAATCCCTTTTCAGAATCTCTGGCTGCTTCTTTGCTACATCAGTAGATTCTATGTGAATAACAAGCTTTTCCTGTTTCAGGTGTTGATGACTGTTTGTCAGGATTTTTTCTGAAATGCCTCCTGCAGTATTTTAGGAGCAACTGATAACACCCGTGTTGTTGCTACAGAAATGTTCCCTTCCATTTATTAAACCATCATGAATAATTCGAACTTTTGGTGCGATATTTCTTACTTTCTTGTGTGTCCGCTCATGGGGCTGGATAACATGCAAACTCCATGCAAAAAGACCCTAGGCCAAAATTCAAACCCAGAACCTTCTTATTGCATGGTTACAGTGCTACCAACTGCTCCGCCGTGCAGCTCAGTATACTTTATAGATGTTTTTCATGCTTTTATTTATGTATTGTATTCAAATGATCACATACATAAACATCTATTTAATTACTTATGTATTTGATGAAATGTGGCCTTTTTGCCATTTGTAATACTAGAAAAAGATGCCAGATCAAATTATAAAGAGTCCCAATTCAAATCATATCACTCCAATTCATTCCAGTCTAATAATATAGTCAGGATTCAATTAAATAATGAGACCATACAAGTTTATTTGATTATATGTAAGTACATTATAAGTAAAAAGCTATATTTCTATGTCAAAAGCAGATAGAGGTCAACTAGTGTTCTCTGTGTGTTTAGCAGCCAACATGAATTCGTTAATATTATTATAAGTGTGGTTCACTCTGAGCTTTGAGTCTCTGAGGTGTACATTTATCTTTCCTTGATGTGAAATGGAGTGCAAACATTTGCCACACTCATTGGCACAAAGCAGAAAAACACATGGAAAAAGAAAACACTAAGGGCCTGATTTATCAATATTCCAAATAAAGAGCACAAAGTTGAGTGCGGAGCAAAGATTTTCTGCGAAGGTGGTGTTTCTAAGATTGTGTGTGTAAATGATGGCAAGTGCAGAGTGAGGTATTCAAATTAGGAATCGGCATCCGCTGCTGTGTGTGCCAGCCTTTCTGCCCCATGGATTCATGATACGTCTTTGGCAAAAGAAAAGGAGGGATGACATACCTGT
This sequence comes from Valencia hispanica, assembly GCA_963556495.2. Taxonomy (NCBI): domain Eukaryota; kingdom Metazoa; phylum Chordata; class Actinopteri; order Cyprinodontiformes; family Valenciidae; genus Valencia; species Valencia hispanica. The sequence goes on along the minus strand of OY747720.1, from coordinate 37,005,945 downwards.
CAAGTCTATGGCTGTTACAGACTTAATTACTGTTAGGTTAAAATGTGTGTCAATGATATTCTTTTTGGTAGTCAGTAATAAACTTAATGCGTGCCATGTACATGCGCTGCTCCTGCTCCATGCAGGCACCATATTCCAGAGTCAGACTTATTAAAGCTGCACCTTGTCCAGATCAAGGCTGCTCGCTTAGTTGTAAGATGTCCATATTCTACTAATGTTGTTTAAATGCACCGCACTCTATCATGGCCTAAATGTCAAGTTGCAGTACAACCTACTCATATTCATTAAAAAAATTATCCTAACAGGTCAACCACAATCATTTTACAAAGAGTTAATTTACTCTGATCAGATACACACAAATTGTACTAGATATGCTTGTGATATTAAATTAATGGTAAAACATGCTAACACAAACTTCCTGCAAAAATCTGCTGCCTACAGAGCATTTTAGGAATGGAATAAATTATCTAAAATGACTAGATAACTAAAAGGCATGTATTCTTTAAAAAAAGTATTAAAATCTAATTTTAGCTTTGGATCTACCTGAATGTTTAAGGGATTTTATTGAATGCTGGAAATTTACAAGTTAGTTACATCTAGCTTTTGTCGACATAACTGTCAGGTTTATGGCCATTAGAGTGTTAATTACTATTAGGTTAGAATGTTTGTGAATTATATTTTTCGTTTCTCAGTAATAAACTTATGTTGAATCGTGGTAGCACAAAGTTAAGACATGCCTTTCAGAGACGGTAAAAATAGGTGCAAAAACAGCCAGCGCAGTTTCATATTTGAAAAATCACACTGCGTGTGGAACACCTACTTATTTGGATGTTTTCCTCCCAATATTTTGCACCTTCTGACAGAATCGTCCACATTGCATATTCATCAAGGGCAAAAGCGCTAAATGGATTGTATGCATCTTGCTGCGTGTTTAACAGGCGCAGTCTTACCTGTGCATGGTTAGTAAATCACCTACTGCATGTTTTAGCGCCAGCTGTGAGGTTTGCGCACATTATGACAAGTGCAAACCTTTGATAAAACAGGCCCTAAGTGTGCACAGGTTTTTCATAACTGATTTTTTTATGTATTTGATTATGATTCGATTATGTAGTGTTGTAGTATTATAAATCATGTCTACCTAATTCAGTTGAGTTTGAATTATACACATTTAGAATAAATGAAATGATACATATTCTGTCCTTGAGTGGAATAGACAGAAAATCTGCTTAACAGGAAATCACACAGTCTGGAGCTTTTCTCCCACATCATTAGGGATCACCTTGAATACAATGTTTCCCCCAATCCTGATTATCTCACTAAGGAGGCTACTCTGACCTTGCATTGAAACCAGACTCCTGTTCCGTCTGCAGGTGAGGAGGGCTGTTGGGGAAACCGAGTCAGGAAACGAAGAGGAATACTCTCACAAAGATAAAACAGTTTACATCGAAATATTTCCACTGATTTCACTGCGAACAGGAAGCTGGAGTTTTTACTAATTAAAAAGCCCTTTCATACAACCAGTCATGAAACTAAAAATGACAAATGTTCTTGAGGATTCTGTAGGAATCTGGTCTTGTTTATGTCTCCATGTGTTCTTTTATATTCCAAAAAATACACATACACACACAGAATTATAGACAGGTTTAAAGCAGAACAAAAACATAATGCTCTTACAGTGGCTTGAAAAGCTTGTCATATAACTTATTATAACATAAATATAGTCAAGTATAAATGAATACATAAATGAATTATAACCACAAACAGTAGTGTATTTTATTGATGTTTTGTGTTGTGTGTATTCTGCAAGTCTCCAATTGCATTATTTGGCTGTGTTTCCAACTGTTAGCTTTATGTTTTCTCTCAGTGTTTTTCTCGCCATAGAAGCTACACCAGGTCTGTTATCCTGCTCAGCTGTGAAACCTTGTTGGAGAGGGGCATCGGCTGGGATCCTGCTCCCAGTAACTAAACATTCTCCCTCTCCTGCTATCAACTTTTTAGAATAGAATAGAATATAAAACGTTATTGTCTGACCCCAAAGGTTATAGAAACTCATCTTTGACAGGGCTCCACATCATCTCTACACACACATACAAAACAATAAAAGATCTAAGACCATATATATCTGAACTAAAATTTACTTGATCTAACATAGAAAATACTCCTAAATCAGTTCTTCTGTTCTGTGTCTCTGCTCTGTCTTCTCAAACCCCCAGTCGGCCGTGGCAGATGGCCGCTCATACTGAGCCAGGTTCTGGTTCTACTGAAAGTTTCTTCCTGTTAAAGGGGAGCTTTTGCTGCTCTACTGTCGCTACATGCATGCTCAGTATGAGGGATTGCTGTGAAGTCACTATATGTTCGTCCAGGGCAGTGACGTGCGGTGAGCTTCATGACTGGTGAGGCACATACTCTTCTTGAATCAGAATTATTAAACCCAAATTAGAAGCTCCCATTTCCTTTTTTTTATTAATGGAAACATTTGTGTCTTTTAACAACTTTTAATTATACTTAAATCAATTCCATGCTATTTAACAATATGATAGCATGAAAAATATTATATTTAATATTCAGTAAAAATAGTTATTTATGGCTGATCTTTTTTTTTGTAAATAAAATTGAAAATCGTGTATGATCTTACCTTTGTGTATGAAGTACATGCATCTATCCTGCTCAACAAATATCTCAATCACTCTCATGTAAAAATCCTCTTTTTTGCATTCATTTTTACAAATCTGGAGATGACCCATATGGAGGAAAGTTGTCCTGGATTTCTTCTACTCTAAATGTGTTCTTTGTATTTTTCCGACTTAAGGCCCAAAGCGTCAACGCCCAGAACGGCAAGATTACAAATCTATGATTGAGGCAGTCAGAGTATCTGCGGTGCTTCGTGTGCTTTGGCCACAGCAATTTTTTTAACTTTTGCTGCTTTCCATGCTTCAAAGCGGCAAAAGCCAGCAATACAGAAGTTGAGCTAGCTGAACTTTCGGCGCCGTCCCCTAAGCGTCAACCAATCAGAGTGTCTCACTGTAGTGACATCACTACACATTTAAAGTAGCGCTGAAAGCAAACCTCATCCATACGCAGCTCATGGAGCAAATGTTTAAACTCTCCAAACGCAGAATGCCTCTCAAGAATGGGGTGTATCCACAAACAGTGCTGAAGCGCCCGATGTCGATGTTGTCTAGTTTATTTAGCAAACAAAGCCAAGCCACTCTCTCGATATGATTTGCCATTGTTTAAAACATCCGGCAAGAGAGGAAGCCCCGCCCATGCGCTCTTTTTTTGCTCAGCAAGTGGCAGGCTTTGCAACTTTCCAGGCTTAAAAATCTATAGGCTTCAGTGTCTGTTCAGTACAGTGTCTGTTTCCCATTCTGCCTACTAGGCTCAGCACTGCCCCCTATCATCCTATTGTTGAGGGATGGTATTTTCTGCCTCACCCTGCACATTTTGAAAGTGCATTTAAGGCTAATCAGAAAGATAAATATGTCACACACATTTGCTAAATATATAAGACAGACTGTAGAATATTACATGTGTTGTACATGTTTAATCAAACATGTACATTGGCAATATAAAGAGAAACAAAAATGAGCATGCGCCAACTGCCTGCTTCATTCACTGTGTCACACAGTGAATGAAGGTGAGGCAGAACACAGCACTGCCTCACCCCGCACTTCATCCCCCCATGCAATGCGTAAATTCATTATTTTATTATGTAAATACAGTGATTTTGAGCATAAAATTTTTTAAATATTATAGAAAACTAATCTCAGTTGAAAGACGATTTTATTTGTTATTATGACAGGTGAGGCACTGCCTTAACCTCCCTCCCCTGACTGCATGCCACTGGGATTGAATGCTGCAAGTCAATGACTCGATGCAATCGGCTCGGTTTCCTTAGACAGAAAGACCCACACAAAGTAATTCATAATTGTGAAAGGAAAGGAAAATGATGCATGGTTCACCTTTCTTTTGCAAATCAAATATGACAAGTGTGGTGTGTAATTCTATTCAGCCCCCCTTAAACAGCATTTTGTAGAACCAACTTTAGCAGAAATGACAGCTTTTTGGGTATATCTCCTATACAGCTTCTCAGAGAAACAGAATATGTTTTCCCATTTGTCTTTGTAAAGTAGCTCTAGCTCAATTAGATGGAGAGTGGCCATGAATATCAATGATCCAGTCTTGCTACAGATTTTAAATTGGATCTAGATCTGAACTTTGAGTGGATTATCTGACACATAAATAGGATTTGATTGTCATTGTATCTCTGACTGCATGTTTAACTCTTCATTTTGATGGAAGATTAACCTCTACCCAAATCTCAAGACTATTGTCTTCCAGAATTCTGCTTTGTTCTGACCAACAACCCTGGGCCTGCTTAAAACGGTAACCACACAGCATGATGTCACCACCTCCACACATAACTGTGAGTGAACTAACTATGGTTAGTGTTCCTCCACTCGTGGCATTTTGCATGGCATCCGAAATGTTTCATTTTGATCTCCCTCTAACAAGAGCACTACATTTTAGCTGTTGCATCCAACTTGCTTGCAAAGAAATGTGAATAGGACTTCTTAAGGCTTTCTTTCAACTATGGCTTTCTTCTTGCCTCTTTTCCATAAGGCCAGATTTGCGGGGTTTACAACTAACTGTCAACAGATTCTCCCACCTAAAGTTTGGATGTCTGCACCTCCACCCAAATTACTTCTTAGCTGCTAGTCTGATTAATGCTGTCCTTGCCCAGCCTGTCAGTTTAGCTGGATCACCATGTCTTGGTAGTTTCCTACTGTAGTTGTCCCAGACTCTTTCAATTTTCATATAGTACATTGAGAGGTGCTCCATGTGGTTTTATAGCCTAACCCGGGTCAAACCTGTGCAGTGATGGAAGCTGTTTGTACACTGATATTTTATAACAAACCTCTGAGACTTTCATTGAAAAACTGAATTTATACTGTGTTATAATGACTTTTTTCTGAGAGTATGATACAGGTATCAATTTCAGACATTTCAAATAGTTAATAGGGTGGAAATCCCATTTCATTTTTGGGGGGGGACAATAAACAGGAAGATTTCAGGGAGTTATTTTTGGGGGGAGCATGAAACAAAACTGCAATTGGAGACTCTTCTGCTTCTTTGCAACTTGCCTTGCAGGGAGGGCCTTCAGCATGTTAAATAATGTTATGGAATGTTACATAATAGTAGCTAAGTAGAAGTAAGTTTTTCTACGTACAACCAGCAATGTCAACAATGTAACTTAAAAAAAACTTAAGCTCAAAGTCAAGTTACAAAACTATTAACCAAATACTTTCAAGAGTGATTCCAACATCAAACATGTACTGAAATAACTTGGCTATTTTTATTAGCAGAGCAGCAATTGCATAGTGCAGATGTGGACAGATGTTAAACCTAAAGGTAAAGTTCCTCAACATATCTGTAATCTTTTCAAAATCTTTTCAAAAGAGAGAAGAAGCCACCTAAAAAAATAAAATGTCAAAATGAAGTGTGACTAAGTCACATGATGTGGGAGCTATGAAAGAAATACACAAATCTTTAATTAACATAACAGTACATCTGAGAAGTTATCTGTATAGTCCAGTACAATAATCCTGGAGTGACCAGGAAACATGAAGTGAAAGCTGCTGATTTACTCTGTAGTCTATCACTAATTGACCTCCTGTGATCAGAAGCAACACAAAGCGATAATCAGACACACTAGATCGGTATCACAACTTGGTGAAACATTAAAAACTCTCTGCTGAACAGGAATTAATATCTGTCAAAATTTACAACCTAAAACCAACTTCAGTGTGGCTTACTTTTGCTTTTCATGGTGCTGAATCAGAGGCCACGGTAGACTATTCCTCCTTTTGACCGACTGGGTCAAAAAAAATCCAGTCATAATCCACTTTTACTCGTCAATTTTTACAATGGTAACATAAGACAGTGTTTAGTTGTATTTTCTATTCAGTTTTTATTTTTATTCAGAATATTAATTAATATTCAATCCAAACAAGCTGAACAGAGAATCCACATTGTGCTATCACACATCAAGCTGTTGGATCCAGGTAATTATTTTTCCACAGACACAAGATCACTGATTGTGGCGTGGGAAACTACATATAAACTGTTAAATTAAACGATAGCACTCACATCTTCCTCGGTTCACATGGACCTGAAAACCGCAGAAATTATTTTCATGAAGTTTTGGACTTTTGCCTGGGACTGATCATCAGTCACTGATTACTTCTTTTGGGGGGTTTGATGATGTTCTATTTTTCAAAATTTCAAGATATTGTCCAGCATTAGTTGGCAATGTTCCACCTTTATGACCACATCCAACAGACATAGTTGAGCTTATAGAATTGGTGGGATAAAAGACTGTTTCACACATTGCTTGGTTCTCCTCTCCCAGCGACTCTCGCTACTGAACAGTGTCGCCAACTGTCTCAAAAGTTGACCCAGAAAGTCGCTAGATGTCGCCAGATGATGTCACATGCTAATTTGCACATCGATTAGTCCTCACATCACTTCGACGTGATGACATCATCACTCTTCTGGCGGTCTTAATTTATTTTTCCAAAACATCCAATACGAATAAAACCAGTTTGCAATAAAAACTGTGTGCAAAACCAGTGTGCTCAGACATGTCAAAATAAAAGAACACCCATAGAACAGAAAAGGGTCTCCTCATAAGGTTGAGGAAAGATGGCAGAAACAATGAGAAGAAGAAATAACTGCTAGGTGGCTTATATATTCAAAGGAAAGTTGGTATAATGAAGAAAACAGAATGAAACAGAAAGGAGGAAATTATTATATCTAGATTAGGATTTGGTCATACAGGGGTAAACAATAAATTATTTAAACAGGGGAAACATGCTACAGGGAAATGTGACTTTTGTCTTCAAGAAGAGACTGTGGAACATGGTACATTATTTTGCCTGAAGTATACTGTTGAGAGAACTGGTACAACATTTACAAGATATCAATTGCAACTGGACACATCGAAGACCTTTGAAACAAAATGTTTAGTTCTGGAGAAAAACAAATTGCTGAGAGATCTCAAGAAGACACAATTAATAGAGAGAATATAGTTTTTATTCGTTTGTTTTTTTAGTACTTTGTAAAAAAAGAAGTAGGCCATATATAGTAGGAAACCGCTTGTCTTTTAAAATCCTCCTGCGAGCGTTTGATGAATCCTGATGAGGATCAGCTGGGAGCTGCACCTGCCCATCACACCCTGCAGAGAGGTAAGGAAGCACCACAGCCTGCATGCACACATGCACACACCCACACTCCAAGCACACAACCACTGAATCCTAACATGCTGAGATTAAATTACACACACTCTTTTACACTACTAATTAGGTAAGTTTTAAAAGCAATTGATTGCTCTGGAATTTATTTAGGGTTTCAAAGTAAAGAGGGTTGAAATTATATGCACCCCACTCTTTTTTTATTTGCAAGATATTAACTATGCTCTCCTTTGTGTTAGTCTGTCACATAAAATGCTCTGAAAAGACAGACTGAAGCTTGAGATTGTAGCATGATGAAGTCCAGTCGGTAGGAATCCTTGAACAGGGCAATGGACAATTAAAGTTAAAAGTAAAAGCTGCAAACACCTTTTCATTTTGTCATAAACTTGTACTGAACTGACGCACACTTTAATAATTCCCCCCGATTTGCTTCAGGGGAGGTTTTGCACTTCTTTGCATAAAAAAGCCCTTGCCTAGAATAAAGGAGTGCCGTGTGATGGAACAGTGAGTCTCTGTATAAGCTTATTGCTGTGGGTAAGAATTACCTGTACTGATCCTGATGGGGGTCAAACTGAAGATTTCTCAGACTATACAAAAAATCTCATTTTATCTCCTTCATAGGTGACCATGAATCAGACCTGTTTGCCATACATGTCTCCTGAGTAAAAAAGAAGACAGATGGTTGCTATATTTGCAACCGCACAAAGTGGTACACTAAAAATATATCCGTCTCCAAGATGTTTCAAATAAAACTTGGACAGATTTATGTTCGGATGGATTATTTCAAAGTTTTCAATAATCTGGATCCTTGCAGTAAACTCCAGATTGAACTAAACTTGGCCCTATTTTTATCTGTGTGTTAAATTCCAATGATGAGCTCTGATATTTCACAGAGCCTTCTGTCAGAGTACAAAAGGGCACAGAGAGAGAAACACATCTAAGATGTAAAGACTGGAGAAACCCTGCACTATCTCAGCTCCCCTGTACACATTTAAACCCAGGAGCAGCTCAGTCCCTGGCATCCAGACTCTGTACCTGGCTTTATAAGGCTTTCAGCAGTGGAAGAAGTGAGCTATTCCTGGAGAGGGTTCTCAGCGCCTCAGTGCCCTGGAAGCTTTGTTTGGACTGGCACAAGAGGAGATGTATTAGCAGCGCGACCACACAGACAACCTCCTCTGCTTCCATGACACCTATTAAATCTTCCTCATCCACACAGTCAAAGGAGCAGGACAGCAGAGGGAACATGTTGCTTTTATATTTCCCCCCTTTGTGCTGGGGACAAAGTAGCTGGTTTCATTTAGATTAATGCTTTGGGCTAGATTTTAGTTTCTGATATTGTTAGTTTCTGTTTATTGTGGAACATTTATGCCCTCAGCGAAGACATAAGCCTGTTTAAAAAAACAAAGGCACCACTTTGAGGTCAATGCCGTATTCTCACCTTGCCATGCTGCCACGGTCCATTCAAAGGACACAACGTGGCGGCAGTATTACCCTTATGTATCACCACAGTGTGTTTTTTGAAACGTAGTATAGATGACATGATTACAGATCATATGTGCACCTCGAAAACACGCCTCCAGAAAAGAACGTTCTCAAAGTTTCACCATCTCCTACAGGCCTCGTATGCGTACTAGATCGTTTCCATCTAAATCTAATCCAAAGAATGTAGATGTTTACTCTAAAGATTTGGATTGGATATTCTTGAAGTGAGGTTTTTATTGCTATAGTAGAAAAATGTCATAACACCCTGAGCTGGTTGGAAAAGAAAAAAAAATCACTGGAATGGTGGAAGCTAATTTGCTAATCAGATTCAAACTGTATCAGTCTGCCTCATCAGCTGAACTTGAGTCCGCCAGCATCATTTTCAAACAACTACGAGACCTGGAAAGTACAGCAACATATAATCTCCCTAGCTTATGTGGCAATGAGGCAAAACCCAGAGAATTACTTTGTTCTCAGCTGAGCTAGATCAGACTGATGAGTCACAGCTGATCTAGTGGATTGATACTATTGGCAACCTGAACTATCGTTGACTGAGAAGTTGTTCAGCTGGACAACAGATCCTCACATAACACAAACTTTTGTGAAATTGCATTTGTCAGTGTCGGCAAACATTATCCATCCCATTAATATGAACATTTTCAGTTTGAGGTGTCTTAAATGGCCAAAGTCAGCTAAAACAGTATACCTGATGAGCTGGTTAACCAGTCCAAAGATTTGTTACGTGCTACGGGAAAGGAAATCTTATTCTATAGAAAATTTACAGAGCCTCATTTTAAAAATTCCAAACGGACCCTTTAACATTAGTCTTATCGAAGTCAGCCAACATAAAAAAAAACCTCAAAACCTTCTCCTTTGCTTACTTTACTTTTTCATTTCTGGCCTTTTATTCATGACTTTAACACCCTTTACTAGTGTTCATCAAGTTAAAAAAATGTTTTAAAGGAGTTGATGTGGTTTAGCAAACAACATGCCTGTTGTTACGTGAGCCCAGTGAGAAGTAGGACCTTTGATTGACTTTTCATTATTAACAGAAATAAATCATCTTTCTGAGGACACTGTCCCTTTGAGATCAGCCTGAGTTCAGCCTCTGTTCAGCTTCAGCTGTTGGATGGCAGGATTGTATGACTGCTGGCCAAATGTGATGTTTACACTAACGAGTGCAACTGTTCTGTATATAGTCATGGCAAATTAACCATCCTGAGATGAGGGGCTTGCGTGCCGTGCAGTGATGTTCTAGAGACAGGTGCTCAGCACAGCAGTGGGAAACAGGGAGGAGGTGAGAGGGAAGCAGGATGAGCTTTAAACTCACCCCCGGGATTTACAGTTGGTTGTAATGTATGTCATTTAAAGACACAGACATCTACTCTGTTCTCAAACAGACACTGCATGGTGCATACTATGTTTCTCTGCAACAAATAGCAAAATGTATCTACATTTTATCTATACAGTAGCATGAGAAGTTTAGTGTTTTCCATAAAAGCTACTTAATCACACCACTTAATTTCTTGAAGTTCTTTAACTGTTTTTGAAGACATTTTATGAAACATTAAGAATGATCTCCCTTAAAATGTCTCATTTTACTTGCTTAAGGTGAGATGCAGGGGAATAAAAATGTGAATTTATGATGTTGTCAGAAAGTATCCCCCCCCCCACACAGATTGGCTTTCTTGTCACACCTTCTAGCTGATGAATTATACATGTGCACATGATGTGAAAATCATCTGGGTAATTTAGACCATGGAGGCCATAAGGTGGAAATATTTTAGGAGTCTAAAATTATTAATCACTAGAAATTATATATATATATATATATATATATATATATAACAGAAATGTAGTCCCTGTAGGGCACATTCCGAATTTTCAAATTGGCAAATCCAGGGTAACTGACACTATCATTCATGGTAAGGTAAGAAAAAGTGACAGCTCAAGGAAATAATCCAAAATTTATTCTTCTTTTTCTTTGCACCTTTATAATTTCTTATTTTAATTAGATAATTAAATCAGTTCAAATCTAAACAAAAAAATTGTCTTGGTAAGAAAAAAATCTTCCCTGGGTATCATTCTCCTTAGTACCGTACTTTTCGGAATATTTGTGATGTGTTGGTCGCGAACGAAACGGTTCGTAGAGCCGGCTCTTTCAAGTGACTGCCTGCTCCTTGTTGGGGGAGCCGAAGTATAGCAGCTTTTTATTTCTGTTCAAGGTGCTCATTGGTCAACTATACGATGTGTGCTCTGTGTGTCTACACAGAGCAGGATAGGAACAGGAGAGGGAGGGTGGTACAAACAGTGGGAGGGTGGTACAATCACACAAATCCCAGGAGTAAGAAGAGAAAAACAGTGCTATAGTCAAAATATGCTGGAAAGGTGAGGAAATGAGTGACAGACAAATTTAGATGCATTTCAAATATACAGACTTTTCAGATCCCAGAGTTTAGAGTATGCAAAGTTAAAAGATCATTTGGAGCAGGCTCTGCAGTTATCTACATTATATTATCTTTTCTATGTTGTTTCACCATAAATAGTTCTGTTTATAAAATTTTTACATACAGTCAGTTTGTTCTTGTACATTAACATTTAGTTTTTTTCTAGCACTCTGTTCCATTGGGGATATAAAAAGGCATATAAATAATAAACATTTGATGCAATTTTTTGTAGATTATTTTACATGTCTTTTTGGTGATAAATTATTTTAAGAAACAAAAAATGTAAAGACCCGTTTGGAAGCCGAAACAGTGGGTTCTTTTTAGTGAGCCAAGCCGTAAGAACCTCCTAAAAGAGCCGAAATTCCTATCACTACTGAATATAAGTCACAGCAGCTAAATTTTAAAAGAAAATAAATTTTGTACATATATAGGCTGCACTTGAATATAAGTTTTCATGTTATAACATGAGATACTTACACAGAAAGACGGTACACAGAAGATTTTCTTTTTGTTTTAATAACCTCCACCAAGATGTAATCTTTTCATGGCCGTCTGTTTGTTTATCTGTCTGTTAGCAACGTAACTCTAAAAGTCATAGAAAGGTTTTGATTATATTTTCAGGAAATGTCTGCAATGGGACCAGGAACAACTGACCAAATTTTGGGGTTGATCTGACATGAAGGGCGTATCCACCCGCCGACTAGCGGTGCTAACCTTCACTCCTCTCCCGTGTCCCGAGAGCTCCCCTTCCGCAGCAGCCCCGAATCTCAGCTCTCTGCTGGAAGAGTGCAGTGACAGCATGAACACAGCCCTGTGTCTCATTAAGAGACATTTTATTGGAGAAGTACTGAAAGTTAGAATTAGACAACATGGGGATGGGGGGAATGAGTAGCCCTGGTAGAGGTCTGCAGTCCCTGAGTACTTTTCTAGTTTAAGACATGCTTATTTTCAAACTCTGCCTGAAAATCGGCAGTACAGCACTAACACTGCATCAACACAATAACAACCCGACAGTAACGCCTGGTTAGAAAATAAAACATACTTCAGCCTACCACAAAAGTCTTGGTTCTTCATGGTTCCTCTTGCCCATTAAAGCCAACGTCACACCATCGATTAATTTATGCTAAGCTTACGTGCAGTAGCTCTATTTCCTTTTTTTGACGGCCGGCTCAATTGCCATCAACTTTAAAGCTGCATTATATGCATTTGTTCGTATATTTTTCATGATGAGGATGTGTGCTTGATGCGCAATATAACAATTCAAAATCAAAACTAATGTCTTCTGCAGTGCATATTTTTAACCCACATCTTCCTCACTTTTGGACTTCCTGCTATAGTGCCCCCCGGAGGCCATTAGCCTGTAAAAATCTATAAATTAGCCACATCGTTGTATATGCAACAGGGTTCAAAGCCTGTGAAAAAAGTAGCGACTTATAGTCTGAAAATGATGGTAATATCACTCTTTAAAAACTCTTCTTGTGTAATAATGTTTTACTCATTGATAAAGTTAGATTTAGTGTATAACTATTAATTCAGACTTTATCACACTAAATCCATATTTGTATGATTCTTTAATCCTGGAGTTGCCAAGAATTTCTGCATCTCACATATGAAGCCCTTCAGGGGGATCCAGCACCTGCCCCTTTCCCAGGTGCACTTTTTTAAAGGCATACTCCGCAACTTTTACACCTTAATATAATGTTTTTTTCAAAAGTTATGGTGGAATGTTATCAACTATTATGTTCATTTTTAGAGTCATCACCACCTTACAGGGGTCCTAGGCTTTTTTCTGCACTATATAACTGTTGAGCGGGGGCCCGCCGCCGGAAGTACCGACTGAGTTCTGCTTTACAGCAGAGTCATACGGCCTCGCTGTTTAGTGTTTAAATATACAGTTTAGTGTTTATATATACTGTTTAGTGTTTATATATACTGTTTAGAGATGGCGGATCCACCAAAGAGACCGAGAAATCCCATATCAGAAGAAGCTAGAAAAAGAGAACGTGATACAGAGAGAGAGCAAAGACCAGAGTAAATATTGGGCCGGCTTTTCCTCGTTGGAGAGTTCTCTTGGAAGAACGTCATGTACTACGGAGGCCGAGTTAGCCGTGCTGCTAATGGATAGGTTAGTAATCAATGATTTCACCGGGGTTATAGTGTTTGGTCTGGCATGATGTTGTTATACAGTCCTGAGAAAGCTATTTATTCAATATGTGGAGGTGGATGAACATAGTTTGCACGGTATGCCTCACAGTAGTAACGTGAATTACACAACCGAGTCAATCTCCGTTAGCCATCTAGAGGCTGATGTGATGCTAACGTGTAAGACTAGGTTCTGTAGATAAGGGTTAGGGTGTATTTCAGTATATAAGACAAAAAATTTTCTTTTGGTTTTGTCAAGCTAGTGATTTATATTTTTGTCATTAGATTTTTTCCTAAAAACACCTAAAGATGTAGGCTGATTCTAGTGTCAGGAGGTGTTTGCTACGTGGCGCTTAGACGTTCTCTGTATCTAATCCCACTGTTTTTCTAATTACCCCGAACTCCCCCACAAACTGAATACCTAGCTGTGAGATCTTTACTCTAAATTATCCCGATTGTTACAGTTGACACCAACACACCCATGTGGAGCCCAAATGGGGAGGAGCAGGGCTGATATTTGGGGCCCACTTAGGAAACCCAACTGGGGCCCAGCTAATTTTGTCCTCAGTTTCCATGGTGGCCCCAAGTGGGTTTGCCCAGATGGGTTAATGATGGGAATTGGATGGGCCCCAAATCAGGCCCACCCAACAAATATGTGTGGGGCCCAGGTGGGTAAAAGCAGGTCTTATACTTGAGGCCCACTTGGGTTACCCATCTGGGGCCCAGCTGTTTTTGTGATCAGTTTCCATGGTGGCCCCAAGTGGGTTTGCCCAAATGGGACTTATACTGGCCTCATGTTAGACCCATATATTGTTTAACTCCTTTGATCCCAGTTTTTCCCACCAAAGATATAGAATTTTATGAATTTCTCAGTTGCAACATGGTTTGTACGACAAATGCCAAATCTTTTGCATTAGAAATTTATAAAAGCTACCCATTCTCCAAGATTTAACACATGCAAGCAAGCTATATCAACTGTATAATAAAGTCAATTTATTCTTTTTTATTAGGACTGATTAATATGTGACAAATACTTTAATGGCATTTCTTTTCATACAGAACATGTTTCAAATATTTCACAGTACACAACAACTGGTGAAAATCAAAGAATTTAAAGAAACCTGTGGATACATTTGAACAGAAATAAAAATATAGCAAACCACAGCTTCTCAGTCAGTCATTCATCAATCATGGACCTGAAAGAAAAAACAGAAACATTTGATGAATATTTTTCACAAAAATCCAATTTGCAATACTCGTTGCATATTGACCTCATACAGTAAAACTTAGTATGACCCATTCTTAACAACAGCAGGATTAAAGGTAAATGATAGAATATAGAGAAGAAGTTTCTATGTAATCACAGTCAATGACAAACCAACATCTCGACTGAAGTTAGTCAAGAATTATGACAACATTGACTTCATCTATGACTTGGGTATTCAGAAATACATTGCAAGATAGCAAAAAGTTGTAATTGGTCTGATCACGCCTTTTTATTATTATTATAATTTTTTTTACATAGTCATCTTTTTTAAATGACAGCCCAATTTCAAACTAATTTAAAAGATAACCTTTCCACTGTTTAGAAGGTTGTGTTGTTCAAGTGGTTTGACATACATTGAAACTTTTGATGAGTTTCCATGGCAACAGCAAAGCTGTTTACAAAAATATCTACCAGTTAGTAAGGGAGTTCAATTATGCCAAAAATGATGATCACTATTATTTTTGATTAAAATCTCGATTATTTAACATGACGAGAAATGTATTAAACATTAACAGTGGCTTTTAAACTTAGACATAAAAAAAATTGAGACAAATTCCTCCCATGGGAGTCAAATAAATGGTAAATGGCCTGCATTTGTATAGCGCTTTTTCAGTCAGAGGACGACCACAAAGCGCTTTACACTACATTCAGTCATGCACCCATTCACGTACACATTCACACGCTGATGATGGCAAGCTACATTGTAGCCACAGCTGCCCTGGGGCACACTGACAGAAGCAAGGCTGGCGGACACAGGTGCCACCCGGCCCTCTGACCACCACCAGCAGGCATTGAGTGAAGTGTCTTGCCCGAGGACACAACGACCAACACAGATAGAGTGGGGATTCAAACCTGCAACCCACTGATTACGGGACAATTTTTTAATATACTTATATTTGTACTGCAATACTGCTTAAAATCTCAGATTAAATCAGAGTCAGAGTTAGAAAAAAACGTAACTCAACGAATAAATTGCTGCAAAAAACTAAAGCTTGAGTGAGCATCTATCATTCAAGCATCAACATGTAAAATATCGTACACATAAATAACTTACCGTATAGCACTTCAAAAACTTTAGGCACTCGAAATTCCCGCTATCCATGGCATCCAACAAAGTTGTATTCTCTGGAAAGAGCATTGTCCATAATGAAGGCCATTCTTCTGGTGGCTTCATCATCAGTGCTCCTTCCGATCTCTGCCACAACAGTAACCTTCGGACAAACAAGAACATCAATTTTACTGACAGTACAGCAAGTAACAGGTAAAAGAATACAAGTAAAGCTGCACACTGATTAAGCATAATAATACTGATGCTCTTTTGGCTGCGAAGTTAAATTTTCAAAGTCAAACAATGCGAAAAGCTAAATTGTTAAGGCCTGTTCTACACGGAGACAAAACGGGTATAGAACCAGAACCAGAAGCTGGCTCAGTACAAGCGGTCATCTGCCACAACCGTCTGGGGGTTCAAGAAGACAGAACAGAGACACAGAAAGAACAAAAAAAAAGTAGACAGTGTCTGCCTCACGGACTAAAACTGGGAGCTGGTTCCACAGGAGAGGAGCCTGATAATTAAAAGATCTGCCTCCCATTCTGCTTTTATAAATCCTAGGAACTGCAAGTAAACCTGCAGTCTGAGAGCGAAGTTCTCTGTTAGGAACATATGGAACAGTCAGATCTCTGATGTATGATGGAGCTTGATTATTAAGGGCGTTATAAGTAAGAAGGAGGATCTTAGATTCTATTGTGGATTTAACAGGGAGCCGATGAAGGGAAGCTAAAACAGGAGAAATGTGATCTCTCTTTTTAATATTCATCAGAACTCTTGCTGCTGCATTTTCGATCAACTGAAGGCTTTTAATGGCATTTGTTGGGTTTATGATTTTGGGTTTAAAAATAAACATGAAACTGAGTAAAACATGCATATTTTAATTTGCTTTCCTGGGAGAAAAAAAAAAAGAGATGACAAATGACGATTTTCTCATCAGAATAGTGTGCTCACTGATCCGCCTGTTTGACAGCTGTGTGCGCTTCTGACACAGAACTGGGAAACTACATCTGGGTCTGTGCCGTACCCTCATTGATCCAAGAGGAGCAACGCTGCTAAACATTCACTCGGCCTGAAAAAACAACCGCCGTCTGACTTTAATCGCCCATATAATATTTTTCTACATTCATCAATGCCTTTTAGGTGAAATCCCGAGACCAGCAGATAAGACTACCGCCATAACCGATTGTGGAAAGGCATCGGGGAAATAGCCACGAACTCCAGACAGGGGCGGATCATGTTAGCAGGGGCCCCTGGGCACAAAATGTTCAAAGGGCCCCCTCAAAAAAATAATATAATTTGAATAGGATTTTCACCACAGTCTTGTAAAACTACATTGCTCATCTGAGGGCAACAATATCAAAACACAAGACAGCGTTGTAACTCCCTTGCCAATGTAAACACGTCCTGCTTGATCTCACCTCTACCAGGCCAGGACTACAATTCAGATTGTTCCATAACTTAATCACATAAACTCACTCATACTCGTAAATTTTTCTTTCCTGTCTCTCCACTTCTCTCTCAAAGCGCTCCTTCAGTTCTTTTGCTTCTCAGCTCTTCAATGCTGCACTTCTGTGTCTCTGTCTGTCTTCTCACTATTTTTCCTTTATCTTTTATTGATAAAATATAGTGGAATCAGTTTAAGTAAACTTGACTCATACTTTAAAGCATTTGATCATAAATGGAAAATGAATGCAAAGTAAAAACAAATGATTTTCCTTTTACATGATAATGTGTGTAATAAACCTGTATCTATATCTCTAAACTCCTGTTTCTCCATCCTCCTCTACTGTCTCTTTCCTCCTCCTCTCCTGTTTTTCATAACTAAAATCATGAGAACAGGGCTCTTGTCTAGGAATGGACAATGTATTGACACCAACATCGGTATCTGCCGATGTTAGTCATTTTTTAACACATTGTATTGGTCCAATAAGTAAAACTGAGCCAATATTAAAAATCACTATTTATTTCCATCTTTGTAAGAGATTAATGTAGACGGTTGTCTTGCATGTCCTTCTTCCGACATATTTTATTGTCAGTTATTTCATTAAAATTACTTTTTCATTTTTAGATATCAATAATTAATATAGTTAGTGGCCCATTCAAAACCACATCCCATTTCTTACCCATATGGTGCCCATAGAACATAGCCCATTTGGGCTGGCTCATGTGGGTCCTATTTGGCTAACCCAAGTGGGTCCCAGATTGGATGCCCATTGTAAGCCCATGCCCACTTGGAACCGCCATAGCCCAAGTAAATCCCATGTGGGGCCCACATACAGGTGTTTGCTGGGACAGCGGCTGACATTTGTCCAGTGTCAGCCCATGGTAGAGGATGGTCCAGAACTGGGCCCTCTAACTATCAAATTATTACAAAGACTATTTTTTTCCAAATACACCCGTTTGTGAAGAAATATATAAGCCTGATTTTGAAGTTACATAAAACCGTTTTTATAATTGATTTTCTTCCCAATTGTCCTTGCAGCAGTTTCAGATTGTCCTCGTTCCCTCCCTAAATGCTGAAGAGGTTTGGAGACAGAGAAAACTTCTGACTTTCAGTTTATTGGGCTGCTGAAGTGCGTTACGAAATGCTCTGTGTGCTATAGGCTGGGAGAAGAAAGTGTTTGGCCCCAGTGGCTCCCTCCATCACTTTGATATAAAGAAACAGCACCACGGCTTTCACCTGAGGAACACCCTTCAAAGCGCAGATACAGAGTAGACTACCTTCGGTTCGCTCTCCGCTCCTTTTATCTAACATTACCAGGCGCCTCCTCACTGCTGCACACACGATCTAGGCTGGAGGTGAGTAGCAGCTGAAGTTCTACACCAATAACTTCATTTCATTCATTGCCAAAGAAAGGTTCTGCCCAATGGCATTTGGAGCTCACATCTAAAAATGTCACATAAACAGTACCCTAAAAATACAGTAACAACAATTTGGACAGCAGCATGTATGGAACGCCAGACGTGCCACAATACGGTAAATCAAAATCTTCCAAAATGGATACAGGTAAACATTTTAATAAAAGTTTATATTTGTTAAATAAAATAATCTATTCTTATCCTAATGAGTAAATAAATAAATAAATTTTCATATTTAAATGATTTGATATTTTACTAATGTGTACTGAAGATATAATGAATTTATTTTATCTCTCCACTTTAAAAACCTAACAGTGCTAACAGTACTGAAGAAAAGTAGATTTAACCATTCTGAGCTGTTTTGATCTTTAGAGCTGTCTGCAGCTGAGTTGCTGTCAAGGTTAAAAAGTCATATTAGGGTTTATTTATTCAGACACAGCACCAGTTAAGTTATTTCGTAATGTACTTCAAAAACCAGGTTCATGTTTGTTGTTTTACAGTAATCTAATCACTTTATTTTCCATAGATATATAATAATAAAAATACTAGACATTGATATGTGAATATTAAAAAAAGTAGGCACGGAGTATTTAAAGGAGTGTCACATTTTTTCAACATGAGTATAAATTCTTGTTTTATGTGTGTTGGATGAGCCATTATGACAGGTTTGGTGTATAAACCTTAATGCATATGTCTGATTCAGTGTGGCATTAATACATGATCTCATCGTCTTTGTAATTCTTATAGCGTCCTTGTTTTTCCTGCAGCAGAGTGTGGGGCTGTTTTAGTGGAGACTCTGCTGTTGTTACTGAGTAAGGAAGCTTTGCTCTATATTACTTTGCTGGTGACCCAAAACTAACAGCCTGAGTGCAGTTTGTGCGGTACAGTTTGTCCCCTGCAGACTGATGTAATAGATGTGATCTATCATCATCAACAGCATGCAGACATTACCCTAGCTTAGCAGAAAACTGAGAAGATTGGAATACTTCAGTTCACTGAAGTGTGAGCCTGCCTAGCTTTTTTTCCCCTGACAAAAAGTTTCAATTTAATTCAGTTTGTTTATATACAGTAGTGCCAATTCACAACATGTCAACTTGAAGCATTTTACAAAAAAAGTAGAAAAGTAATTTCTATTAAATCGTACATACATTACAAATAATCATTCAGTTCATTTGTCCAATAAGTTTAAAAGTTTTCTATCTAAGGAAACCCAGCAAATTGCATCAAGTCATTGACTTGCAACATTCACTCCCCCTGGACCAACATGTAGCCACAGTAGACAGTTGCCTGCGTTGTGTTGTTGACTTCACAGCAATCCCTCATACTGAGCATGCATGAAACGACAGTGGAGAGGAAAAACTCCCCTTTAACAGTAAGAGACCTCCAGCAGAACCAGAACCTGGCTCAGTACAAGCGGCCATCTACCACAACCGACTGGGGGTTTGAGAAGACAGAGCAGATACACAAAAAGAACAAAATAACTTATGTCCAAGAAAGTAAAATGTTGATAACAGGACACAGAGAACGTTCAGTATCATCCCAGCTGTTGCCCCCCTCCACCAAGGCATCACACCTGAGCAGAATCCCAGACCAGGTTTAGCTGGACTTATGGAGAAAAAAAACGGGACTTATGGAGAAAGAAACCGAGAGAAAACAAAGTTAACAGTTGAAATAACACCAAGTAATCCAATTGGAGAGTAGTAGAAGAGAAAAGTAGCAGAGTGAAGAAAAGTGGTCTGTCTGTCCTCCAGCAGTCTAAGCCTAAAGCAGCATAACAACAGAGATAGCTCAGGATGATCTAAGCCACTCTAATTATAAGCTTTACAAAAAAGGAAAGTTTTAAGCCTGGCCTTAAAAGTAGACAGAGATTCTGCCTCACAGACTAAAGCTGGGAGCTGGTTCCACAGAAAAGGAGCCTGATAACTAAAAGATCTGCCTCTCATTCTAGTTTTAGAAATCCTAGGAACCACCAGTAAACCTGCAGTCTGAGAGCAAAGTGCTCTGTTAGGAACATATGGAACAACTAGATAGTATGATGGAGCTTGATTATTAAGTGCTTTAAATGTAACAAGGACCCTAAGTTGACCCCCAACTTGTCACTGTGTAATTTGTCCCATGACTTACACCAAAAAATACTGCAATGCCCGTTTAGAAACATGATCGCAGTGCAGGCATAAGATTTCTTTGTTTTTTATTGTGATTGTATGACAACACTTGAAGTGCATCATGTTGAAGCATAGTATACATGGTTTTCAAACTTTCTTACAAATAAAAATTGACAAGTGTGGCAAGCATCAATGTTTTTCAACCCTGGTCCTTAAGGCACACTGCCCTGCATGTTTTAGATGTTTCCCTGCTTCAGCACACCTGATTTTGTCTGGTGGATGCTCAACAGGCTTTTGCTAAACTGCAATCATCTGAAGCAGGCAGGTTAAAGCAGGGAAACATCCAAAAAATAGAGGGCAGTGTGTCTTGGGGAGCAGGGTTGGGAAACACTGGCATACATTTGTATACAGTCTTTTAAGCATTTACCTCAAATTGAAACCAGTGCAACCAGTTGCCTTTAGAAATCCCATAACCGGTAAATAGATTCCACATGTGAGTAATTTTATTTCTGTATAAATCCAGCTCAAACAGCAATCCTTATCACAAAGGTCAGGTAGAAGGTTAAAGCAGGGTTGGGCTACAAAACAATATTTAGAGCTCTGTTCAATTCATTATCTGAAAACGGAAAGAGATAGGAACAAAGACACATGGCAGTACACCTAAATGGACAGGTTGGACAAAGGGAAGGTTAATCAGAGAAGCAACTAAGAGGCCCGTGGGCACTCTGGAGAAGCTGGAAGGATTCACAGCTCAGGTTGGTTAATGACAAAAACAAGTCAAACTAATGCTGTCTTGCAGTCTGTGTTGAAAATAAAACCAGGAGGTAATGACAAGCAAATCAACAAGCAAGCAAAAAATAATGAGCTAAAGGAAGCATGAAAAAGGTACATAAAATATGAGGTTGACATAGAGAATGTTGGTTGAAAATCTGCATGCCACCCTGAGCAGGCAAGTGCAGGGGTCGACGGAGGGGGCCTGGGTACCTGCCAGATAGTGCCCCAAGTGCCCTTCTTTTTTTTCGTTTTTTGAAGTGTTTGTGAGGGGGGGGGGCTGCCTGTGCCCCTCAACAGTAAAATGTAACTATTAATAGCAATTTCAATAAATAAAATAATCTGTCTGCCATCATTTACATGATGACCATTAACCAATGCTCTGCCTCTATGTCAATTCAATTCAATTCAAAAATACCTTATTGATCCCAGAGAGAAATTAAGTCCAGAGCTGCGTAGCTTTGCGAGTGACGCTGCAGTAAGACAGGTAAGTGAGGTACACACTATAATACACAGGAGTACTAATTACTATATACATGCTAAGTTGTCTTGTGGCAATTGACAAAGTGAAATGAGCATCCTGTGTGCACCTTGCAACTGTGCCACACAACATTACCTGTCCTCTTACTAACAAGCACGACTGCTTACATTTTCTCTCATCATGTGGTAGAAGGGGTCTCAGAACTGGGCCCTTCAACTATCAAATTATAGCCAAAAAACATATTTTCCAAAATACACTTTCCTTACGGAAAAGTCACACGGGTTGAGCATGTTCTTCACATGAGATCACATGCTATGCCATGTGGTACCTGGTAAACCACATGTGTAGCACACACAGATTTCACATGGATTGTTTTACATAGGTTTTACATATTTTTCACATGTAGTCACATAGGCTTCACATGGGCTTCACACATTTTTTTCCACATGTAGGTTTTATGTGGAAAATAACATGTTTTACATGTGGTTTACATGTTATCCCACGGGCTTCATATGTGAATGTCCATGGGTATGACCACGAAAATGTTCCAAATGCACATGGGAAATGTGTGCAAAACACAGGTGGTCACATGTTTTTCACACATCACATGTTTTCACATAGGAATTTCACAAGGGGTCAAAGATTTTTCACATTCACATGGGAAGGTTAATTTAGTCCTGATTAGGAAGTTACATAAACCCGTTTTTTTTTCTTCCCCATCATCCTTGCATTCGTCTTTTCAGATCCCCCCTCGCCCCCCTCCTCAAACACAGAAGTGGTTTGGCCGCAGAGAAAACTTCAGACTATGAGTTTATTAGGCTGCTGAAATGCTATAGCTACAAACCGCTTGGTCCACCACAGGCTGGAAGAAAAAAAATTAAGCAGCCTCAGTCGGTCCCTCAGGCAGCATACATCACTGACAAAAAGAAACGGCACTGTGACTTTAAACTGAGGAACACGCCTCAACGCTCAGGTACAGCCTACCTTTGGTTTGCTCTCCGCTACACACCACTGCACACCAGATCTGGGCTGGAGGTGAGCAGCCGTGAATGAAGTTACAGCTGTAGAATCTCAGCTGCTAAATGGTTCGGCCCATAGCATTTGCAGCTCATTTCTAGACTCTCACATTAAACAGTAGCCTAAATTGTTGTGCGAACAATTTGGACCGCAGCAGGTATGGAAAGCCAGACGTGCCACTATTCGATAAATCAAAATGTCCAAAAACTGATATTTGTACATGTGAAATTTTTAATAAAACTTGAAAAGGATTTGTCAAATCAATTATTCTATTCTTATCAAAATAAGAATACTACTACGTACTACTGTTGTCAGTGATATTAGTATTTGAAATGAACATGATTTCTTAATGTCTAGTGACATATCGGGGCCATTTTATAATTAATTGAAATACATTTCTTACATACAGCTTTAAATTATTTGAAATTGTATTAATATTTTTACATCATAGCTGTATGCTGAAGATAGTATTTTAAGTATTTTATCTCTTTAGATTTAATTCAATTTCAATTCAATTCAGTTTAATTTATATAGCGCCGATTCACAACAGATGTCATCTTAAGGCACAACAAGAAGTCATTTCAATACATTTATACAAATATTCCAATCAGTTAAAGAGTTTCCTATTTAAGGAATCCCAGCAGATTGCATCAGTCTTAGACTTTACAAATCTAAAATCTCAGGGCTGCTAACACTACTATAGAAAAGTAGAGTTAGCCATCTGAGCTGTTTTGATCTTTAAAGCTGTCTGTAGCTGAGATGCTGTGGAGGTCAGATATTAGTTTTTTTTTACACAGCAACAAGTTAAATTATTCCATAATGTACTTTACAAGCCTTGTTTAATCAGCTATCAGCTCTCCCATGGTCTTTTCAATGTCTACAGTCTCAGATCAACACAGCTCAGCAGCAGCGTCTTAACAGTAACATTACACCCCCTCAGAACAAAATAGGCTACTTTTGCTTTGCATGGTCCTTATCTGATAATTTATTATGTTGCGATTCCCAATTAGATTATTGATGAATATTGGTTTTTGTTAATCCGGATGGTATTCTATAAGTTATGTTCTTGTAAGCAGTTTTAAAATCTTGCCCTATGTGCCCTTTTTTAGCATTGAAGACCTGCCCCTCTAAAGGCCTCTGCACTGCCCTGACCCTGACCCAGGGGTCTCGTTAACTGAATATTTTCTGTATTTTAACTTTTTATTTTTTTATTTAACTGTGACGGAAAAATCTGAAGGCCATCCGTCATGTTGACAGAATAGTATTCACACATCTGACTGCTTGGTGCAAATGCACAGACATTTGCCACTACAGGTAACTGAATCCATCAAAAAGAGGTTCCCATGAAAGCTTTAGAGCACCATCTCAGACCTCAACACCTTTCTCAATATATCTCACTAACCAGGAGCTGACAGCACTTTGAAGAGTTACGGAGGCTTTGGAGCGCATCGCTACCAGAACCTGGTGTCGTGCCAACCACCGGTGAATGCTGCGGTATTTCTTCCTGTTGAAGTGATAGCATGGGGATCAGGAAATGGCTCATACAGTCTATCCGACTTCTGATCACTTCATTTTAAGAAATGTTTCCTCATTTCAAAACTTTGCCTGAAGTGGCCCTAAATTCCTGTCTCCGGTGTGGCGTGGAGTCAGCCTCCAGAACAACATCTAAACCCCCAAGAGAATTAATATATTATAATTTTACAAATTGACAGGTTAAACTAGATTATGACCAGATTTTTTTGATCCCGTTTGTCAAAATGACGGACATCAAAAATATATCTGCCCTGGACACACCATCCTTGCTGTAAAACATGGTGGTAGTACCATGTTGTGGGAAAGCTTATCTTCTACAGTGACAAGGAAGCTGGGCAGAGTTTATAGGAAGATGAATGGAGTTAAATACATAGGCCTCCTGGAAGACAGTTGCAGGCTGCAAAAGACTTAAAAACCGGGGCAGAGGTTCACCTTACAGCTGGACAACAGCAAACAGCAAAATGTTCCTCCAGAAGGTATTCCCTCATGGGGACAGAATACAAATGCACTGCATACTTACTTTTCGTTAAAAAAAATTAAAAAAAAAATTTGAAAGAAAATCCTATCGAGTTGTGTGATTGCAATGTAACAATATATTTAAAAGTTCAAAGGTTATAAGTAATTTTGTAGTCACCACAGTAATGATGACCGTTCTACAGAACATCTTCTCCTGTCACTGTAACTGTTCATACAATGTCAGTTCAATTCTTTTACAGCGGCAGTTGTTTAATTTTGTATAAACTGTATACACTAAAGTATTCCACTCCTGGGAGAAAAGCAATACAGATTCCAACCTTTGAAATAGGGACATGGCTGCTTCTCAGGAACTACAGCGGTATAAATTAGCAGGAGGGTGCAGGAGCAGTTAGAGAACGGGTCATTGGTTCAGAGCTCAAGAGAGCCCCGACAACTTTAACACGTTCAGCACTTAACCTGAATCTAAACTTGAACCGCCTCGTTAAACATTCAGAAAAATTTCTAGTGAGTGATGATCATTGGGGGATTTTCTGTCAGGAGAAACCCAGCTGGGAAAAGTTGGAAAATGTAAAGGAATAATGTAGGGAGTTCAGGAAGGGTCAGGGTTGCAGAAGAAATCTGGCTTAAGTCTTTCCTGACCCTCCAAGCAAAACAATTCAATTTAGTTTATTTATATAGCGCCAATTCACAACACATGTCATCTCAAGGGACTCTACAAGAAAAGTCATTTCAGTTCAGTCTTTGCATACATTCTAATTAATCAACAATAAACACTCAGTAGAGCTTTTGTTCTTTAAATTGTTCTCAGTTTTCCTCATTCCTCGGGGTATTGTCAGGCCACTATGTACAATTTATGCACACACACAGAGAATCCAGAATTATATAGTTTACTGAATGATACTAGCTTTTAGATTGCATTTATTGAGGAGTATTGTGCCTTTACTCTTTAAAAGACAGTGCTAAATAAATTACTGCCTGAATAATAGCAAAAAAAACAGCTTTTAAGTTTCACAGAAGATATTTATGCAGATATGTCCACAAAAGGGAAATGAAGAGAAGATAGTTAGGGCGTATGTAGGCTTTCCTGTGTAAACAGAGTGTGTTTTGATCCGGTTAGATTGACCTTCATGCCAGGAAAAAACTGTTTTTTGTGACCCTGTTTTGAAAGGTTAGTCCTTGTTTTTCCAAGATAAACTCTGAACAAAGCGTTTTTATGAAATCATTAATACAGTTAGGTGGTTACAGCACCAGCACTGCCTGAGAGTCTAAAGCTTCTTCAGCTTTTCTAATTAATGTCAGATCCTGAAACATACATTAGGGCATCTACATTCTGGTCAACCCATTTAAAGTCTGTCAAACTGAAAGAACAAACAGATATTCCTGGAGGGATGTGTATTTAAGGGTTGTGTGTTAAGTATCTCTTATCTTATTTAAATCCGTCCAAAGTACATTTTATGCTCTTGACACAAACTATTGTGTGTCTTGTTATAAGTATTGATCTTAATTAAGGTTCCTTGCTTTGTTTCAGTAACTAAATACAGTATTCCTATGTTTATCTAATTCACAGAATTTCTGATCTGACATATTAGTTAGTGCTGCAAGCAGAGCCCAAGTTCTAAGGATATGTCAGAATGAAAGATTAACCCTCTTATCACCAAAATTTTACAGGCCAAGTGGATTTATTTGGACTTTTATTTTTGCTGTATAACCATTTAAAATGAGCCAAATGGCTTTGCTCTCTTTTACAAGAAACTTTAATCATTTCAGTGTCTGCCAGTTTTGACTGGGCAATTACAGATTAATGTGATGAAAAACACTCCTGTCTGTGCTGACTTGGTGGCAATAAGAGGGTTAATATGAATAATATTTTTCTAAATTGTTTGAAAATAACTGCAGAGTGTGTGTTGACAGTTTTTTGTTTTCCAACAAGGCTTACTTTAACAATGCTGGCTGAATTTTCCAAAATTCAGATCTACAAATGAGGCTGACCTGAAAGCCTCGCTTGGTCACTACGGTGACATATTGTCTTGGGCAAGCTTGCTCTGTGGCAGGCTAACTGTGAGGCTTATTTTAGATTGATGAATATGACTGGACAAGCCATGTGATGTCATACAGCATGTCTTCTTCTTATTATTCTTGCCCCACCCACACTCCAATATAAAGTTATATCAGTTGCACAGTTGAACACGCCCCGGGGGAGGCGGGGGACATTGAGTCCGAGTGGACCATGTTCCGCGCCTCCATTGCCAAGGCGGCTGACCGAAGCTGTGGCCGCAAGGTGGTCGGTGCCTGTCGCGGCGGCAACCCCCGAACCCGCTGGTGGACACCGGCGGTAAGGGATGCTGTCAGGCTGAAGAAGGAGTCCTACCGGGTCTTTTTGGCTTGTGGGACCCCTGAAGCAGCTGATAGGTACCGACAGGCCAAGCGGGATGCGGCTCGGATGGTTGCTCAGGCAAAAACTCGGGCGTGGGAGGAGTTTGGAGAGGCCATGGGAAAACTACTTCCGTACGGCTTCGAAGCAATTCTGGTCCACCATCCGGCGTCTCAGGGGGGGAAAGCGGTCTGCCACCAACACTGTTTACAGTGGGGATGGTGTGCTGCTGACCTCGACTCGGGACGTTTTGGGTCGGTGGATGGAATACTTCGAAGACTTCCTTAATCCCACCAGCACGCCTTCCAATCGAGAAGCAGGGTTTGGGGACTTGGGGTCGGTCTCTCCAATCTCTGGTCACCGAGGTCATTAAAAAGCTCCTCGGTGGCAGGGCTCCGGGGGTGGATGAGATTCGACCGGAGTTCCTCAAGGCTCTGGATGTTGTGGGGCTGTGTTGGTTAACGCGGCTCTGCAATATTGCGTGGACATCGGGGGCAGTTCCCTTGGATTGGCAGACCGGGGTGGTGGTCCCCCTGTTTAAAAAAATGGAGCGGGAGATTGATAGACGCCATGGTTGCCCTTCGTCACCAATCCTGTTCCTAACTTTTATGGACAGGATCTCTAGGCGCAGCGAAGTCGTTGAGCGGATCCGTTTTGGTTGCCTCAGGATCGGGTCTCTGCTTTTTGCAGATGACGTTGTCCTGTTGGCTTCATCGGAACGTGATCTACAGCTTTTGCTGGAGCGGTTCGCAGCCAAGTGTGAAGCGGCTGGGATGAGAATCAGCACCTCCAAATCCGAGGCCATGGTCTTGAGCCGGAATAGGGTGGGGTGCCTTCTCCGGGTCGGGGATAGGGTCCTTCCCCAAGTGGAAGAGTTTAAGTATCTGGGGGTCTTGTTCACGAATGAGGGAAAAATGGAGCGGGAGATTGATAGACGGATTGGTGGGGCATCTGCAGTTATGCGGGCGCTTTACCGGTCTGTCGTGGTGAAGAGAGAGCTGAGCCGAAAGGCGAAGCTCTCGATTTACCGGTCGATCTACGTTCCTACCCTCATCTATGGTCACGAACTTTCGGGTGGTGACCGAAAGAACAAGGTCACGGATACAAGCGGCTGAAATGAGTTTCCTCTGCAGAGTCTCTGGGCTCTCCCTTAGAGATAGGGTGAGAAGCTCAGTCATCCGGAGGGGACTCAGAGTAGAGCCGCTGCTTCTCCACATTGAGAGGAGTCAGTTGAGGTGGCTCGGGCATCTGGTCAGGATGCCTCCTGGACGCCTCCCTGGTGAGGTGTTTCAGGCACGTCTCACCGGGAGGAGGCCCAGGGGAAGGCCCAGGACACGCTGGAGGGACTATGTTTCTCGGCTGGCCTGGGAGCGCCTTGGGGTTCCTCCCGAGGAGCTGGAACAAGTGGCTGGGGAGAGGGAAGTCTGGGTCTCCTTGCTTAGGCTGCTGCCCCCGCGACCCGACCCCAGATAGGCGGAAGAAAATGGATGAATGGATGGATGGACATCAGTTGCAGTAGCTGCAGTTTCCCATTTGGTGGCTAAATTATGCAATGCAATGTAGGGTTTTATCTTTTAAAATGAAAGCTAGTTCTAATTAGATTTTAGTTTTTACCATTTTGAAGAATATGACTGTATTTATTCTTTACTTGCTGCTAGAAACTTTTTGTTCCAACCATGTCGCTCCTGACACCAAGCCATCCATCCATCCATTTTCTATACCCGTCCATCCTCAGCAGGGTTGCGGGGGGGCTGGTGCCCATCTCCAGCGGTCACGGGGCGAAAGGCGGGGTACACCCTGGACAGGTCGCCATTCCATCGCAGGGCAACACAGAGACATACAGGACAAAAAACCGTACATGCACACACTCAGAAACCAATTCACCAGTCATGTTTTTGGACTGTGGGAGGAAGCCGGAGTACCCGGAGAAAAACCCACGCATGCACAGGGAGAACATGCAAACTCCATGCAGAAAGACCCCAGGCCAGGATTCGAACCCAGGACCTTCTTGCTGCAAGGCAACAGTGCTACCACTGTGCAGCCCACTACCTGCTGCTAGAAACTTTTTGTTCCACCTATGTTGCTCCTGACACCAAGCATTATTTTTAATTACAAATATATTACTTTTTAATTAATGTGACTTTACATTCTGAAGGCTTGAAACTCTTCTTAATTAATTGTTAAGAAATGTTTACATCCTTAGTTAAATCACATTCTTACACAGTTAACCTGTGAGCTATTTTCTGTCATGTGTTATATTCTGGTTTTAAATGAAACCATAAGGGTTCACAACCAGTGATTTCTTGTGCTGGTCCCAAGTCCGGAAAAATGCAAAGGGTTATGTCAGAAAGGGCATCCGACGTAAAAGCTAAGCCAAATAAAATGTGCGAATTAAAAACATGAACTCCATACCGGATAGGTCGAGGCCCGGGTTAACAATGATCTCCACTGGTGCTGCTGACCCACTCGGTGCCAGGGTAAATTGGACTACTGTTGGTTGATGGAGGAGAGGAGGAAGACATGTTTGTAGGCAGAGAGAGAAGAAGAAACAAAGTTTGGAATTGAGATTAGGGGATTTGAATTCTGGGAATATGACAGGTAAAGCTAGAGAGCTAGTAGACACAACTTACAGGGAGTAGAAGTAATGAAGGCAGGGCTTTAAGTACTTGGGCTCAACTGTCCAAAGCAACAGAGAGTGTGGAAAAGAGGTGAAGAAGCGTGTGCAAGATGGTTGGAATGGGTGGAGAAAAGTGTCAGGTGTGATGTGTGATAAAAGGGTTTCAGCAAGAAAGAAAGCAAAGGTGTACAAGACAGCAGGGAGACCAGCAATGTTGTACGGACAGTACCAATGAGGAAAAGATAGGAAGCAGAACTGGAGGTTGCAGAACTCAAGATGTTGAGATTCTCTTTGGGAGTGACAACGATGGATAGGATTAGGAATGAGTACATCAGAGGGACAGCTCATGTTAGATGTAGCCCCCTGCACCCTAAAAAAGCCTGGTTAAAAACCAAAAAGCTTGGTTTGGGTTAGTTGGCTAAACCAGTCCTGGGTTAAACATTAGACATTGAAGCTACCTTTGGTTAAAATAATTATTCATTACCTGCATTTATTAATAAGAAATATTTAGGTTGTAATGATTTTTTTAATTTTTTATTTCAGTTGAATTCTGCATTGAAATGATCTGGTTAAAAACAACAAAAATCATGTCTGAAAAGACTTGTTGACAAACTTTGATAACAAAATTCCAACTCAAAACCCAAAAAAAGGATGTGGATCTTGAGCTGCAGTGGTCTGACCAACAACTCATTTACAAAAGCTTTGAAGAAGCATCTAATACTTTGAATTTGTTTGTATGGCAGCATGTTGGCTGCTCAGTTGAAAAAAGGCATGTTTTATGCATTGTGGGAATACCACCACCGGCTAATTGTTAGCTGCTAATAATGCTAAAGTTGGAATCTGCTTCTGAGCTTTCAGTCGGCACTGTACTAAAGGGCTGTTATGCCGTTTTTAATTAGAAAAGACTGTATTTTTGATCTTCTCTGGTTTAAAATACCGAAACTGATCAAACCCAGAACTCAATTCAGAACTAAAAAGAGATTCATTAAAACATAGGGGAAATTTAAATGCTTTTTTTACATTAAGGCAGTACTTTTCAAATGCGAGTTGCTCAAACTAATCCAGAGGCTGCCATGTTCACCCAGGAGAAGTAGTCTACACAGACAGACCCAGTGTTGCCAACTTAGCATCTTTGTTGCTATTTCTAACAACTTTTCTGACTTTTTTTCCAAAAAGTGCCTGCCGACATTTCTAATCACCATTAGCTACTTTCTGTGGAACTTTGTTGCCTTTATTCCCTGCAGATTAGAAACCCAGCCTGCTCTGCATTCAGTCCATCTTTCAAGATGCTCAGAAAAGGAGTAACTGTGCATGTGCATCTAGCATGATCACATTACATTGACTGACCAAAGATCACGCACAGATGCATCCCCAATGCCAGAATCCTGCATCGGAGGTTATGTTTTCTCCATGGTTTGTTTGTTAGTTTGTTGGTCTGTCTGTAAGCAACTTGAAAGTTATACATGGATTTTGATGAAATTATCAGGAAATGTCTGCAGTGGGACCTGGAACAAGTGATTAGATTTTGGGGGCAATCCGTATCACCATCTGGGGGGGGACTGACCTAGTTAGCAACAAAACTCAAAAGGTCATAGAGAGATTTCGATTACATTTTCAGGAAATGTCTGTAGTGGGACCAGAAAGAAGTGATTAGATTTTGGGGGTGAGCCGGATCATTGTCCTGACGGGGGGACTGAGCTGCCTTGGCAGAGGTCTGTGCTCTCCGATTGCTTTCCTAGTTTGTACTTTTTCTCTTCCCAGAATCACAGAGTGAGCAGTCTTGGTTAAATGTTGCCCACTGAGTTAATAAGATGAACTTGGAAATAGTGTTAAGAATTAAAACAATAAAATTAGTTGCAACAACTTAGAATTGAAGTTGTTGCAGCTCATTTTATCAATCTGTTTTGAGAATCAGGGGATTGTATGCAGAATGCTCGTGCCAGTGGTTTGAACAGATAAATAAATATTATAAGGTTCTCAATAGTATTTCAGTTGAGGGGGGCGTGAAATTTTTTTTTTCCTAGGGTGGGCATGACGGAAAATAATTGAGAACCACATTAGGGACCACCTTAAAAAGTCCAACATATTAACTATTCATACCGAGACTAATACGTTGTTTACTGAGTGCAGATTCTTTGAATCACCGCTGTGATTTGTGAAAAAAAATGGGGATTCAAAGTCTACCCAAGAATACTGAAAAACTATTGTTTCATCTTATTGTTATAAATTAAGCATTGCGTATGGTCTCATATAGTGATCTTGATGTATAGTCACACTCCACACTCAGTATAATACTATATAAAATATTACCTTTCCATACTGACTTCATTAACAGTTCTGTGATCAAAGTATAACTGTTGAAAGTAGCAAGCTAGCACTAGCTTTCAGTATCCTCTTAGCAGGTAAAAGGCTAATGTGACCTTAAGTAAAGAAATACATTCTCTAGCATGAACTGTCATCACCAACACAATCCATTGACATTAGCATTGGTACACATCATTTTACTACTTTACCATTTATCTTTTCATTCCTTCTAGTCTCTAACTCATCAAATTGGGTCACCATTCTTGACCCAATGATTGGGTAAAACTATCGAACAGTATGTACCCATAATTTGGGTTAAAAAAAAAATTCACTAGTTTTTTGTGTGTAGGGTCTTTATTTACTTCAATACATGAGTTTCGTACCCTCCAAAAATGTTACATATAAGTTGTCTCTATAAGTAACTCAACCACAAAATATCAAGAACCATTCTTAGCAGCTCCTGAGTTTCAGCATTTAGTTATTTGAAATAGAGAAGCAGGGGTCAGTGTGCTTGAGTAAAGCTCCCTCCCTCAGCAGCTGCCAGTGTTGAATGCCAATGCCACTGGGTTCTGGTAGTCACCAGCGCAGTCAAGTCAAGTCCGTAATGATCTTCTGGAAGCTGTTCAACTACACCAATCAATCAAGAAAACAAAGGCCTGCCTACAGCATGTCGTCACCCAGAATGCAGCCATTCATGGCAAGGGAGAACCCAGAGGGTTGGCTAACACTTTCATTGACATAAGAAAAGGATCTGTGACCAAAATTAAGGCAATGATTCACCAGAAGAGATAAGAAGTAATCAATCATCCATGGCTGGTCCTATTACAAATAAAGTCAGACTGTGTCAGGCCGCAGCATTCAGCCAAAGTCAGCTGTCGAAACCCAGAAAAAGGAACAGTTATGTCAAACACTTTGATTTAAATCGGATTTGAGGGAAAGCAGCTCATGAAAAGAGAATGCTTTGTGGGTGAATGGATGAACCCATTTGCACTTGTGGTGCTTTATATATATATATATAGCACATCAACTGAGTCATAAATGCTTTAGAACTAACTTCCATGTAGTTGTATGACATTTGAACAGAAGTTAATTCAGGTGTGAAGAGTTTACAACAACATTTACAGCTTCACATGTATGAATGAACTCCCAGCAAAAATCAAGTTTTACGAAGTGTAGGTTGTTTTTATGCAGTCTAGCCGCTCAATAAACCTACTTATGGTAAATGTAACATTACTGTTGATCATCATCATTTTGATTATTTTTACTTACTTTTTGTTTTTATTCGAGAAATACCCAGCTTCTTGCAAAGTATTTTTAAATCTGAAGGGAAAAGATGTAACGAAGTTACGTTGTAACTGTGGTTCTGTGAATTCCTGGATGACTGCCAGTGGCAGTATAAACAGAGTGAATATGTCCCCTCGCGCTCCGCGCAGGTCGAGTTAAAATGTAAACAAAGTCGCGTAGCGACCCGTAGCCCATGTGGGCGTGAGTCTATAAATAGCACGCAGGGCTACATCCGGCCTCCCAGGATCTTCTCGCGGGGAAGAGTTCTGAGTGACCGGCCTGACTGGCAGTCATCCAGGAATTCACAGAACCACAGTTACAACGTAACTTCCGTTCTGTGTCATTCCCTTCTGACTGCCAGTGGCAGTATAAACAGAGTGGATGACTTATACCAGCAGTGTCACGAGGAACGTGGTACTCACCCACCTCTCAGGGGGTTGAAGCCAGGGGCAGGACCGCTGATGCCAGCGCCGACTCCTGGCCCACATCCAGGCGGTAGAAGCGTGCAAACGTGCACGGTGCTGACCAGGATGCCGCCACACAGATGTCCCCCAGAGGGACGCCCCTCATTGCCGCCCAGGACGTTGTGATGCCCCTGGTGGAATGGCATGCGATATCTTGAGGAGCAGCTGCACCCATAGAGTCATATGCCAGCTTGATAGCATCCACCAACCAGTGCGACAGTCTCTGTTTAGAGAGGGGGCGCCCCCTGCTCTGTCCCCCATAGCACACAAACAACTGGTCCGATTGTCGAAGCGCAGCTGTAGCCGCCATGTACAGCTGCAACGCTCGAACTGGACACAGCAGGTTTGCGGATCTCTGTTCCTCCGAGCGGAATGGAGGAGGACAGAATGCCCCAAGCCTAATGGGCGCGTTCACATAACCTGAGGGTAGAACTTTGGGGAGGAAGGCCACGTTGGGCCACAGAGTCACCCCAGACCCGCCTGCCTCCCAACGCAGGCACGCAGGGCTGACTGCAAGTGCGTGAAGCTCCCCGACACGCTTCGCTGTGGCCACTGCCAACAGGAAGACCATCTTAACGGACACAAACCGTAAGGGGGCCGCGCACATCGGCTCAAAAGGCGGCCTGCCCAAAGCCTTCAAGACCAGGGGGAGGTCCCATGCAGCCGCAGGACAACGTCTGGGGGGGCGCAGCCGGCGAGCACCCCGGAGAAACCAAGTCACCAGGTAGTGTGCTCCCACCCCCCTGCCATCGATGCAATCATGCCCGGACGATATGGCTGCTACTTGCACCCTCAAGGTTGATGCTGCACGTCCAGCATCGAACAGGGCTTGGAGGTACCTGAGGATGTCAAGCACCGAGCAGGACCTCGGTAGCACACCCCGGTCCCTGCACCATGCTGCAAAGCCCCTCCAACAACGAGCATAGGTTGCCACTGTGGAAGGAGCCCTAGCACTCTGTAGCGTTCGCCGGATCGAAGGCTCCAGATCTACCGGGAGCTGCGAGTCCCCCTCAGTGGCCACACAGTGAGCCGAAGGCGGCCCGGGGACGGGTGCCAGACCCTCCCCTCCATCTGACTCAAAAGGTCCCTCCTCACAGGAAGCCGCCATGGTTCCCCGTTCAACAGGCGGTGGAGAAGTGGGAACCAGACTCTCATAGGCCACTCGGGAGCCACCAGAAGAACCTGATGGGACGATGAATTCACCCTGTGGCCAGCGCGACAGGAAGTCCGCCACGGAGTTCCTCGTCCCCGGAAGGTGCATTGCCCTCATGGAGGCGAAGAGGGGATAGGCCCAGGTCCTGCAGCGATCTGGTCCCGCCCTGATGGTTGACGTGGAACACCGCCGAGGTACTGTCCGTCCGGAGGAGGACATGCCTGCCCTTGATATAAGGCCAGAAGTGCCTCAGCGCCAAGTAAATCGTCCGCAGCTCTAGGACATTTATATGCAGACCCCTCGCCCGCGGACCCCACTGGCCCTGGACGAACCGGCCCTGCCACTGCGCCCCCCATCCTTGGGGCGATGCATCTGTCGTCACCACTTCCCTCCTTGCTGGGACCCCACCGAGGGAGACGCCGCGTTGCAGATACGCACTGACCCCCCACCGACGGAGCCACACCGCGCAGCTGCGTGTGACCAGCACCCTGACCCGTCTGTCCAGGCGGGGGTCTATGTGGAGGCTACCGAACCACCTCTGTAGGGGCCGGAGGTGAAGCAACCCCAGAGGCGTCAAGGTTGAAGCTGCATCCAGCATCCCCAAAAGTCTCAGCCACAAACTGACTCGGGGTGCCGCTCCGAGCTGAAAGGACCGGAGCAGGCCCAAGATCCTGGCCGTCCTCTGTGCGGTCAGGCGGCCCTCCATGGTCACAGAGTCAAAGGCCATGCCTATAAAAATGGTCTGTTGGGCGGGACTCAGCTGGCTCTTCTGTCTGTTCACTGTCAATCCCAGTGCACCAACGTGGGCCAGGACCTTGGATGTGGCAAGTCTCACCTCCCGAGACGAGGGCGCACAGATGAGCCAGTCGTCCAGATAGGGCAGGACTTTCAGCCCTGACCGGCAAAGGGGGCTCAGGGCTACCTTCATGCACCTCGTGAACACCCGACGGGCGAGGGACGGGCCAAATGGCAGGACCGTGAACTGGTAGACCTTTCCCTGAAAGACGAACCTCAGGTACTTCCTGTGCTCTGGATGGATGGGGACATGAAAGTACGCATCCGTCAGGTCTACCGACGTGAACCATTTTCCTGGACAAATGGCCTGAAGGACATCGCGGGTGCAAAGCATCCGGAAGGGAAGCACCTTCAGAAATTGATTTAGACCCCTGAGGTCTAGCACCGGCCGAAGCGACGCATCTTTCTTTGGTATGAGAAAGTAGGTTGAATAAAAGCCGTCTGCCTGGAAAGACGGCGGCACCTCCACAACGGCCTTTTTGTCCAGGAGAGTCTGAATTTCCTGTAGCAGGACCAGGGATCACACCGGGTCTGTGACCGAGGTCACCCTGATCCCAGACGGGGGTGGGGGCCGACGGCGGAAGTGCAACCTGTACCCACTGGATATGGTGTTCCTTACCCATGCATCGCTGCAATGGGCCTCCCAGTAGGACAGGTGCTGTGCATTGTGCGTGTGGAAATGCTCTTACTTTTACTAAAAAACCTAGCCCTGAGTTCTACTGTTGTTTTTCTTCAATTTGATTTCACTAAACGTTTAAGTGATCCCCGATCATGATCATTCAGGATTTTTTTCCGGCCACATTTCTTCCTCGAAGACGATGGGTCCCCACTATCGTTCCACTTTCTAATAATAAGTTGGACAGTTCTTAACCCAATTTTAGTAGTTTCTGCAATCTCCTTAGATGTTTCCTCTGCTTAAAGCATGCCAATGATTTAACCCTTCTCAAACACCCTAACATCTTTTCCACAACCACGAGATGTGTCTTTCAACATGATTGTTTATGAAATGAGAAGCAACTCATTGCACCAGTTGGGGTTAAATAACTTGTTGCCAACTGAAAGATAATCACCTAAGCAGTAATTATCCAAAAGGAGACTAGCACCTATTTGCTTAGTTAAATCCAGGTGGCAACTTTTTTTTTGGCCAGGCAGCATAGCATCATCAGTTGCTACAGGTAGTACTTTTACAAAACTTTGAAACATTTTTTTACAGTTGATATTGCTGTTTTTGAAGATAGGCATAACTTCCATCCCAACAGACATTTGAAAAGCGGTTTGTTTTGAATGAGTCACCAGCATTTTGTCACGTCTCAGTTCTTACCAGATGGTTAAAATATATCTTCCATTCCTATCTGTCATATGGAGTAGTTCTCCAAGGAGACCACAGCGGCTGAGCAGAGGCATCTTTCTGTGACTCATCATCCACCTTCTGTCTGCTGATTCTGACAGTACTACTGACACTACTGAATTCTGATAAGGTATTTCTTTTCTTATTCTGTCTTGTAACTTAGACAAACTCATTTTCAGATGACACATAAGGACAGACAGAGTGTGTGCATGTCTGTATAGCTATGCAGTCTAGCACTTAAGCCACCAGCATTGTTTGGACATTTGTAGTTGTGTGGACATTTTGCCAGGTCAACATCATGCTTAAAAAGGTAATGAGCTCTTCTAGTTAGGTTTAGAGGTATGGTGTGAGTTAAGTTGTGGTTATGGTTAGGTATATACCATGAATGGTTAGGGATAGGGGAAGGCTCTAAGAGCTAACTCTTTGAAGTGAGTGATGGGAGCCGGCTCGTCATTGGGAGCCGGCTCGTCATTGGGAGCCGGCTCGTAATTGGGAGCCTTTTTTTTATTTTTTCATTCCCCCCTGCTTGTTTTGGTACATTTGGTAGACATCGTTTTGCATTAATGTTGGTAATAAATACACTTTAAGCAACAGAAAATCTGAGGAGCCGAAAGAGCCGGCTCTTTATGGTCAGCCAAGCCAAAAGAACTGGCTCTCCAAAAAGAGCTGGAATTCCCATCACTAGAATTCAGTAATGCCTGCGCTCGACTGAATATGAGGGGGAGAGGAGCGAGGGAGAGAGGGAGGGCGGGCTTCCTGCAGCATAGGTAGGTCTGCGTTGTCTATATATGGTATATCCTGTACACAGACATGGCAGATGAATGTTTGTGGCTTTCCCATTAAAGTAATAACCCTGAGGAATCTGACACAGATAGTCATATAGCATTACTTTACATTGATTGGTGAAGGACTACACTTATAGACATTCTGACAGTGATTTTTTGTATGTTTTAGGAACATTTATTATTTTTGGAATGACCCGTTTTCATTACCGTTTAAACAAAATCTTTCATTAACACAGTAGATGGGCTGATCCCACAAGTGTAAAACGAAACAAATATCAAATACTGACTGAGGCTTCTGCTTGCAGAGGGAGGTCAGAACTGCTGTCAGGGTCAAGTAAGTCCCTGGGGATATTGGCTACAGTGCCTTCTATGCTGTGCTGGTTTATTGGCTGAGAGCAGGAAGTCTGTGAGGAGGAACAAGAGCCCCTTTTTAAAATCAGTCATCAGCTCATGCTGCTAGCTGCTCTGTGTTTTTCTGGCTTGAGGTGCAAAACACTCATTGACATGTCAGCTAATCTTCAGAAATGACAGCTCCACAGTAGCTGTCATCTTTCTTCTTTTTTTCAATTCTTCTTGTGACTATGAACAGAAAAATCTTTGGCAACAAACAGATTTCATAAGAATGAAGGAACACAACTTACAGTTGTTGGTGACCCAGTTAGCATCATGAGGGTAACTGCTTGACTGTATTTGTCTCCCCCATTGGATGCTTAGCAATTTTCTTAGTCATCCGAAGTTACAAATTCACTTCAATATCCTATTAGCGTGATTTTTTTTTACATCTTTTGCCATCTGCTCCATCTCTACGCTGGATTCAAACATTAGATTGCTCAAAGTACATGCTGGCAAAAACACATCATCAAACCCAGCAGATGGGAATAATTTGCAATAGTTTTGCATTATTCTGCAGTTATCTCTGCCTCACAATCTAATGATGACTTTCTGCCACAACTCAACATTTGCAGAAAGATATATATTTCCTCAGGATGTGCTCCAGCTCCAGGCGAGATTGAGACACTCCTACTGCTCCCTTTTGAGTTTTGGGATTACATGTGATAAAATCAATAAAGCATTTCAGAAAAAGCACATTTCAGTCATAGGTGGTGGTAGAGGGATAGTTTGGGGCTCATTTGGCACTTCCAGATTTGAAAGACTTCCCTAATTGAAGGAATCAATAATCCTGTGTTTAAAAAATCCTGAGGGAGAAAGTCCAGTCATCAGTTTGTGACCATAAGATCAAGTTCACTAGAGTAATGTAGGACGTAGACCCAAAGCACACTGGCAAGTTCTCCTCGTAAGAAGTCCAAAGGAAGGTTTTTGCAGTGACCTAATCAAAGTTTGGACTTAAATCCAATAGATGTGTTAATTTTAGGGGGCAGTTACCTTTTCAATTAGTTGGTTTGTACAAATGTCTTCCCCTCGTAAATGAAAAGTACATTTTGCATGTCTTGGTGATCTTTTTAAGGTAGCAAAAATTTTCATGGCACTGTTCCTCTTCATAACACATCTCAATTTAATGAGTTTAACATTTATTTTCATGGTTGGCTTACAGCATCACCTACTGGATACTCGCATATGGACATGCTCAAAGCTCTTGGTCTGGACTGCGGGTGACCATTCAGAGCAGCATCTTTAACTCATCCCTTTTTTTTAATCACCATTATCATAAACGTAAAACCTAAATAAAACTACAGGTTACATTTTATTCAACAGTAAAAACTTGGCTTATCTGTAGGGGAGAAGAAGTTTAGTCTAAGGGATGTCAGTCATAAACACCCCCAACTTTTGTTGTTAGTTGGAAAAACTGATAAATGTTCTTGTTTTGTGATGATGTCTGCAAAAGAGGGAATAGAGCTGCCAAGAACACGAATCAACAGAGTAGGTGTCATTCCAATGGAAGGCTGTAATAGAGGAACTTATGTTTTCCTGTTTTATTAGGATCAGATCTGGTGTTAAAAAATCAAATGACTTCCTTGAACATGATCCTGTTTATTTCAGTATTACTAGTTTTCCCAAGCTCAGTTCTTAGCATAATAATCTGGGGTCTCATTTATAAAGCTTGCTTACGCACAAAAAGGGGTCTGAAAACTATGTAAGCAACTTTATACGCAAAGTTTGGGATTTATAGAAAAAAACGTGCACAACTTTAAGCACACTAAGGACCCCCCGATCTGAACCCGAGTGGTGTTTTGTTATTGGACTTCTGTGCTTGTCATGGATTGTCCATAACAAACACCATGTTCAGGCATAAGGGTGTCCAGATGTGCACTTGGCACCAGGACACCCTAGGCCGCAGCTCGATGATCGACTTGGTTGTCGTCTCATCTGATCTGCGGCCGCATGTTTTGGACACTCGGGTGAAGAGAGGGGCTGAGCTGTCCACTGACTGATGAGTTGGCTCCTATGGTGGGGGAGGACGCCGGACAGACCTGGAAGGCCCAGACGTGTTGTGAGGGTCTGCTGGGAACGTCTGGCAGAGTCTCCTGTCAGAAGGAGCTTCAACTCACACCTCCGGCAGAACTTCGAACACGTCCTGGGGGAGGCGGGGGACATTAAGTCCGAGTGGGCCATGTTACGCGCCTACATTGTCGAGTTGGCTGACCGGAGCTGCGGCCGCAAGGTGGTCGGTGCCTGTCGCGGCGGCAACCCCCGAACTCGCTGGTGGACACCAGTAATAAGGGATGCCGTCAGGCTGAAGAAGGTGTCCTATCAGGCCTTTTTGGCTTGTGGGACCCCTGAAGCAGCTGATAGGTACCGGCAGGCCAAGAGGAGTGCGGCTCGGGTGGTCGTGGAGGCAAAAACTCGGGCGTGGGAGGAGTTTGGAGAGGCCATGGAGAACAACTTCCGTACGGCTTCGAAGCGATTCTGGTCCACCATCCGACGTCTCAGGGGGGGGAAGCGGTCTACCACCAACACTGTTTACAGTGGGGATGGTGTGCTGCTGACCTCGACGCGGGACGTTTTGGCTCTGTGGATTGAATACTTCGAAGACCTCCTCAATCCCACCGGCACGCCTTCCAATCTGGAAGCAGGGTTTGGGGACTTTGGGTCGGGCTCTCCAATCTCTGGTGCTGAGGTCACCGAGGTCGTTAAAAAGCTCCTTGGTGGCAAGGCTCCGGGGGTGGATGAGATTCAGCCGGAGTTCCTCAAGGCCCTGGATGTTGTGGGGCTGTGTTGGTAAACGCGGCTCTGCAATATTGCGTGGACATCGGGGGCAGTTCCCTTGGATTGGCAGGCCGGGGTGGTGGTCCCCCTGTTTAAAAAGGGGGGCCACAGGGTGTGTTCCAACTACAGGGGGATCACACTTCTGAGCCTCCCTGGTAAGGTCTATTCAGGGGTTCTGGAGAGGAGCGTCCGACGGATAGTCGAACCTCGGATCCAGGAGGAACAATGCGGTTTTCGTCCTGGCTGTGGAACACTGGACCAGCTCTACACCCTCAGCAGGGTCCTGGAGGGTGCGTGGGATTTCGCCCAACTGGTCTACATGTGTTTTGTGGACTTAGAGAAGGCGTTCGACCGTGTCCCTCGGGGGGCCCTGTGGGGGGTGCACCGGGAGTATGGGGTACCGGGCCCCTTGATACGGGCTGTTAGGTCCCTGTACAACCGGTGCCAGAGTTTAGTTCGCATTGCCGGCAGTAAGTTTGGCTTGTTTCCGGCGAGAGTTGGACTCAGCCAAGGTTGCCCTTTGTCACCGATCCTGTTCATAACTTTCATGGACAGGATTTCTAGGCGCAGCCAAGGTCTTGAGGGGATCCGTTTCAGTGGCCTCAGGATCGGGTCTCTGCTTTTTGCAGATGATGTGGTCCTGTTGGTTGGCTTCATCGGAACGTGATCTACACCTTTCGCTGGAGTGGTTCGCAGCCAAGTGTGAAGCGGCTGGGATGAGAATCAGCACCTCCAAATCCGAGGCCATGGTCTTGAGCTGGAAAAGGGTGGGGTGCCTTCTCCGGGTCGGGGATGAGGTCCTTCTCTAAGTGGAGGAGTTTAAGTATCTGGGGGTCTTGTTCACGAATGAGGGAAAAATGGAGCGGGAGATCGATAGACGGATTGGTAGGGCATCTGCAGTATGTGGGTGCTGTACCGGCTCTCGATTTACCGGTCGATCTACGTTCCTACTCTCATCTATGGTCACGAACTCTGGGTGGTGACCGAAAGAACGAGATCACGGATACAAGCGGCTGAAATGAGTTTCCTCTGCAGAGTCTCTGGGCTCTCCCTTAGAGATAGGGTGAGAAGCTCAGTCATTCGGGGGAGGCTCAGAGTAGAGCCGCTGCTCCTCCACATCAAGAGGAGTCAGTTGAGGTGGCTCGGGCATCTGGTCAGGATGCCTCCTGGACGCCTCCGTGGTGAGGTGTTTCAGGCACGTCCCACTGGAAGGAGGCCCAGGGGAAGGCCCAGGACACGCTGGAGGGATTATGTTTCTCGGCTGGCCTGGGAGCGCCTTGGGATTCCTCCCGAGGAGCTGGAACAAGTGGCTGGGGAGAGGAAAGTCTGGGTGTCCTTGCTTAAGCTGCTGCCCCCGCAACCCGACCCCGGATAAGCGGAAGAAGATGGATGGAAAAATGTGCGCAACTTTAAGCACACCAAGGACCTTGCTTATGCACTTTTTGGACACAGAGGACACTGACAGTGCAGCAGGAGAGATGGCAAAAATGTGAATTTAAGCCAAAATGTCAAACTTGTAGAGCTTTGCGCACACAGACACACAACCAGCAGTCACCCCCCCATCCCATCTCTGAAATGAGAATACAAATGAGAATATGTTGCACATAATTATATCACAGTATGTTCATATGTATTTATGGCTTCAGATTATGTAGAAATTACACTTATTGGTGTATTAATTGTGTGAAGTACAAATACTGCAGCGTCTCCTGCATAATGATGCACAATGGTTGCTGGCGCTCATTGAAGATCACACCACTGGAAGCATCTGTATGGGGGAGCCGATGTAGATTCCCTAAAGCAGTCTAATTAGATCTATGTGCTTAACTGGACCCGGTGTTGGATCT
This sequence comes from Valencia hispanica, assembly GCA_963556495.2. Taxonomy (NCBI): domain Eukaryota; kingdom Metazoa; phylum Chordata; class Actinopteri; order Cyprinodontiformes; family Valenciidae; genus Valencia; species Valencia hispanica. The sequence goes on along the minus strand of OY747720.1, from coordinate 36,962,930 downwards.
ACTGACCCGCTGGAACCGTGTACCCCGTCCCCCTCTTCTTATTTATATCAGGAACGCTGCTGCGTCACTTGCAGCTCTTCCGTTTGTTTGTGACCCCAAATCAATATTTTGCAAGGATGATACTTTTTAAAAACCTAGAATTAAAACGCACCTTTTCTGCCAGGCTTAAATATCTAGTTTTATTTGTTTTAATAAATTCCAGTCTTAGTGTTGCTACAAGTAGTAATCATACAGTGGCTTGCAAAAGTATTCGGCCCCCTTGAACTTTTCCACATTTTGTCACATTAACGAAAATCATACATGGTTCCAAACATTTTTTACAAATAAATAACTGAAAAGTGGGGTGTGCGTAATTATTCAGCCCCCTTTGGTCAGAGTGCAGTCAGTTGCCCATAGACATTGCCTGATGAGTGCTAATGACTAAATAGAGTGCACCTGTGTGTAATCTAATGTCAGTACAAATACAGCTGCCCTGTGACAGCCTCAGAGGTTGTCTAAGAGAATGTTGGAAGCAACAACACCATGAAGTCCAAAGAATACACCAGACAGGTCAGGGATAAAGTTACTGAGAAATTTAAAGCAGGCTTAGGCTACAAAAAGATTTCCCAAGCCTTGAACATTCCACGGAGCACTGTTCAAGCGATCATTCAGAAATGGAAGGAGTATGGCACAAGTGTAAATCTACCAAGACAAGGCCGTCCACCTAAACTCACAGGCCGAACAAGGAGAGCGCTGATCAGAAATGCAGCCAAGAGGCCCATGGTGACTCTGGACGAGCTGCAGAGATCTACAGCTCAGGTGGGGGAATCTGTCCATAGGACAACTATTAGTGGTGCACTGCACAAAGTTGGCCTTTTTGGAAGAGTGGTCCAGAAGAAAGCCATTGTTAAAAGAAAACCATAAGAAGTCCCGTTTGCAGTTTGCCACAAGCCATGTGGGGGACACAGCAAACATGTGGAAGAAGGTGCTCTGGTCAGATGAGACCAAAATGGAACTTTTTGGCCAAAATGGAAAACGCTATGTGTGGCGGAAAACTAACACTGCACATCACTCTGAACACACCATCCCCACTGTCAAATATGGTGGTGGCAGCATCATGCTGTGGTGGTGCTTCTCTTCAGCAGGGACAGGGAAGCTGGTCAGAGTTGATGGGAAGATGGATGGAGCCAAATACAGGGCAATCTTGAAAGAAAACCTCTCGGAGTCTGCAAAAGACTTGAGACTGGGGCGGAGGTTCACCTTCCAGCAGGACAACGACCCTAAACATAAAGCCAGGGCAACAATGGAATGGTTTAAAACAAAACATATCCATGTATTAGAATGGCCCAGTCAAAGTCCAGATCTAAATCCAATCGAGAATATGTGGCAAGATCTGAAAACTGCTGTTCATAAACACTGTCCATCTAATCTGACTGAGCTGGAGCTGTTTTGCAAAGAAGAATGGGCAAGAATTTCAGTCTCTAGATGTGCAAAGCTGTTAGAGACATACCCTAAAAGACTGGCAGCTGTAATTGCAGCAAAAGGTGGTTCTATAAAGTATTGATTTAGGGGGCTGAATAATTACGCACACCCCACTTTTCAGTTATTTATTTGTAAAAAATGTTTGGAATCATGATTTTCGTTCCACTTCTCACGTGTACACCACTTTGTATTGGTCTTTCACGTGGAATTCCAATAAAATTGATTCATGTTTGTGGCTGTAATGTGACAAAATATGGAAAAGTTCAAGGGGGCCGAATACTTTTGCAAGCCACTGTATAGGCCTAATTGAAACTTTATTTTTCTTATCTTTTTTATTGCTTGTGCTGGTTTTATTATTACATTTTTAAATCTTTTTACTCTCTTGTCACACATTTTCTTTTTGCAACTTTATTTTTGTCTTTTAATGTGAAGCACTTTGGCTGCATTCGGCTGAGTAAAGCACTGATTGCGTGATTGACTGAAATAAAACTGTTTACCGTGCCTCTACGAGCCTGCAGCTTTCTCTGCGGAACTACTTTCTCCGCCTCTCGGTTGCCATGGTTACCTGTGAAACGCCCCATATTAGCTGGCTTAAGTCTATGTAGAATATTCGCTAGACGCTTTGCATAGACCGTTTATGGGAGAAAGTGGGTGTGTAGGAGGCGGGATATGATCCAAAAACACCTGCGCACATTTCTAGGGCGAGCGGGATTTATAAAGCGGAACGTGCGTGCAGCTGTGCGTACTCCAAGTTTGATAGATCGGAAACTTACTAGGCGCAAGTAAAGAAAAGCTGCTGAACTTAAGGACGGTTTTAGTAATGATTCTACGCAAAGTTTTATAAATGAGACCCCTGGCCGTTTTACAAACGTGCCATACAAGGGGCCCTGGACCGAGTTGAGATTTTATTGCTACCTTCCTTGATTTAGCCACATAAAAAAAAAAAAAACAGATAACCTCAATAGTAGCCTATACTTATCTGTCAAATGTTATTGTTGCCTTGCGATGAGCTGCCGACCTGTTCAGGGTGTACGTCGCCTCTCGCCTGATGGCCAGTGGAGATGTGCACCACCCCCCCATGACCCTGCAAAGGATAGATGGTACAGATAATGGATTGATGGATGATTTTTTTTTTTTTTACTCCACTTATACTATTCTTCTTTTATAAAAAAATAATAATATTTTGGTTACTTACACAACTATGTGAACTTTGGCCTCCAACTGTCTCAAACTATGTTGTGCAAACTATGTTTGACCATTCGCCATAGTTACTTTAAAAAAAATAAGACTTCCCTAAAACGTGGCTGGGGAAAGGAAAAAATGTGAAGTTGTATTTGCTACATTAGGAGTACAATATGTCTAAGCCAGACTGTGTCATGGTTGGTAGTTTTAAGGAGGACCCAAATGCAGCAAAGTACAAAACAAGAATTATTTAATGACAACAAAACAAAGAACTTACAGAAACTCGGGAGGATCAAAAATGGAGTACAGGAACCAGACGGGTGACAGGGAAGGCAGGAACCAGGCAGGGCAATAAGACGGACGACAGGGAAGCCAGGGACCAAACATGGAAGAATGACGACAAACCAGCGAGTTCTGACAGAATGAGAGCTGAATACTGAGGAGGGAACTGAGGAGGGAATGAGGAAGTGACAGAGAAGACCAATGACCAATTAGTGAAGGCAGGTGCAGGTGAGGGCAATGAGTGAAACTGTGGGTGTTTCTCAATGTCAAGGCGCCTCGCCTACCGAGGCAATGCCTCGGTAGGCGAGGCGCCTTGCTTACGAGGACACTGTCATTTCTTGGTCAAAGAAAACAGTTAAATGGAACAGACTTACGTCACGTGACCGCGGCTGCCCAGGGCCCGCCTTTTGCTTACGCGCTCTGTTTACGTCCCGCCTATCGTTATGTCTTATAGGTATAAGTTTCAATATAGATGTATAACGAGAGTTTTACTTTTTTAATTGTGTATATATTGGTTTAATCAAATGTGAAAGCGAGTTAGCACCTGCTAGCAACCAAAGCTGCAACTTCGAAAATACTGCGATGTATTCTGGGACATTTTTGACCGAGGGAAGGCATCAAGGAACCTCCCATGTATCCTCGGTTAGTTAGCTATACGGCAGACAAACAAGGTACCAAGGGACCAAGGTATCAAGGCGAGGTTCCTTGGCATTGAGAAACACCCTGTGTTAGGAGCAGAGTGGCAGGGAGACAACAAGAAAGGCAAGGGAAACAGAAAACTCTTAAGAAACTAGAAACTATCTAAAGATATGACTAAGGAGGACTCTAAGGGAAACTTAAGGAGACACTGGAGAACAGAAGGAAGAATTAAATAAGGAGATTAACTAAGGAAACACAAATGAGAAGGTGGACATAGACAAAGGTGAAAACATCTGAGCAAGGAGGAAATAAGAAAACAAGGAAGTGCATGAATACCAAAGAGTACATCAAAATGATAATAAAATCTGAATAAGGAAAAGGACTAAGTTTAAACACAAACAGGAGTAACAAAACAAGAGAGCACCTTGGGGTAAAGAGGGGAAGGAAACGAAGTGGAAGGAAAAATTCAAAATCAAAACACCCACGAAACCTAACAGACTGCCAGTGAGGCTTTGTTGTTTGTACAAAAAGGAGAGGCAGCATATGTTGTATTGTTGAGCAAGGTTGCAGGCCTAACATCCTCCTCCTCCTTCAGTTCTTCCTTTTTGGCCTGAAGGTGCTATGGCACTGCATTTTATAGGTATAGTACCAGAGCAATTAAGTTGGTCTTGTCTTAATAAGCATGATCTGTGATCGCTTGGCCAGACAAAACATGTCTTCTAAAGGACAACAATAAGGACATTTCTAACTGTCACATCTCCGTAAATTATCGTAATCTTTTTTATATATATAAAAAGTTGTTTTCAAATGTTTGCATGCACAGTAACTTAGTTAGGACCCACTTGGGCTTATTGTGTCACAGGTGATTCTGAATATGACATATGCATGTAAATGTTTTCAAATGGGCTATCCTATCCAAATGATAGTTTTTTCACTGAAATGACCACCTTGTTAAACTATGAATTAACTGTGATTAAACACACTTTCTGGGTTCCTTTCTTTAGCCACACTAAAGCCTGAGTACTGTCTGACCAGTTAAATTCACCTAAATAAATATGAAGTAAACCAAAAGGTTTCAAAAAGCGACACATTATACTCCGATTTATGAGCCTGAGTCATGCAGCAGAACACATACCCAAAGCACACTTTAAAAAAAAGCCAAATGAAGGATTTGATTCACAAATTAGCCTTGGCTAGAAAACCTCTGTACAACAATAAAACCGTTTTTTGTGTTTTCCTTGATTAAATAAACATGATGATAACACTCCATCTCTAAGTGAGTCAAAAATAGTAAATGAAGAGTTTGGTTTGATCTAGAAATTTGGAATTAAATCTGATTGAGATATTGTGGCATTAGCTTAAAGATATACGGTAAATAATAATAATAATAATGGCTTGCATTTATATAGTGCTTTTGGAGACCCTCAAAGCGCTTTATAACTCCATTATTCATTCACTCTCACATTCACACACTGGTGGAGCCAAGCTATGATTATAGCCACAGCTGCCCTGGCGCAGACTGACAGAGACGATGCTGCCATATCACGCCATCGGCCCCTCTGGCCAACACCAGTAGGAGGGTAGGTGAAGTGTCTTGCCCAAGGACACAACAACATGTAGCAGGTGGAAGCAGGAGTCAAACCCACGATTTCTGGGTCGCAGGCTGACAACTCTACCACTGAGCTACAGCCGCCCTATAAACAGATTATTAATGCTTAAAAAACAGAGAAGGATTGATTTGCAATCAATTCTGCAAAGAGTTGGCCAACTTTCCCAGCAGCAACATAAAACATTCACAGGCACTAATCGCAAATGTCTAATGGCAGTTGTTGTCACCAAGGGTGGGTGGTTACCTTTGGTTAGCTTTGGAAGGTAATTATAGGGCCAGGTTGGTTTGGGATGATTTTATCCCCATAATAAATGAAATCCCTATTTAACAACTGCTTTTTGTCTTGACTCAGGTTGTCTTTGTCTCATATGAAATGATATGAAATGGTCTGAAAACATTTAAGTGGGACAGAAAAAGCAAAACAGTGGAAATTTGTAACAAAATAAATAAATACTTTTTTATCACAGCAGTGTGTTTCAAACACATCATAACTCTGTGCCAGTTATTCAGTAAATATACTGGACCTATGCTGTGTACTTTATTTTATAATAACATGACTCTGAGAAAATTACGATAGTTTCTCATCTCTGATTGGACTGCTCCCTCACAGCTGCACTGGGAATATGCCAGCCAATTTGGCATATGCAAAAAAAATTTATTTTGTATTGTAAGAATTTTGATGCAAGATTTGATATTCTTTTCATGTAACTTCACAATCAGTATGTGTGTTTTCTGAAAAGAAAAGAGTTGGCCCCATGTTCCTCCTCCTGATAGCAAAACCCACACTAACAAGTAGACTGTGCACCTGGGGACCAATTACCACTTAGGCTGATAAATCCTGACGACTGCTAGAGCTATTTAATACAAGACTGAATACTGGTTGAAATCCATCCCATTCCACTGAAAAGGCAGCTTGTTGAATAAAAAATGACTTTTGTATGCACATTTGTTACCTTGGTTGTATTCCTGTAAAGTGGCCTTTTGTGTTTTGGGCCTGGTTAGTTTAATTTTCAGCTCCATCAAAGAGCACAATTCCCTTGCCCATTCATCAATGAAGATTTGAATTAATGAGATATAAAAATAAGGCAATAGCATGTCAAAAGTTACCATTTTAACGCAACCCTGATTCCTGAACCCACACCCACCTGCCACTTTGTTAGGTAGGCTACACTGTTTTATGTCAACACAAATAACCAATCACGTGGCAGCAACTCAACACATTTAAATATCTAGACACAGTGAACATGACTCTGAAGTCCAAACAAAGCATTAGATTGGTCAAAAAGAACATCATAGCAGTATTAGTATTTATATACTGCCAATTCATAACAAATCATCAGTCATCTTATAGCACTTCACAATTAATTTTTAAATTTATATGCAGAAATATCTAATCCATTCAATCCAATCTTTTAGCTATGCAGTAAATTTCAGCTTCTCAGTATGAGGGATATTTTTTATCCCTGCACTAGAATAGAGTATTGAGTGGTGCAGTCTAGCAACTAGGAAACACATCTCGATGTGTCTCGAGCACAGACTGACATAGCAATAGGGCGGTCCGTAAGTACCTTGTATTTAAACAGGTTATGTTACCTTATGTCATCCTGCAGGTTTACAACATCACTGTTGCAGATACAAGACCATAACTGACGTAGTTGGAGAACCACGTCTATGTTCATCTGACTTCAATCACTGCAGGTAACTGGGTGAACTGAATTTTCCTTGTACTCGCTTAACACCAGTTACACAGCAGAAGAGACATGCATATGTAATATTCAAAATCACCTGTGATCAAATGAGCTCAAGTGGGTCCTAACTAAGTTACTGTGCCTTGCAAAAGTATCCATAAACCCTGTGCTTTTCCACATTTCACCCAGAAACAGCAGTATTTTGTTGGGATTTTATGTGATAGGGTGTCACAAAATCATGCACTTGTTTTACAATGCAGTGATGCTAAGAAAATATTGCCAGAACTAATACTGACATTTGCACATAGAAAGCAACAATAGGAATGAAGAAAAGGAAGAAAAAAAGCAGGTGAGACATGGAGCTCCACAGCTGCTGTTATAAAAGGTAGCCCTGACAGACATGAAGGGAGATGAAAGCCTGGATTCACATCTCGTCTCTGGCTTCTATCTGCTGACAATGAGGTGAAGAGAACTAGGAGAGAACACAAGAGTGAACAAGAAATCCTGAAAAAAAGAAGAAAAATGATTGTTGGCAGAGGTGCAGGATATACTGTACTACAGCTGTATTTAATAAAAAGCACAGCAGTGTTGATGTGAGTGTGGGGAATTCCTCCAAACATCCTGCAGAGCTAAAAAAAAAAAAAGCCAGTGAACTCCCTGTGATCCTCTGACTAAGGATTTCCTCTTTTAAGTACTTAATGGGGAGCTGGGGAGAAATAAAACTAACAGGTATGTCAACTTTGAAGCTTTCCTGAGCGTAAGAAAAGAGATTATTTAAAATTTACAGCCTAATTTTTAGCTGATGGTTTTTGCTGAATGTAACTGTTTGTTTAAAGCACTTCCCCACTCAAGGAGAGGATGAACTTCATAGCAAACACACAAGAGTTTATCAAGTTCTTATTGGAAAATAATTATCTAAAACCAGCATAAATCACATTCATATTCCCAGGTAGTCTTAAATCTGGTCACCTGGTGAATATTAGTGCATGCGCATGTGGAAGTCAAATAAAAAGAATAATTACGGGTGTACTTCAGTTAAGATATGCTTTTTTCCCCTCTGTTTTTGTTCTTTACTGCCTGTTTCTCAGTTGTACCACCTAGTTCCAATAGAACAATCCCAATACTACATCTGCTTACCACATCATACATAATGACTTTCAATGCATTTTTCAGATTTCTGTTTATTGCTTTTTAACTATTTAAATATTTAGAAATAGTTAATAAGAACATGTTATATTATTGTAGATAATATTTATTTATATTGTATATATTATTTATTATAATATCTACAAACAGACAAAAACTCAAAATGTTAACATGGCATGTTAACATTTTGAGTTTTTGCCATGTTAACATTCAACTAGCCCAGTCAGTCATTAACTGCTAGCTGCAAAACCCATGGGGGGAAAAAATCTAGGCTTGAAGGCCAAAAGTGTTGGTTGAAAAATAATTCCTAAACAGACACAAACAAATGAGTATAAGCAGTGTATTTGCTGAGAACACTTTCTTTTAAGCATTGTCTGCACATTTTCAGTAGGGTTGATGCTAGTTCTGTTGAGGAAGGAATTTTGTCAGTTAAAGGGGGATGAATGCCTGTAGAAGAGTATATACTTATCTGGAACACTCTACTGTTCAGGACTGGATGACCGGTCAGCCTCTGATGCTGAGGACATGGTATATCTTACTTTGGAGCTGCTGTTCTAAGACAGCTGAAACGACGACAAGGTCATCTGGCTGATATTATCATGTGGATGAAGCATGAACAGCTCATGCAGACTGACAAAGGACCGGCCCCACCATTGTGATCTTGCTGACACATTATTGTCATTATATAAAACTGATTTTGAGCCTGCTCACTTCTTCCGTAATTAAAATGAATACGCTAAGTTTATTAAAACTTAACATTTCTTAGGGGAAGCCATACAAGAAAGCAGATTTCTCTATTCTCCTGCTAAAATGGATCCCAGGAATAGCAGTCCTGTCAGCATAACCACTTTCATACAGTCGTAATGAATGGCGGAGACTCTGATTCAGGCAGCAACCACAGACAGCAAAAACTGTTTTTAAAAGGTTAACTGAAATGGTTCTGGAGCAGCATGTAAATGTCGTCAGGGAAGGAATCAGGGTCGAGAAACAGAACTGAGGACAGGTAAGTGGTTTTTACTTGGGCGAAGGTTACTGGTTGAAAGTTTTTAGATGTAGATCATCTTATGGTGATTCATCTTACTCAAAACAGTCAACAGTCACGCTTGAATTATTTTTCTAACCTGCTGGCCGGGAAAGAAATTGTTTAAAACCTTCAAAGTGCCATCTGAAATAGCTTTTGAACCTGCTGTCTGTGCATCTGGGAGTGTTCTTTTAAACTGCGATCAATGGAGTTATTGAAGAGGATGGCAGAAGCAGATCACTGAAGTCTATTCACGTTTTTTTTCCCGTTTCCAGCAAACAGAACTGCCAGGTTCTTTACAATCAGCTGAGCGCGCCAGTTTGCCTCTTTGGATACAACCCTTTATTTTATTTTTTTACTTTTTTCTTGGACCAGACTGACTGCTGCTTTGGGACCGAACATGTAGCAAACTGCCTCAAAGTAAGAGCAAACCTTTATTCTATTCTTCTCTTTATATGTCTGGGCAGAGATATATTAGAACGATTTAGATATCATAAAGTTGGGTTAATGTGTATTGAACGCTGAAAACACTGTTTTTCACTAAAACTGCTGATTATATGCTGTGAATTTTGCTATGCGTTTTAAACTGGTTGAATCCAGAGCAGAGCTTTGACTAGCAATTTGCACAGCTAAGGAAATTGATACTCATGCTGGGACTCTGCTCCTTGGTCCCTCTCTATTCCTTCCTTCTCTCCTTTCTCCCCTTGTCTCCTTATTGAACACTCATAGACCATATTTGGACTGATTGTACACCACTGCACACTGCCTGTTGACCACGTGCTCCATTGTTAGCTTCTAAGCTAAACCTCAGCACACACCTCTTTGTTGGACCATGTCTTGTCCTTTGTTCACCTCCTCAAAGGTCTCATTTACTGAGAAACTGTTTAAAACTTGCTCTCTTTGAAATACAATCTTTCACTCTGAGTAAGACATGTAAGCTACATGTGATATTGTTGTCCCACCTTCATTGCCTGCATTGGCCACAGAAAGGAAATAGAAGACAAAAAGAGCGAGTCAGAAAAAGCCTTGTTATCTACGTAGAAGTCTATCCTGGCCACGTCCGGCTTGGCTTGTGACCGCCCACGGGAAGGTGGGGACCAGAGAGAGGACAGCGCATCACAGCTGGTGGAAGCTAACCTTTAGCAACTCCACAACATGGCAGAACACGGTAGGGCTTGTGTTATTGGTGGACATAGCACATCAGCATTGCATTTTTTACCCAAGAAAGAGGAGCTGAGGAAGAAACTGTTGGAATTTGCCTTGGAACACCACCAGTGAAGTAAGTTAAGCTAGTTGTTTGTTTGGAGGCAGCATAAGAGTCGCATTGCTGTTAGTCAATCAGATGCGAGACGTTTACATATCATGAATATTACTGAGTAAGATTCGTAATCCTGATATTTCCACACACCCACTCCTCCAACAAACTGCAACCTCCTGAAATGGGAATGCTAGAGCATTTTTTTCCACATAAAACAACTCACAAGGCATTAATTCAAACTAGACACCACAGCAAATGTATTGAAAAGTTTGAATGAGACATTTAAAGCTAAGCATTAGCATTCCCCCTGGGAGTAACTGGGTGCCAACTCCACCCTGACCCCAGTCCCCTTCTCCACACACACACACTCGCCCCTACTCTTGCCGATCTCCTACACACAATCATCTGCATGTGCACATTGCAGCTCCACCCAGCCATCCAGGTCCACATGTTACGTGTTATAATAGTACAGCTGGATTCAGAGAAGATATTTACCCCACTGCGTCCAGAACGCTAATGAATCACGCATGCTCAAAGCAGAAGGTTGCAGGCGCCCCTTGGGACTAGTCACAAAAACAGCAGAATGTAAATGGCTGGGACTTCATCTATTGAAGTCTGTTAAATACAATAAATGACTTCATTAAGCTATTTTTTATTATATATATCAAACTTTTGTTCTACCACAATGATGTAATGAATTTAAAAGAAAATACCTCAAGATGAGGGCTTTTCTCAGCAATTATTAGGTGAGATCAAAAAAGATTAATTAGATTAATTAATTACAGATCCTAATTAAGTAATCTCAAAGTTTTTTTAATCTCATGACAGCACTATTTATAATCTACAATTACTTTGAGGAAACTTGTTATGTACATTGGAACTTTCTAAAAATAAACAGCTGGGTTAAATATCAAAGCTATTTTTGTTCTTTTAGTGTCATAAGAGCCTCAAAACATAAGATGTCACTAAGCCACTAATAAAATTTCAAAAGTTATATTTTAGCACTGGTATAAGAAAAACCCAAATAAAACTCAGCCCTCATGGTAACATATTATTAATGCATTCATTGACCTGATGACATGTCAAGATTATTTAAGCAGGAAAGAGAAAAACATATTAGCACTATCGTGACACATTTTTTCAAATACCCCACATCTCTATTTAGCCTCAAGAGATTTTAATTTCTCCTATCTAACTCTTTAACTATAAAATACTTTATGTGTTCAGACTGAATAATTGTATTCCCTACATTAGGCTAAATTCAATTAAGTCCTTTTCAAAGTTAGACTCTCTCATCTTTAGTTGTCATTGACAGATCAATTTACCCCGAAGGTGTTGTGATCCCCGGGTGTTTGTGTTTTGTTAGTAGTTTTCATTATTTAGTTCTATTATCGTGTTTAGTTATTCTTTGTTTCTACTAGTTATTTCTGTACTTTCTGGTTTCCCCGTAGTCTTGTCTTAGTTTCTTAAGATCCTTCTAGTTTCCCAGTTTTCTGTCTCCCAGCCATTTCACCTCCTGTCCCAGCTAATCACTTCCACCTGCTCACTCCCCCTCAGCTGCAACCGCTTCCCTTAATTGGTCCTGCTCCTTCTCTGCTTCACTCTTCACTCTCCTCCCTCAGTATAAATATGGCCCTCTTTCAGTCACAACTCCCTGGTTCGCCCGTCTTTCTTCCCTGCCTGATTCCTGCCTTCCTTGTTGCACGTCTGGTTCCTGTGTTTCCCTGTTGCTGCCTGTACCCTCCCGAGTTTCTGTAAGTTCCGTGTGGTTTTTCATTAAATCCTTTTTGTTTTCAACTCTGCTGCTTTTGGGTCCAGTTTAAACCTCAAAACATGACAGAAGGAACATTTAATTAATTAAGTCGTCACTGCAGCAACTGTAGGATAATGTGAAGGAGCTTTCTGATTACGCACACTGTGTCTATATTTACATGCTGAAAGTTATACTGGTTCCTTTTATGAGTGATTAACTACCAAAACAGGGTCTGTTCTCTTTTTGTTGTGAGAATTTACCATAACTAAGCTTAAAATTAAGAAAAAGGGAGAAACCTCGCCATTTTCAAGCTCAGTTTTGTTGCCATAATCTTGCAAAACACAAAAGAAACTCTTGTGGTTTGCCAAACCTGTTTCTCATCACCAGGATATAAGAGTGATTGAGTCATTCCTGACCAGATTGTTGTCCTATTATGGTGAACACTGGCTCCCTGTCAGTTGCGTTTTTTCTTAGGCCATGTACACACGTATTTTTAAAACTGAATATCCTCACCACCTCATAAAAATAAAAACATCCACACTTAACCACGTAAGTCCTTTGATAGGCATGCCAAACCTTTAATTGGCAATACTTCCCCATATCCTATGCACTCAAAATAACTTTTATAAACTATCACAGAGCAGTAATTTAGCTTGTAAAAACAAGCAAGCAAAAAGCACTTAGACAATGGATAATAACAACACAGCAATGAGGGCATAAATGCTGTTTCTGAGTGTAAACACAGGTTATGTCAGATCATTTATGAGAGTGCTGTTGCGAGCATAGACATATATAAAGAGTAGATGCCGCATCGATCGCTACTGCCTCTTGGCGCTGATGAGCCGCGGGGGCCGCCATCTTGGACCGGTATCCCCCGCTCCACTTTCTAATCTCTTTGGCAGACGAAATGAAGCATCAGCGCGTTTATTAAATCCTAACTTGCTAAATACTAAACTGCTTTTCACGTGTTTTTTTGTGGGATTTTTTCTGCAAATGCCAAACATTTAGCTATGATACAGGACAGATGGTTTGGCCTATTTCTATATTCATAGTTGGCTTAACAGTAATAGAATATTTTTATTCACTTACAAAATGTATGCAACAACACACAAAATGTGATAAGATAGAGAAGAATCAATTACTAGGTACTCAGCCATTCAAATATTTGATTAATATTTAAAGTATAATTTATGTGTAATATACACTATATAATATAAATAATAAATGTAAAGTTAACGTCATATCCACATACAACCCCCCACTCCCTCGCTCCCCTCAGACATTCATCAGGATCCTCCGGTACATTTCTTGCTGCGTGAAAGCAGCCGAAAGGCAATGTTCCGGAAAAAAAGTGGTGTATTTTAAAACACAACTCCGGTTAAAGAGCAGATGGAATTGTCCACAAATATTTCAGAACTTCTGTCTTAAAACGGCTATAGCCTAACATACAGATACATACATATAGATAGACGGACGGACGGACGGACGGACGTCAGACGGACGGACGGACGTCAGACGGACGGACGGACGTCAGACAGACAGACAGACAGACGTGAGACTTCCTCAAGCCACTATTCTTCCTAAAGCTAAACATTACGATTTGAGCTTTTTGCTTTTGTTTCCTGGTTCCAGCTAATTCTAAGTACTTTTGCACCTTCCAGGTCTAAGACCTGCTTCTTACACCCGTGTTCAGACTTCATAATCAGATCACTCCATCACAGATTCTTCCTAGAAACACCAAACCACCTTGGCTGTCCACAGCAGCTCCACCATCCTCCAAGTCTGCCTGCATGCCTGCTCTCCAACAAACCTTCTGCCTAAGCTCTCACAAGCCATCCAGAACAATGTGGGAATACCAGAATCTGGAAAATATCCCACTCTTACCTTTAACTGGATTACCGCTCTACACCCTTTAAATACCCACTCCCGCCATGGAATAGTAAGAAAGTTGTTATTCACTTATTCACTTGTTGAGGCTATTGCCTTTTACTGAACGAACTGCATCTCCCAGCATCCTTTCACTGAACGTACTGCATCTCCCAGCATCCGTTGCGCCGCCCTCAACCCATTCTCATTAGTCTGTGGCCAGTGATGACATCACAGAGTTGATAAATGGGCCGCGAAAAATGAATCCTTTTGGTTCCTACCCGCGGAGCCGCAAGGAGACGCTTAATTCATTGCTAGCATTTTGCCTTTTTCGTTCAAACCTGCTGGTCCAGGAAGAACCCCTTTTTAAACTTTGAAGTGAACCGGCCAAGCAAACTGACTCCCCGTCCGTCCATCCAAGGAGTCCGCTGGCCTCTGAGCTCTATTGAAAACAGGCCTGAGTCCCTCAGCGCCTAAAAGTGGACGTTCCGCTTCCAACCTCGGTTTTGCGCAAAACCGCTCCTTTAAACTGGACACTTTCAAGTTGTTCTACACCCTTCGTCGTGGACTGTGAAGAGAGTCATCACCAAGTAGGATAAACCTGGTTTATTTCTGTTTGGTCTGGGTAGAGGAGAATTAGGTCTAACGGGTTAATATCCGTTTTCTGTAGGTTAAAATAAGTTTGTCAACTTGTTAACCACTGTTATTCTTGGTCGTCTGTCGCTGTACACCGACCCTAAATGTTTGCATGCTTTGTGTTTTATTATTTTACTTTAGTTGCAACCAGAAGCAGTATATTATATTGTATTATTTCCCGGCTTGTTGTATTGTCCGCTGCGGTCGGCGCGTGTCTGTTTAGACAGGTCGCGTGGTCTTCCGTTTCCCTTTTCTGTCATCCCTCCCATCGCCACCATTGCTAATTGAAACTAGCCTTTGTTGAATCGCCACGCGGTCTTTCTTTGTCTCCCTTTGTGAGCCGATTGCTTCAATCTTGGCTTGGGTTATTGATCGCATTGAGGGTGTAAGCTAAACCCCCCTCATTTGCTCGCTGTCTCTCTCCCCCCCCCCCCCCCACACACACACACACACACACGCCGCACTCACACACACGCCCCCTCCCCTCGACGTTAACTTTGTTCTATATTTTTGCATGCGTTAGAATAGATGGAAATTATAGATGAAATGTTTGACTGTAAGGTTGACCTATTTTATTAATAAATTCCCTTAATTAACGAGAAGTTTCCTGTTCTATTTCAGTGTGTGCTGTAAAGTTGTTAATCCTCGTGGACGGACTCCGCCCTTTTCAGAAGAGACTGACGGGCTGGTTTAATACAAAGTATCTCATGTATGAGATTGGTGCCCCGATGATCTTTAATAAACAGGTTAAACTCGAACGTCATCAATAATTATATTAATATTAATTTACTGATTAGAATTATTGATGCTCAGAAAACCAGACACCTTTTTTTAATTAATAGTTACAACACACTTATGATTTTGATTTATTCCAATCACAGTTCCTCTTTTTAACACTTCATCCTCTCTTCCAGAACACTGCCGGCCTCAGAGATTCTCTCCTTCCATTCGTGTGTTGCACACACTAAACTGTAAATAAACCTCTTGCATTTATAATTGGTGATTGTGCATGTTGGTCCGAAAACTGTCAACAAACATGACAGTCTGCCACCACAGGAACTTTGAAAGTTTTGTATTGAATGAATAAGTATACTATAATTTCTAGTTAGAGAATGAATGTAACATACTATTAAAAATGGAAAGGACAAGAAAATATGCTTTCAAGGCAATCAGATGTGTTTTGATTTTCTTGAAATGTGCCTAACAGTCCATATCTAAAGTCAGAACAACAATTAAACAGATGGGATATAAACACAAATCCCACAATGTGAGAATGCGGACCCAAAGAGAGGCACTTTGGGGTCACAAAAATCTCCAAAGCAACAATTTATGTAATAAAATTGTAGCTGAAGGTCTTATACATGCAGCCAACACTAACATAGTTTTCCTCCTGGTTAGAGGCTTCATTCAATGGAACCACAACCACATATTTATACTATTTACTGTTTAGAGCTCTAATAAAAAAAATAAAGTGAATATTAAAGCATAATAATACATTTTACTTATGATTCACTTTCTATAAAATAAAAAAAGAAGTAAAAACAAGGACATTAAGTTAAAAGTATAAAGGAAAAAAGCATAAACTTTGAGAATTATTTAGAAACCAAATGTTCTGCTATGAATCAAAGTTTTAAATCATTTTTTTTTTACTTGTGGATTGCAAATGCTGTTCCACAGACAGGGAGTCTAATGTTTGGGTTCAGTCAACTAAGTTTTTTTACTAGGTAAAACATACACAGCTGGTTGTCAGAACAGAAATCCAATAAATATCAAAGCACAAAGATTTG
The DNA here is from genome assembly GCA_963556495.2 of Valencia hispanica. Classification (NCBI taxonomy): domain Eukaryota; kingdom Metazoa; phylum Chordata; class Actinopteri; order Cyprinodontiformes; family Valenciidae; genus Valencia; species Valencia hispanica. The sequence goes on along the minus strand of OY747720.1, from coordinate 36,946,602 downwards.
CAAAAGATTACGTTCTAACGTTTCCACTACAAACTTCAACTTAAAGTCTTTTCAAAGAAAAAATAAGGAAATATAGGAAGAAAAAAGAAAAAGAGAGAAACATAAAAATGGCCATGCACAGATTGATGTTTTCAAGCCTTTTTTACTGTTGATTATGATGATTTTCCACTTAAAGGTAAATAAAATAGGACATTTAAAATTAGAATATTATATCAGACAGATAAAAAAGTGGGCTTAATGAAAAGTGTGTTTAATACATGCTTGAAAGTTATTTTTTATAAGGAACATATTCTAATTTATTTAATTTGACTGTTTTTTACAAGAATATTATGTAATAGACTAATGCCTGGTTTACACAGCAAGATTTCACAATGGTCATATGATTTTCAAACCATGACAGACCACACACATGGCGGTAAAAAATTACAGATATAAAAGTTTTTGATCCTACGGTGTGTGGTGTGCGGCTACACGGCAATGACAATACAACAGATTTCACTCACGCAACATTCCCAGAGCAGACGGGAAAACTTGCAATACTTCACGAGAACCAACGTGACTTCAGAGTGAATACACATGGCAGATAGGTAGGAAGGCAGGCTAGAGACCTCCAAGGCATATCACTGCCCTTCACCTCACTTTCTGATTGGCTACACATTCAACAGGCTGCATATTCGTTTGTCCTCAGAACATAGCACACATACTGCAATATAGGCCCAAGACAATCCAACGTGTTGAATATCACCGATTTGTAATTGGAGTGGTCCCAACATCCTTCCAAGTAGGGATGCACGATATCAACATCAGTATCGGCCGATGTGAGGCGTTTTTTAACATATCGGCATCGGTTCGATAAGTAACAGAGGGCCAATATTAAAAACCGATTATTTTTGTTATCCATGTGGTGTTTGTTTGGTCATGTGACAGCAATAGTGATGCGGCACAGGAATGTGGGGGTGTTTAACTCAAGCAGAGAAGCGATGTAGATGGTGTGGTTGATTTTCCACGATGTCGAAAGTGTAAGGAAATATACCGTATACTATATCGGTGCGTATCGTTATCGACCATAACAGCGGGATTAATATTGGACATCGGTATCGGCCCAAATTTTCATATCGGTGCATCCCTACTTCCAAGCAGACCAGAGCACACTGAACAGACCACACACGACAGGAATATCTGTTAGGATTAATTTAAGAGCCATCATGATAATCGGGGCATCCTTACAATTGTTGGATTGGGAGAATTGGGCTTGAAATCGGCTTAAAAATCTTGCCATGTGAACCAGGCATAACACACAGTAGTGTGTCATTATGAAGTTTTGGTAAGTATAAGCTGAATTATGGTAAAACAAAAATACCTGCGGTTGATTGTGGACTAGATTATTAAACAGTGGCTGTAAATTGGTAAGGCCTATCTGTAGGACTTCTCTGTAGGACCACATCTGCACCCATATAAGTAGCGAGTCGAATTTGAGCTAGTTAGCAGCTAACGCCAGCTACAACATGGTCATATTTTTTGTGAACCTTTTAATAGAATTGGAATGCCACTGTTGTGGTCCAATTAATTTTACAAGGTTCATTTATATGTCAGTGTGATTCTTTAATATTAATGCAAACAACATTGGCAACGAGGATAACATTTACGTGTGGTTGGAGCACTTGGAGCAAAGATGCAGCAAAAGATTTCTAGAAACGCCTGTGGGACTGGCATGACAGAGAGGGAGTATTATGGGAAAACTGCAGACCGAGGAATTAAGAGAACAAACATTTGATGTTACAAGTGTTAAGATCAACAATAGTCAACACATACTCACATGGGAGGTTACAATAATATATTAATAATTTCATTGAATTGTAGTTTTCCTATGTGTTTCAGAAATGGTATCAGCATCCAGTGCCTCGCAATACCACCAGCTGCAGGTCCCAAGACAGAAAGTATGATGCCATACTTCCAGCAACACTTTTTGTACAATCATGGGCGCAGAACTTCGCATCAAATCCTATATGACATACAATTACTAATTAACAAATTTCAGTAATTTATTAACAGGCCTCCTGGTAGCTGACATGATCTGCGACATTAAAATTTAGTTTGTACTTCTAAATATATAAATTAACATTTATGTTTTAGCAGGTATATCACCACATTCCACTGGAGATAGGCACCAGGTCCCCCGCGACCCTGCAAGGATGGATGGATGGATGGATGGACAAAACGAAGTGGCGTAGCAAGGGCACCAGGAGGCAGCAATGTCACTAAGGGACCCTCTGTCAGCCTAAGTTCTTCAGTTTTCAAAGCTTATCCAGGCTGATTGGATGACAATGTAACGTTATAAAACAAACAGAAAATACTATTTTGAGCGACTTTTATTAATTATAATTATAAACAAGAAATATATTATGTAAACTATTTTTTAAATGAACAGCAAAATTTTTAAACTTCACTTGTGCAAGTACTTCAAACAAGTTTTAAAGTAATATGAAATGTAAACAAATTTAAAATGATGGTTTTAGCTTTCAGAGCCCTGCATGGTCAGGCTCCCTCTTATATCAGTGATCTGATCCACCCTGACACCCCAACAACGGCTCTCAGGTCTGTGGATCAGAATCTGCTGAAAGTTCTTCGCACTCATTTCTATTCTAGAGGTGGCCGTTCCTTCCAGGCTGTTGCTCCTAGGTTTGGAATGATCTTCCCTCCTATTTGCGCTCAGTTGATTCTGTTGACACCTTCAAGAGTGAACTCAAGACTCACCTGTTTGTTCAGACTTTTAATTAGCTACTTTTGGGCTTACATGATTTTATGTGGTCTTGACCTTTTATACTGTGTATTATATCTGATTCATGTTCTGTTTTTATTTGTTATTTATATATTACTGTGTTGTGAAGCACTTTGTGTCTTTTGTCTGTGAAAGGTGCTATACAAGTAAAGATTACTTACTGACATTCAGGTGATTTACTTATGAGTTGCATCTTCAGGATTTGAGGGGGCTGCAACAAGAAACCTTCTTAGTTATCCCGAGTAAAAAGGGAAAAAAAAGAAATATTATTTAGTTATACAGTAGATGATGGGGCACTTCATTCTTTTATAACATGTTTTACAGCACCATGGCACTGTTAAAACAAGTCCAACTTGCCCAAGTTAAAAATAAATGTATATCATTTAATTTACACTTTTTTGCCTGACATGATACTACTCACTTACTGGTTGCACAGTGCACACAGTTTCTTAGGTAGGAAGTAGGCTACATGACATTTTTCACACATTCACACTAATGTCAATAATTTTGCAGCTCTTAGGTCGACTGTTTGGACATTTACACAGTAATTTTTACTTAAATGAAAGTACCGCTCAATTACATTTTGATTTATGGAATACTAGCATGCATGCTGTCTGACTGACAGAGTGATGCTAGCCTTAAGCGTATTAGCGCAGCGAACTAGTTACACACACGACACTTAAATTAAAGACCGTCAAGACCCCCGCACTGTCACACACAGCTAAAGTAACAATTTACACTTACCGCTGTCCTGCTTTCTTTTTTCCTCTTCCTCCTTTTTTTTCTTTCGTTTTTGCTTCCTGGAAAACTTATCTTCATGTCTTCTGAGTAGATGCGACCGCACGCATCGCTCTCATCATCTGTTGTGTTTTCCTAAATGAGCAGCATGCGGCCTGCACGAGCCATCACCTCACTCACTCTGTACGTTTACATGCAGCAAGAGAAATTCGAATTATATCCTTAGTCCGACTGAAATCAGACTTTTAAAATGCATGTATACACCTTAGTCCGGCTGGAGTCGAACCGAACTGGAGTTTCAGAAGCTCGACTACTGCAGCAAGATAATGGAGTTAGAAATTCGAATTTCTCTGCATGTATACTCTCGCCTTGAGAAGCCGAGCTATCAGGAGCTTTGCCCTGCCCCTCCAGGAAATGACGAGCTCGGAAGCCCCGTAATCAACAAAAAAAGCTATGTAATATGCTGTAATAATACACTGTAATAATTGATGTAATACAATCAAACAGTACAAACAGTTACAAATGTACAGCGCGGCAGCGTTGTCGTCATCCAATTTTTTATTTTTTTACTATGTCGGCTTCTCTTCCACAAGTGTTTGTTTACCCTTATGGTACGTTCACACCAGTCAGCGCGTCCAGGCAGCAGGGCAGTTAGATTACATGCAAGTCTATGGTACCTACGCATCTAGAGGGCGCCAAGCTGCCCCGCAGCAAGTTGCGCGCATCGGCGCAGCTGGCATTGGTGTGTCCACACGGCTGCTGCCCGGATGCGCTGACGGACCGTCGGAGCAGCTGCTGCGTAAAGTTGGAAAAACTGAACTTTCGGGCAGCAAACACGGGGCGTCAACCAATCAGAGCGACTCTTTGTACTGACGTAGTTACTCCTTCCATGGGTGGATCGGCAAGTTTTTCATTCAAGATGGAGAATCAACTAACCGTCGCTGTGTGTAATGTTTGTGAATTGTATGACCCGTCTTCGTCTTTTTACAAAGACAGGAAGAGATCGGATCTTATTTGGAGGAAGATATCGGAGGATATTGGAGTGCCAGGTAAGCAGTTAAATATTTTTCTTTTAACTTTCTTATGTGTTTAGACGACGTTGTCTGGCTTGTGTGGCTTCATTAATTAAATAAACCCAAGCCACTCGACATGATCCGCCATGTTGTAAACTACTAGCAACAGACAAATCCACGGCAGCACGCTGACGTAATGATGTGATGCGTTGATGCCCCGACTCGCCGACGCAGACTACAAAGTGTGCAAGCAGCTGGGTTTTAATTTTAAAGCGTCGACTTTTGTCCGTTTAAGCGATTTGACGCCTGGACTCGCTGACCGGTGTGAACGTGCCATTAGTGTGTGACGCGAACCGGAAGAATGCCACACGAAGGGTTGCATGTCGCCACCTACGCCTCTGACAAAATGGTATGGGAAACTGTCCTCTTGGTCCATAACCACAACTTACTAATAAAATGTGAAATATATATATATATCTTATGTCATTTAATGTCAGATAAGTAACTTTTGCTCTTTCTCTTTCAGTAGGTGCTCAGAAGTATAAGTGACACAACAGACCTTCAGCGACACTGTGAACAACTGGCTGCGTTATGTCAATCGGCAGGCAAGCAAGAAGAAGAATTAGATGTAGGTGAATTTGATAATCCTAAATTGTTGTTTTTATAAGTAGTAGCTGTTTTGTAGTACAACACCAATTCCAAGAAAGTTTGAAAGTTGTGTGAACTGTAAATAAAAAATAATAATCAATGCTATGATTCTTGAATTAATTTTGAATAGTTAAAGAACAACATATCAGTTGAAACAGGATTGCTTTTGTTATATGGGATTTTAATGGTAATTTTGAATTCAAGGCCAGCAATATTCAAAACAGCTGTGAATATGGTGGTGTCCACAAAAGGCAGGAAACGTTGTTTAAGACTGAAGACAAAACAATGGAAGACACTTCAGTTAGTTATGTGCCATTTCTTGTATAAAAAGAGCATTTTGTCTTTTCCTGAACATGGTTTCAGTTGCTCAGTTTGTAGGTGTCTTCATCATCATGTTTTCCTTTTGTTATGCTTAAAGGAACATGGGGCAGGATTTGTAAATAAAATAAACATGCATGTCCAGTTTTTTAATGCTGTTGGGTGATGAAGCATTATAAACCAAAAAGAATGAGCCCACCCACGTATCGTTCCATTTTCTTAAACTGGCTGTGTTCTGCAAAATGTGCTGCAGTTCGGGGCCCGAATTTCCCGCGCTGTCTTAGTTTGACGTCAATTGACACTGGTTGCGCGTTCTTGACAGCTTTAAAAGAGGAAGAAAAATGGTCGCAGACCTCCATTGATTTAATTGTGAGAGTGGATTCTTCTGCAACTGGGAAACGACCAAGGACGACTCACGGCCCACTAAAAGGTGGCACTAAGAAAAAGAAGTATGTCAGTGTGAAGAGGTATGTTTTGTTTTTTTTTTGAAGCGTTTGTGCGCGCTCCCGTGCGGCTGGCTGCAGCTACTTGCAGCGCCGGCCGCGTCGCTCGTGAGTTTTGTTTCTTCATTCTGCCCCATGCTCCTTTAAATTGTTACAGATCTGGACCAAAGATCAGCCATTTTAGCATCTGGTTATCAGCCATTTTAGCATCTGGTTACCCTTGAAACTGAATTTCCCCACAGGGACTATTGCTGTATCTCTTATTCTTATTTATTCTTATTCTTTTGATCAAGCCACATCATTGGAACTGAGTATAGAATGCAGTTTGCCCTCATCTGGTAATATTTAAGACCTTCCTTCAAAATATGTGGGTGGCAGCTTACGCTGTTAAACTGCATTAATCTTTTTTTTTTTTTTTTTAACGTGTCCTGTTTGGCTGTGTGGAGCTCAGAATTGGTGTCTGAGTACCAAGTAGAAGCCCAACAGATTTACTTTCACAAGCGGAGCAGTACAGCTTTTGCTATAGTACTCCACTTGATATATGTGTGAAAAATCTTTATTATGAATTGTTGGGGTTTTTATTTCCTGATGTTATGGACACGGAGACGGAAAATTAAGGAGAAGGAAGATGAAGAAGAGAGGTAGGAAACAAAAAGTCAAGAGAGGGGGTGAGTTGAAAATACAAGAGAGGAAGGGGAACAAAGAAAACACAGGAAGACATTGAAGTCTGCCTCCATACCCACAGGACGGCAGAGAGAGGGGGAAAAACAAAACAAAACACGAAAAAGGAACATCGACAAAACCAACCAAACATTGTGAACTAAGAATTACACAACCACATCACACAAAAATAGATATAAAAATACAACAACAATGTCACAGAAAAACTCATGGCACCGATTAATCAAGCTCTAGTAATGATAACCTCAGCCCAAGAATTTCCTTATACACCAGAGACCCCACATCTATGTGTGTGTGTTAGCATGCTGGTGCATATAAGGTTTCTCCATAAGAGTGTTCGATAGTTGGTGTGAGCAGACATCAATCCGTCTCCCAGGAATCGATGCAGACATGAAGGAGATCGGAGCAAAGACGTCCAAAGGACGGCCAGAGCCGCAGGCGGACCCGGGCGGGCCCGACCGCATCCCCCAAGAGAGGAGCAAAGGAGAACCCCAGGGAAACATCCAGCGGCCACTATGCAGGGGCCCGGGGGGCAGCAGTGACGAGTCCACGGGCCGCCTCCACCCTAGGCCAATCCCCACCGCCAACATCCCAGCGCCCCACCGATAGCCGCAGGGGACGGACAGCATCCCCAGGCCGGGCTCAGCCAGCATCTGGACACCAAGTTGTACCAGCACCCGGGTCCTGATCCCGTGCAACAGGTGATCAAACGAGCAGAGACGCCTGATCCGCATCCCGCCGAGCCACCGAGGAGGCACCACCCAACAATCCCAAACCTGGCACCTCTAAAAGAGGTGCCCCAACCAACCAAAGGAAGATATCGGCCCACCGCATCGGCCCACCGACACACCGGCCCCGCCAGCCCCGGCCAGGCACGCACCAGGTCCGAACCGGATTGACCACCGATGCACCGGCAGGCAGGGGCCCCCGTCACCGGCGGGGAGTGACGGAGGGGAAATAGGCCCCCCATTAAGTGTAAGGCCTGAGGTGCGCCAGGCGAGGGGGCAGACCAAGATCCAACCTGACAGGTAGACAAAGACATACAGACACAGTCATACGTTCCCTCCCTCTTAAACCCATACATTCTCACTGACTCACCAAGACACCCACAAAATTGACGCTGTACCCTCACTCACACACCCCATGCACACTTTATGCTCCCAGGTCCAGGTACCGATGCCCCAGTGGAGCCACCAGCCCCCGGACCCGGGAGGTGGACCCCCTACCTTCTAGGACGGAGACAAGCAGACCGCCAAGGGCCCCACAGTGGCAAAGCAGCCCGACAGCCCAGGACCCCGACCAGACCGCCTGTCCTCATCCGGACCCCAACCCCTGATGGCCCGTAGCGAACAGGGGTGTGAAAAGACCCCTAGTCTCCATCCTCCCGCTCGAGTATGGTGTTGATGCGTGTTGTTATAATGTGCATTTAAAACAGAGGGGTGAGACGTGGGGAAGGCAGCCACACATCCCCCAACCCCCACCCTGAGCCCTCAGTGTCTATATGTGGTTTAACAGTGGGCACCGGCACCAGAGGTGAAGCTGATTGTACCGCTCCCCCTCTGGATGCCGAAAAGTGTGCCCACCCCAAAGTCCCTACATATGTGTCGCGTGAGAATGTTATAAGTGGGAGTGTCTAAGTTGTATATTAAAATTGGGACCCAGGACACCCAGTGATGTGCCCATGCCCCAAGACCCTATATGAGTGGTAAAGTGATGGAGCGGGTGGACAGAGGTGTCCAGGGATGGGGAGGGAAGGACTGGGAGACAAAATGTCTTCCCAGGGAGCCAGCTCCCCCACTGACCCCAAAAGGCACTGCTGTTCACCGGGATCCACCAGGGGAGGGAGGCCATGGCACGTTCGACCCGGGGCCCCCGGCCACAGCACCACAAAGCCCCACGAACCCCAAGGCAGTCCCCCCAGCCCCATCCCAGAAGGGGAACTAAACCCACCCTGACATTCGCTCTACTCTCAAAACACAAAAGACACTAGACACCCAGGTTGAGTTCGACCCCCCCTCCCGCACACCCCTCCCCCCCATCCAAGTGCCCTCATAGGGGGAGAGCACCTGTCGCTACACAGCAGCAGCCTCCCCGCCAGCAAAGGAGGCCCCCAGCGCCACCCGCACACCAGAGGCCCCCGTAGCCCGAACCACGTCGACGTACCTGCCCAGACCAGGAGCAAACCGATGAGCTGGGCGGCCACCCCACCAGTCCGACATCCACCAGCCTCATTCTTTGTGGAACGACCACTGTTGCTCAACGGCCCGGCAGGAGACCAAACCCAGTGCCCCACCCACCTGCCCCGCAAGTCCGACCGAACCCGGCCGAATGCCCAACCCCAGCGCCCCACACAAAGACCAAGACCCAGGAGCCAAGTCCAGTGCAAAAAAGGACTGATCCGGTCCAGAAACGCCACCCAGCCGCCGCGATCAGAAGCCAGGCACCCCAACCAGCAAACAAGGCGAGACGCCATACAGGGACTGGCGATGACAATCGGCCCAGAGAAAAGAGAGAGGCAGCTGCACATGCCGGCCGCCCCAGCCAGGACCACAGCTAGGGGGCGCGGCCCCCCCGAGCCCCGAATCCCCAGGCCCACCCCAGACCCTACCCAGGCGCAGCACAGCCACCAGGCCAGTAACCCATGTCCGCCAGTGCAACCCCCCCAAGGCACCGCATGCAGCCATCAGGAGTCACCACCCAAAGCCCAACCCCTGGCCGGCCACGACGTCCAGCGCCCCATCCGCCCAGTGATCCCACCCCTCAGCGTCCCCCCCAGATGCCTCCAACCCCAAAACCCCCACATCAGCAACAGTGTCCCATACGACAAAACCAAGTGCCCCCCACCCCCACTAGGTGATGGAGCCGATCAAAGGAGCCCAGAGAGATTGATCAGAATTGGAGCCAGAGGCCGTCTCAAGACCAATATGGTCCAACAAGAGATTTCTATACTGATTAAGATTAAGAGCTTTTTTATTTTTCCAGTTCAGGAGGATAGTTTTCTTAGCGATGCATAAGGCAATGTGAACCATTAGAACTGACTGTGTCCATGGTGACATCATTTAGATTTCCTAACAGGCAAATTGAGGGAGATGGTGGGATGTTACATTTCAGACACTTTGATAAGTCCTGACATATCTGGCACCAAAATTTCTTAACAGGTGGACAGAACCCAAGCGCATGAACATAAGTATCTGGTATATTGCTTGTGCATTTTAAGCAGGTATCAGACAATGTAAAACCCATCCTAAACATTCGTTGACATGTATAGTGTACTCTATGAAGGATTTTGTTTTGTATTAATTGCAAATGAGGATTTTTTGTTATTTTAAAGGTTCTTAAACATATCTGAGACCAGACGTTTTGGTCAAAGCTGGCTGATAAATCCACCTCCCATTTTGAAATAGGGATGGCTATTGATTCATCTAATGTATATAAAGTTTTGTATATTTTAGACAGCAATTTGGGGGGGTTGAGATTAAGAAAATCTAAAACTCTTGCTGGAATTTGTAATTCAGCTGTATTGAGCCTAAATTTACCTTTAATAATAGAATTAATTTGTTGATATTCTAAGAATTTGTTTTTATCAATTCCATATTGTGTAATTAATGTATTAAATGGGATAAAGTCTGTTCCTTAAAATATATGTTCCAGGTATTCAATTCCATTGCACCTCCAGACTGAGATACTTATCATACATTTTTTTTGCAAGATGTCGGGGTTATTCCAGATGGGTGTGCGTCTGCATGGGATTATTGTGGACTCTGTCATTTTTAGAAACTCCCACCATGCTGTCAGAGAGGAGCTGATATTTATGCTTTTAAAGCATTCATGTTGTTTTATATTTGAGCTAATAAATGGTAGGTCTGAAAGTTTTATCTTATTGCATAGTGTCTCTTCTACGTCTATCCAGGACTAATCTAGGTAGCTATGTTTTTAACCATCTTGAGATGTATTGGAGCATGTTGGCTAAGAAATAATGATGGAAGTTTGGTAGATCTAGACCTCCTTTTTCTTTGGTCTTCTGCAGTGTTTTTAAGATGAAACGTGGGGGTTTATCTTTCCAAAGAAAGATCCAGAGATTTAAACCAGTCAAGTGATGTTTTACTTGGGATCATTGAGAATAAGTAGTTGATTCTGGGCAAAACCATCATTTTCTTTGAAGCAACCCTTCCCATAAGTGATATGGGTAGAGATTTCCATCTAGCAAGATCATCTTCCACTTTTTTTAAAAGTGGGATGTAGTTTAGCGTTATTAAATCTGCCAGTCTTGGTGAGACATTGATACCTAAATAGGTAATATTCCCTGACTGCAGTTGTGTATTAGTTGGATTCTGGACAGAACAATTGATTGGAAGAACTGTAGATTTTAACCAATTTATAGAATAATCTGAAACATTTGAGTAAGAGTTTATCAACCCGATTACCTGAGAGAAAGAGGTTTGTGAATGCTGGAGAAAAAGTAATACATCATCTGCATAAAGACTGATTTTATGTTCTATGTTATTGCATTTTATGCCTTTAATATTGTGAATTTGCCTGATTGCTGCAGCTAGTGGTTCAATAAAAATAACGAACAGGGAGGGAGAGAGAGGACATCCCTGCCTGGTACCTCTCTGAAGATAAAACCTAGATGATGTTTGGTTATTTGTCCTGATACATGCTGTTGGTGAACTGTATAATATTTTCAACCAGTTTATAAAAGAATTTCCAAAGCCAAATTAATGTAAGGTTACAAATAAGAATTTCCAGTTAACTCTATCAAATGCTTTTTCTGCATCTAAAGATAATATATTAGTTTTAAATGTTTTTACAGTAAGAAAAATCTATTAAATCTAGTAATCTACTGCATTAATTTTAACTCTCCATATAAGTAAGCAGACCATAACTAAGGCCATACTGCATCCCCATACCATCATAGATGCTGCCTTTTGAACTTATTATTAAAACAAGGATGCATCATCATCTCTGTAACCTGGAAGATGCAACTCCATGATTTCCAAAAAGAATGACAGATTTTCACTTCTGGCAACCACAGGGTAGTTTTCTATGGCTTCTGACTGACTCTCTGTGATGGTCTTATATACACTCATGTTGACATTTTAATTCAATTCAATTCAGTTTATTTATATAGCACCAATTCACAACAGATGTGATCTCAAGGCACTTAACAAGAACTCATTTCAATACATTTATACAAACATTCCAATCAGTTAAAAAGTTTCCTATTTAAGGAATCCCAGCAGATTGCGTCAGTCATTGGCATGAGATTGGGCAGACTTTCCAACCACAGCAATCCTTCAGCAATCCCTCATACTGAGCAAGCATGTACCGACGGTGGAAAGGAAAAACTCCCCTTTAACAGGAAGAAACCTCCAACAGAACCAGGCTTTAAATGTCAAGTCTTGGTCAAAAATAACGCAAAGGTTCTTTACGTTATTACTGGGGGCCAATTTAATGCCATCCAGATGAAGTGATTGACTAATCAGTTTCTTTTTTAGAACTTCTGGTCCAAAGACAGCAACTTCTGTCTTGTCAGAATTTAAAAGCAAAAAGTTTAGAATTATCCATGTTTTTATGTCTTCCAGACATGCCTGTAATCTACCTAACTGACTGGGTTCATCAGGATTTATGGATAAATATAGTTGTGGATCATCGGCATAGCTGTGGAAATTTATCCCATGCTGTCTAATGATTCTGCCAATTGGAAGCATATATATGGTGAAAAGAATTGTTCCAAGCACAGAACCCTGTGGAACTTCACAAGTAACACTTGAGAGTGAAGAAGATTGATCATTTAGATGAACAAACTGGAATCTGTCAGACAAATATGATTTAAACCAGCCTAGTGCTGTTCCTTTGATCCCTGCAACATGTTGAAGCCTTTCTAAGAGAATTTTGTGATCGACTGTGTCAAAAGCAGCACTGAGATCTAACAAAACCAGAACAGACACAAGTCCATTATCTGAGGCCATGAGAATATCATTAGTAACCTTCACCAGTGCTGTTTCAGTGCTATGGTGAGCTCTAAAACCTGACTGAAACTCTTCAAACAGCTCATTACTGTTTAGATTCTCACAGACTTGATTAGCAACAATTTTCTCAAGGATTTTGGATGAGAAAGGAAGGTTAGATATAGGTCTGTAATTTACTAAGTCATGTTGATCAAGGGAATGTTTCTTGAGTAAAGGTTTAATTACAGCTATTTTAAATTATTGTGGTACGTATCCGTTTACTAAGGATAGATTCATCATATCCAAAATGGGCCCAGGAACCAAATGGAACACTTCCTTAAATAATTTGGTTGGGATTGGGTCCAACATACAAGTTGAAGGTTTAGATGAGGCTAATATTATTGATAATTCCGAAAGCTCGACGGAATCAAAACAGCCTTAGCACAAATGAAGTTCTACTGTTCTTTCCGATGCTGCCTCATTTACTGAGGAAGAAGTAATCATGTTTGGGAGGATGCCAATGATTTTATTTTTAATAGAATTAATTTTATTTATGAAGAATCCCATAAAATCATCACTGCTAAGAGCTGGGGGAATAGTTGGCTCAACAGAGCTATGACTC